>CM050326.1:35982864-36482864 GCA_027475135.1 Bactrocera correcta
CTGTTTTTCGCTTATTTCTGTAAATTTTTTTTTAATTAACGACTATTAATTATTGTTTTAATTCCAAAAAATAAATAAAATATTAATTCAACAAAAATCTAAAATTTGCACTCCCTGCACCTTTCATGTGTAAATACACTTGTAAGAAGTTCAAAGTCCCTTCCTGTCTAACACACTTCAGCTTAAGTGCAAATTTCAGCATTTTGCTATGAACTCACATACTCGCATTTGACAGCTTCATTGTAGGTTACTGCCGCATGTTGCATGCTACAAAGTTTGTCGCACACACACATACTAAGTGCAACAATAAACAAAACTATGCAATTTCAGTTCTAAGCTCTTGATATGTTAACATCCTTAAAACAACAGCAATGACAGCAAACAATTGAACGAAAAGCGAAAAGAAAAGATTGTGACAAAAACACGAAAAGCTCATAACAGCTAAAAATATGTGTGACATAAATGTTTATTGCTCGAAATCTGTTGGCGACAGATCACTCGTGTCGATGGCGAGTTAAAAGCTATTTTTACGACAATGCCACGCTTTCACAACGATGCCAATAGAAATAAAAGAGGTGCGATGAACACATATGCACATATTGGATTGGCTGACAATTGAGTCGGTTCATAACGGATCGAAAATTTCATAAATATATGTAGTTAAATGGTTTTGTTTGGGAAGGGGTCCTTTAGTAAGACAACTATTGGAGAGTAGTGGTTGGGGTTGTCTTCCCGGGTATTCGGCAATAAGTGTGGACCACCGACCTAATTAAAATAGTCATCGTGTTCCAAAATATTTCACTTACCATATTATATAGGTTAAGAGATTTTTCCGTTTTCAAGGAAGGGTCCAACTCAGTGATTTTAAGACCAATTCTTCTCTACGGTATAGTCGTGTGGTAACCAAGCTTACTGAAATCTACCCACCAGAAGCCAATGGAATAACGGGAGATCTAAGGACCACTTCAACGGCGGCTCTTGAACTAGTACTAAATCTGCCACCTATAGACTTCTTCTTTGTAAACTACGGAGCAAAATCGGTGGGACGACTACTGGCTGCAGAAGAATTTACATATAATTGCATGGGGCATAGCTCAATAGGTTTGGCAAGCACCGACTACATGACCCACGTTTTAATTGGGAAAGAAGGTTGAGGGCAAACACCGGAGAAGACGGTTGGTGTAAATATATGTTAAGTGCGCGAATCTCATTGAATATTTATACGGTGGATATAGTATTGAAGCACAACTGGTAGTAGTTTCGGCTATGAGGTCTGACCGGAGACATAATTCTGGAACAACGGGGAGCAGGAGCCCTTGCACTTCGATCCAACATGCTCAAGCGGACTGGCCCCCGGGGAGTATCGTGGTTTTTGTGGTTGAAACCCGAATGTGGAGAGAACTGACACTTTTATCAGTTGAATGTGTGTCCGGGTGGCGAACCGAAAGTACGGCAGAGGTTTTAGATGGGCCTCGAACCCTTCTAAGGTGGTTAGTATATCCAATCCACACTCCCAATTGGTGGTGAAAATGCCAGGCCTTTTTGTGCGCTGATCAACGCATTGATTTGAACCGCTGTGCTTTTGAGCGTCGTGGGGTAAGGCTGTCGTCAGCAGATACCCACATTAAACACACCGGACGTTGACCAGAGTGAGGCATAATGCAGCAATTTAAACGGTCGAACCACAACAGTATATTTCAAGCTGTTGTCTTTGATATTGGAAAAGCTGTGAATCTAGCCTTAAATGCATAGGCAGGTAACTTCGCAACTAACATCTACATAGATATCCAACCAATCATCAAGTCGGTAATCCCGTCTCGTATATCGGTCAGAAGTATTCGGGCCGGAGGCTACCGGCAGGCGACAAGACTTCTTCTAAGTTCCCGGTCCAAAGGTCATCGGTAGCAATTATATGGTGGGCAAGATTGCCAAGAGTGATGTACGGCTAATCCGATAACGTGATCGAAATTGGTAAACCAGCGCATTGTTTTTACGACGATCTGGACAAAAGTATGGCAAGGAAGATTACAATTCGATGGAATGATCTAAAGGAATGCAAAACTGCAAAAGTCATATGCAAGGCGGTATATCAAAAATGAGCAAAGTTTCTGCTTTCACTCTTGGTAGAAGAGATAGTCGGAAGCAAAGCATACTCGATTACTCACTGGTTACAGTCTGATAGCGCCACACGCCTGCCGAATGGAGATGACGTCAGGCGATGTCAAGAGCAAGGCACCAGGGAAACAATAGAGTATCTCTGGTACACCAGCACCAGCAAGGAAATGCTTTAAACATTTGGATGCCTATACTGGGAGGGGTATCGTTAGTGAGGCTACAGAGTCTGTTGAAATTCGCGTCAACCCCTGACATCCTAAAGGATGACTACTCTCATGAACTACGTAACAGCACTCGATCTGGTATTGTTAAGGACCAAAACTGGTCTAAGCGTTGCTCACGAGTCTATCAGAGTAACCTAATCTTATAAATATAGAGTAGAAGGAAAAAACGCTGATCCGCCGATGAAAGTAGAAAATATTATGGGATTAGGAAAATCTAAAGTATCAAAACAAGCTTGAATTTATTCTGAGAGTAAGTTTTCCATTCATTCGGAGTTTGCAATATGAATTGCCTTCAAGGAAGACTGTGGTTCTAGAAACTGAAATTAAAGCTAAAAACGGGATTGGAATCTGTGTAGGTCTTACTAGCAAAGAAGCTTTAGCTTTAAATTAATTTTTCTGTAAGTGCAAAATCTTAGCTTGTGACTTCACAAATACCAGAAAAAAGAGCTTTCTTTAAAAGCGAATTTTGTGAAGTTTATTAACTATTTTATATTGATGAATATCGTATTTAATAATTTATCATCTCCATTGCGTAAACATCACAGAATCCACTAAGCTTTCAACACCCAACAGCCGCGTAACATTTTGATAGCCTATCAACAAAGTAAACCACTCATCTCAGCGCATAAAATTACTAAAATTTAAGTACTTTGTATACAAGCGGACACTTTATTGTTTGTATACGTTTCAGGCTTCTATTTTGGTCGGCGATTATTGACGCTGACTTTCCTGCAGCGTCTGTCTGATCCTCTTATTTGATATAA
Source organism: Bactrocera correcta (assembly GCA_027475135.1). NCBI lineage: Eukaryota > Metazoa > Arthropoda > Insecta > Diptera > Tephritidae > Bactrocera > Bactrocera correcta. The sequence goes on from CM050326.1 coordinate 35,985,968, forward strand.
TGTGGCCTCCCTTTAGCGCGTTTTCACCGCGACACTAACTCCGCCCGCCTCCTTCGCACACACGCAATTGTCAATATTTACTAGATAATTGTCTACTTTAATTTTACTTCGTATATTATGCATTATTTTTATTTATGTATGTCTAGGCACTTTTGTGCTCGCTGTGTTTGTAGCGAAAAGTGGGGCAGCCAACTTTTGCTTTTCTGCTAGTTTTTTCGGCTTCCGACTTTGGCGCTATGTTGTCGACAGCAAAAGTTTTGTCAGTGGCTCCCATAAATGAAACACACCAACACTCATCCACACAAATGCAGCCACGCACGAATTTATTTTCTATTTTATATATTCGTATATTTTGTGTGAGTATGTGTGTAGAAAACTATTCAATTCGAAAACTGTATTTATATTTAGTTTAGCCCCACACTTACTCCTGATAAATTTGAAATGAATTTCATTAATTTTATTTTGATTGTACTTTATTTTTATTCGGTTTGTGCGAAATTTTTCAAATAAAATTTTCCAAATGAAATTGAAATTTTGGGTCACAGAGAAAAAAGTTAGAATGCGGACTATAGTTTGAGCATTTTTAACAGCACCAAAAATTAGAAATTCCATTAAAATAGCCTCTTTAGCTGGAAGGGAGCTTGGGAAGATGTTCTGTTTAGATATGTGGTCTTAAAGAAGAAATAAAATGCTATGACCAAGAATTTAGCTTTATTATATAGATAAGGGTGTGTCATCATGTTTTATAAATAATTTTGAGCTTGAATAAATTCCAGCCGTCAGGCTTAATTTTCGACCACTTTTTGCAATAATTGTGGTCGTATGTCAGCCGTAGTCGTATGTGTGCCGAATAATATCATCCAATGCATCAATCGTCTTGATCTTGGCTGCGTCGACAAGTGACTTTCACATAGCCCCACAAAAATTAATCCAACTGTGTTTAATCGGATGATCTTGGAGGCTACTTCGCAGGCTCGTGATAACATTGTGGATTATCATCACTCCAAATGCGAAAATTTTTTTTTAACGTAGCCATTCAACCACATTTTCTTGTGAAAATCGTGATCTGTGGCTAACTCGTTTTGGGCTCATTCTGATCTTCTATAAGTCTCATCAAAGTTTTATAATTCTACTAGAGTACAACGCAGGCAATGACCGAATCCAACCATTATTTTGTGCATTATGGAACAAAACTGAATATAAAGAAAGTAGCAACTGCCAAAAAGACTAACTCCAAAAATTATTGCTTCATTGAAAACCGCATGTCTAAGAACATATCCCTTACGAGTAGTTTCAATCCCTAGTGTTGTAATCTTTCAACTCACAACTTTTTCGTGAAGTTTGACATTTTTGATGCCTTACGTACGTACATTTGACAAACTAAGGCAATTTGTGCTGTTCACAGGTACTTAAACTATTCATCTTGAACAAAAAATGGATTAAATGGCGATGAAGCTCTTTTAAGGAACAGTGTTTAATGATAGTACAGTAAATCCAATCGATGGCATATCACTCCAAGTCGAATTTTGTTTAGGTCTGCCAAAATTTGTTTTTGTTTCAGAAACTATTGATGCTGTGAGCAAACTGATATTGTAAGACCGTCAAGTGTCCTATCGTGGGATTGAAACAATTACAGGAGTCCCGCTAATAGCATACATTGAAGATTAAATATTTTAATGTAGAAAATAGTGTTTCACGTGGAATACCAAACTGTTGGCAATCGCTTAAAAGTTGTTGTGTCGATCCGTCGAAAGAAATGTTAAAAATATACGATAACTGTGCTTCGAAGTATGTCTATAACAAATAAATAAAATAAATAAATAAATCCACGATTCACGTATGAGCCCGAAAGTAAAGTGTAGTCGACTGTATGGTTGTTTCAAAATGAGTCAAATCTAACAAAAGCTGTTCGACCACGAAGCACTTCTAAGCAAATCTATCTATATATCTAAGTTGCCTGTGTTTTTGGAAAAACGGAACATGTTGCCATAATACCACTAGAATAACGCAAAATAATAAATTCTGAGTATTACACAATCATTTTTGTGCCAGTTGTCTTTCAAGAAATCAGGAAAATCAGCCACCGGGAACGGATCACTCTTCAACACGATAATGCGAGCTCTCACACATCGACTGAAACAACTACATTTTTGAGCACTCACACAAAAAATTTGAAGGGTCTTCCACCGTAAAATCTTGACTTGGCGCCGAATGAGTTTTTTTTATCCCCTGTTTTGGAGATAACTCAATCAGAGGTGAAAACGTGCTTTAAAAATTGGTTCAAACGCATGCAAGAGATGTATAGATCTTAAGTGGTTAGAGGTAGTTAAAATTAAAAAAAAAAAATATTTTTTTTTTGCTTTTTCGTTAAGGTTAATGTCTTAAAAATGTTCCCTGAAAATTTCACGTTGATCGGATAATTAGTTTTTGAGTTATTCAAGAAATAGCAAAGAGAGTTCGGGCACTTCAAAGCGCTAGTGTGAAACTTTAAACGCGTTTTTCTCAAAACTATGTTTTTTGAAACGGTCACAACTCTAACTCGAAAACAGTTCAGTAGATTTTAATGAAATTTATACAGCTTTTAGAATACATGATAAACTCGGGCCTGATCGAAGGATTTTTATTTTTTCGAAAATTTCAATTTTTTAAGACCAATTAACTGTTGAGTTTTTCGCAAAAATTTATAAAAAAAAATTCCTGAAGTCGCCATTTTGTTAATTTTAAAGAAAAAATAAAATCCTTCGATCAAGCCCGGGATTACCTATTTACAAAACTAATTTTTTTTTTGTCCGATTGATTTTAGATGAAACTCCAAGGACTTATGGTTGTCACCGCAAGTACCTTTTTTTGGAACAGGGTCAACGCAAACAACTATAACTTTTGAAATTAAATTTTTTTGTTTTTGGAAATTTTCGTGACTTCAAGTCAAAACATTCTATAATAATGTCATATTACTACTTTTGTAAAGAAACATGATTTAGTAGTAAAACAAAAAATACTGAAAACTCTCAGTTTTTCGTGCCTCTGAGCAACCTACGTCGTGTCAAACTATCAGCAGTAGCGCCAGTTCTTTGAATATGACTTCAAAAATTTAAAATACAGTCTCAAATGACCTAATATACTAGCTCCATCATTCTGCACTTATTTTTAGAGACTTAACAACTTGAAGTCATGTGAACTCTTCAGCCTGCATACACTGCAACTAAGGTGGTGTAAAAGCTTTACTTGTCTACGAAAAAGCTTTAAGTGAGCACTACGTCATAAAATCGTTAAGTCTACCATAAACGCCACCTGCATTTCAACCCCTTAAATAAGGACTCTATTTATTGTACAATATTTAAATTATTTTCTCATTAGTAAACAAACTGCGCAGTAGCTTTCAAAGAAAGCCTGTGAAAATTAAATTTCCAGTAAAATTATATTACCTAAATATACAAATACCGCTATTTAATTACAACAATTGCGCGCATTAGTATTTGACTTTAAAAACTTTAACGTATTATCAGCAAGTAGATGAAATCAGCGTGTAATTACAGGATAATTCGTTTAACTGCAATCATACAACAACAACAACTAAAAGAACAAACCGACATCAGCTGCCAACGCTCACACGCAATTTATACAAATAAATGAGAATACCATAAATATATGCATATGTATTTGTGCATGTGTTCAAACCACGCAGAGAGTGGAATGGTTGATGCGGCACACCTAGTAAGACATCGACAATTAACTTCTAGCAAAGAAGTTTAGAAAACATCTATATTACTAAAAGACTCTTTATAACTGGGTTTAAGCCTACATCAGAGAATGGCTCTGTGGTCTAGAACCCTAGTTACCAAATACATTCTGACATGTTAGAATCTGTTCAAAAACTATACTACATACTATATATATAACTATTCAATATTACTTTTCGCCTTAAAGCTTTTCCGATGGGATTCTAGGCTAAGTCTAAATCCACTTACTAATCATAGGGAAATGCTTGCCACAATATTCTTAATGAACGTCCTGAATGGAAAAGTTTGCAGTTCTTTTCTCTTCTCTGAAGCTAAATTTAACATCGCAGCTCGCAGTTTAGAAGCTAAATCTTGTAGATCAAATATTGAACTAAATGAAAATTTTTTACAACTTTTGCAATTTTTCCTATGGAGCATTTACGCAGTAATCTATCTATTATGTATGCACTTGCGAGCGAGCATCCGTGCATATTGTGCAGTTGCATATGTAGTGCAGCCAACTTCAATGCTAAACTGCTAAATTTATGCATACAGTTGTGGTACACACAACAACGCTGAAATAACACGCCAAATGACACCGCATCGACAAAACGATATTGTCACAAAATGTTGCACGTTAAATGTGCAATAAAAGTCCACATATATGTTACATACATATTTGTAAGCGTTTATTTGTAGAAAAGTTACTATAATAAAGTCTGCTAGGATGGTTCGAAATTTAAAATGAAAATAAAATATTTTTTGACTGAAACTAGAGATAACTTTGAAACCCATGCAGTCCAATTTTATAAAACTTGATTAAAAATTAGTATTAATTACCAAATAAGTGAATATAAGAGTTATAAAAACTGTTCAAACTTTAAAAAATTATAATAATATAACGAATATAAGTACAACGCAAAATTTACAGAATGGTTACTCTTGCATATGGTGTCTCAAAAGTATATTCGAGGGCTGCTGTATATATTTCTGGCCTAGGCAACACTAAGCGTTGCCAGGTGCAATCTAACATTTCCATTGGAAAGTTTGACATTTTTAGCATAACATCACTTAGAACGTTTTGTCATTTAGTCGTGAATTGTTTTATTTACATGGAATTAAAAAATTCATCTCGGCCAAAAAATGGAATTAGCTCGTGAACATTTTCGTGCGATCATTTTTCACAACTTTCGAAGTGGATTATCATGACAAGAGTGCATCGATGAACTAAAATCTTTGTATGGCTATGAAGCACCATCCTATAGCACTGTGAAAAATTGGTACAACGAATTCAATCGTGGCCGACGCTCGCTCAAAGACGAATTCCGTGAAGGTCGTCCAAAAACAGCCGTTGTGACAGAAAACATCGATGCCGTACGTGAACTGATAATGCAAGACAGTCATGTAACATACCTTCAGATAGAGGCATGCCTATGCATTTCTCCCACCAACATACATTCGATATTACATGAACACCTGGCCGTAAAAAAGGTTTGTTCTCGTTGGATCCCGCACAATTTGACAACCGCTCAAAAAAGGCTCGTGTGGTTTGGTGTAAAGAAATGCTGAAAAAATACGATCGCGGTGCTTCAAACGACGTTTATAAGATCATCACAGGTGACGAATCATGGATCTATGCGTATGAGCCCGAAACAAAATAGCAATCGACCGTGTGGGTCTTCCAAGACGAGCCAAATCCAACGAAAGTTGTCCGTGGAAGAAGCACTTCGAAGCAAATGGACGCCTGTTTCTTCGGCAAAACTGGTCATGTGGCGACTGTTCCGCTTGAGCAACGTCAATTCTGAGTGGTGCACCACCATTTGTTTGCCTGAAGTCTTCGGAGAAATTCGAAAAACGATCAAGAGAATCATTGTGCACCATAACAACGCCAGCTCTCACACATCGGCTCAAACTAGCGCCGTTTTGACCGGCCAAAACGTCGAATTGATGGATCATCCGCAGTACAGCCCTGACTTGGCACCCAATGACTTCCTTTTATTCCCAAACATCAAGAAAATAATGCGTGGTCAACGATTTATGTCTCCAGATTCGCCCAAGGTATGACTGCCAAGTTGTTTCAACGTCAGCCTGGCAAGAGCTGAATATTGGGGGATAAAGTACTAGATGCTCTCAGGTTACGTTTTTCATACAATTTTGATAGTTTGCGTTCGAAAGGATACAACAAGAACTTCTACAATTGCGGCAAGATTACTGCTAAGCGCCATAGGTGCCACTCTGACTAGCACATGGAATCTCAGTTTTCTGCGGTTTCGCGGAGTGAATTCTCACCTCCCTGAGATAAGCTGCACTACATAGTAGTAAGTCTATTGCTGCTTTGATAGCAGCCATAGTTTCGTACTTTAAATAAATATAAATACGAAATACTTCTCAAACTTCTCCTGCAGTGCATCATAAAATTGGATTTATTGCTTTCAATATTGAAATTTCTCACACAGTGTCAAGAAGCACAGTCATATTTTTACTACATGTTTAATACTTAGAACCATGTTTTGGGGATCAAAACATAGCTGACTTTGTTATTACAACCAAACTGGAAAGTATATATTGTCTGGAAGGAAAATTCACTTCTTCGTTAAACGACATTTAACTGTTCGACATAGCTGTCGTCGATTTGATATAATTTTTGCAGTACGATTGGTCTTTGGTTTCAAAGAAGAGCTAAGTTGTAGAAGTTTATTCGCACTTTCTTGGGATTGGGAGAATACGGATCATTTGAAGCCATTCGAAGCCCAAATAATTCAATACAAGGAGCTTTCCAAAGTAAACAGGCAGGTATGACCGCCAGTATGCCGATGCAAGCCTTTCGAATGGCCTCTACGTCTGCACAACGCTTTCCTTTCAAGATTTTTTTTTCGACAAGGAAGACGTCGCACGATGCCATTTCAGGTGAATACGAGGAGTGTTTATTGGTTTAAATGCTAATTTTGGTCAAATGTTCGGTCACAAGCGACCATCGATGAGAGCAATTTTTGGTCGTCAGTCAATTTGTGCGGAACAGACCGTACACACACCTTTCGTAAGCCCAAATCGATATTTTGGAGATGTTTTGAAGATGTTCAATATATTTCTATAAATTTCAATGGTGATATGTCATGAAATTCTTACTGGACAATCGATAAAGATAGTAGATTCTAGCGCACCAGTCGACACATAGATGGCGCCAACAGGGGGCGCTAGATTCAAAAATTCCTACTTACTTTGGATCACACCTTGTATGAGCAAAATTTTCATTAATTTGTAACGCAGTGAATCGGCCACGGTTTCATCTCGCGGACTTCTTAACTCAGAAGCTTCGCAAATCCACGTTGCTTTGAAGACTTTAAGGCGTCGGTTAAGGGGTTTCGTAGGTTTTGAAAAATCAATAATTTTTTTTTAATATTTTTTATTAAATAATAAGATATGTCTAAACTATTTTCCCAAAGTTTCTATCACAATTAAAAAGTAGGAGAAAGTAACTTTGGGAGAGCGGCGCGTCAGGCTAACCGGTTGGCTACTTCACTCTTTGATTTGTTTTTCTCGAAACATCGAATTTAGTGAAGATATTATTGAAATTTTTCACAGTTATTTTTAATAAGATGGTCTCGTAACCGATAAAATTTGATTATTTGATTTTAGATTAATCCTTCATCTGTTATGCTGATCACCGCGAGGAGCCATTTTTGGGCGATGCCTCCGGAAACAGGAAGCCAATATTCTTCTTTTTTTCCAAAAAAAAAAAAAAAATATATGAAAAATTCACAAAATATTTTTTAAATATAGATGATGAGCTCAAAAGTTATAAAAAAATAATTTATTTCTTATAAAAAAAATTGGTATTTTTCGGCCGTCAAAACCCACGTAACCCCTTAACACTTACGAAACCACTTTTTGACGTCAGCATTACTTTCTAAGGTTAGCTCGAACTACAAAACATATGGTGGTTCTCTTACTAGACACCATAAACACTTTTTAGCTCACCTAGCTAGCAATCATGAATATTATTTTAAATATTTTCTACAAAAATAGAACTACCCTAATTCGAAAGTGTATGAGCTCACTCGCCGAAAATCCTTGCCAACAACAGCAATTAAGGCACAACTACAATTTTATTAGAAATATACATATGCAGTTATGTTAAACAAATACAGTTGCTTATATTTCCAACTAAAAATTTTCTATACATACACATATGTATATACATAAGTATGTATGTTTGGATACATAAATACATATAGTCATAAGAACGATTTGCACACGAGCAATTTAGCAAACTAATTGCATTAAATGTTGCACAAGTGCACTTGTTTTATAGCGAGCGCACGCACAGCCACACACACACACACGCACCTCATACACCGACACTGCATAGACTTTTAGGTGTTGCTGCCGCTGTGAATGTATGTGCGCCCGGCGTAATTAGAAAATTCACAGTTATCACATTATAATTCAGCGCTGCGCTCCTGTGAAATATGTGTGAAATGCAAATTTAATCACGAGTGCACGAGCGCACACCTACACACAAACACACACACACACGCATGCACGCAATGAATAAGTAAATGCAGTTATTGTTACATGTTACGTAAAAACCAACAGACTACACACAGTTGTGTTGGTGCAACAACGACGGCGTAAAACTGTTGACACATGCAAGCGCTTGTTGTTGCGCTTTTTGATGGCCAATGATGTAAGCGACCACATCAAAGCGCCATAGCAGCACCAACAGCACCGGCGGCAGCAGCAACAACAAAGTAACGACAATATTTTGGCGCAACAAAATTTCAAATGGCAGCGCTTAGTCAGTGGCAATAACAGCATTTGCAATAAGTTCAACTGAAATGCAAAATGCATAACAAAAACAACATAAGCAACAACAACAACAAAAATGACAGCACTTCATCCATTTGGTGGTCGTTGGCGGCAATGGTGATGACGCCAATAAAAATTAATTGCGTTGAAAAGTTTTCACTTTTGCGAATGTGTTGCATGTGTGGCGGACATGCATGTTGCATGTTGCAGGTCGCTTCTATGTATTTTTATGTGTCAGAGTTTTTGCATTAGGTCAGCATTGGGTGAATATAAAATAATTGTCGTTTGAATGAAAATGGCTTTATTTAATATTCTTACTTCATTTTTCTAAGCTCAGTTAGTACTCTTTGAAACTCGGGAAAAGAAACCACAAAAAATATCTAAATGTTTGTGAAATAGAAATTCAAAAGTTTCATGACAATGTAGGGACACAGCTGCTTTGATTGATAATGTGTAATATTCAAACCCCTGCAATAAATATTGGGAGCAATATTTAAAGAATGGATACACTCTATACTGTACGATTGAAAATGAGCCATTACACACGTTTAAGAAAAAATTAGGTATTAATTAGTGTCAAAAGAATAGCTTACTATATGATTGAATACTGATTATTTTAAATTTATACAAGAAACAAGAAACTATGATACCCTTCACAAATCAAAAAATTTTTTGATTTTGAGCGTTCTGTTTAAATGACAGCTATACCATTGTGCCCAAAAAATAAGGTGACATTTTATTTATTTTAAAAATTCTTAATTCATTCTTCCAAATCAATTTCATCCCCTTGAAAGTAATCCCCTCCAGATGCAATGCACTTATGCCAACAGATTTTCCAATCTTCGAAACACTGGATGTAGTCACTTTCCGGGATGCCCTTCAGTTCCGTCTTCGCTGCGGCTTGAATCTCCTCTATCGTATAAAAACGGTGCCCCGGAGCGGTATTTGAGCTTGGTGAACAGCCAGAAGTCACACGGCGCCAGATCGGGTGAATACGGTGGTTGCGGAACGATATGGGTTGAGTTTTGGGCGAAATGAACACGAATTACGAGGGCAGTATGGAATGGTGCATAAACCAAGAATTGGTGTAAAAACCGAGAATTGTCTTTCCACAATTCCGGTCTTTTTAGACGGATAGCGTTACGAAAACCACGCATAATGTTCAAATAATATTCCTTGTTGACTGTTTGACCGGTTGGAAGGAATTCATAATGCACAACACCACGATAATCGAAGAAAACAGTCAACATGACCTTGATTTTTGAGCGACTTTGGTGCGATTTTTTTGGTCTCGGCTCTCTTTTGGCACGATATTCGCCGATTGATCGGTTGTTTCGGGGTCGTAAGCATAGATCCAAGTCTCATCGCCAGTTATAATGCATTTCATGATACCCTGGTAGTCGGAAAGCATCGTTTCACACACTTCAACGCGACGCCTTTTTTCCAAAAAAATCAATGTTTTCGGTACCAGTCGAGATTTGACGCGCTTGAGGCCCAAAACATTCTTCAAAATTGTATTGGCTGAGCCTTTCGATTTGCCAACTTCATCAGCAAGGTCTCTAATTGTTAATCGACGGTTTTTCAACACCAAATCTTCGATTTGTTGAACGTGAGCTTCGTCGGTTGAGGTTGATGGTCGCCCTTCATCTTCGACACGCACACGGCCGGCTTGGAACTCACTATACCACTTGTAAACATTTTTTTATACATAGCCTCATCACCAAAGGCTTTCTGCACTATCCTCAATGTGTCCGCAACAGAAAATTGATTCCGTAAACAAAATTTAATGCAAATTCTTTGCTCAACAAATTTCGACATCGCAAAAAACGAAAAACTCACTTTTAGCAGCTCACAAAACGACACGTATTTCAAACACTAATGAATATCTTGACATGAAATTCGACATAAATGTGACTGACAGTACTACCAACCTAAAAAAATAATTCTCCAAATCCTTCGACGCGCGCAGTTTAAAGTCAAATGTCACCTTGGGCACAGTACTATACTTTAGTGATCTAATATGTGTGTAATAAAGTACAGAATGTCAAAAACTAACGGATTCGCGTGTATACAGAAAAACAGACATGACTAAATCGACTCGGCTTATTCCACTGATTACTTTTATGCGTCAGCAATTGTGGTTTATCCTGTTCAGTGTATAAAGGTTAAGGTTAAGGTTAAGGTCATTCTATTCCATTATAGTTCGAATTAGTTGAGCAAGTTGTCAAAGTTGCAATGAAGAAGATGAGAAAACACATCTCCTCCATGTTTCAGCTTTTACAAGACTAAGGTTGAAGCATCTTGGTTCCCATACGGTCTACGACTACAGCAAATTGCCTAGAATAGATATGAGCTGGCTCAATAAACTTATGGTTGGCTGCAGACGTTTTATCGATACGCGACGGTCTTTTTGATCCACATTTGGGAGTTCTGGACATCAAAACGGACAAGCGTCTTTAGTTGTTCACATGTCATGATTATGATTATTCATGGTCTCACGCGAAATCAGCCTATTGATCACACCTAACTTAAAATTTGACTAAAATATTTTGTCAAAAATTTTGCTTCGAAAAATTGTCTTAAGAGTCAGATGGGGAAATGAATTTCCAATGATCCTCACTATAATGCGAGAACTGCATGTAAGACTTAAACTCACTACGGAATTTCATAAGTGAGTTGAATAAATTATTCAGTTGAAATATGTAACAAGTTTTATGTGGAAGTCCTCAAGAGACTAAAACGACGGGCCAATCGGGTCCGAAAAGATATGGCAGCCGATTGGAAGTTGCACCACGACAGCGTCCCTGCTCACAGCGCCTTTCTTATGAACAGCTACCTATAAGGCCGGCATTACACCACTTCCGCAGCCGCCCTACTGCCCAGATGTGGTCTCTGCACTTTTTTCCTTGCCTGAAAAAGTCGACGCATTTTGAGATGACAAAGGAGATCCAGGCAGCATGCACCTCGACTCTTAAGGCTATTCCGGAGAATGCCTTCCGTGACGCCTTCAATGCTTGGACATCATGCATCGACGCAGAAGGTGCCTATTTTGAAAGTTTTTAAAGAATTCTAACGGTTGGTTCAATACCAATCTGCTCATTGGGTTTCGTACTTTAAGTGGTTTTAATGGTGGCTGTGGTTTAAACTTAAAGGCGGGTACAAATAAAAATTCGGTTCAGTGCGGAGTCGCACTGCAACCGGGTGCCGGACCCTTAGCACGGCAGAGGTTTTAGGTCGGCCTCGAACCCGACCAAGGCGGAAAAGGTGTCTCTTCCACCTGACAAATTGGAACCAAAAAAGGCTTGCAAAAGCATGTATTTTTTGCGGCGCTGATCAATGTATTGGTTTGGTGTATGTGCTTTTAATCACCGTGGGATAAGGCCATCGCCGGCAGGTACTCACGGAAAAACACAACAATTGTTGTATCTAGAATATATTTATTGATTTAATAACTGCAAATAGCCAAAGGCTTAATACGCTCTTTTCGGAATCTAATTGTGGGTTGGTGCCTGCTGGTTCATCTGTCGGTTGTCGGTTTATCGTGAAATAGGACGTTAGATACACTAAATCTATTATTTCGTTTTCTTTGACGAAACCCTAATCGACTTTAGTGATTTCAAAGGCTTTTCGCTATCAGTTCATATAAATATGTTCCTTGTTATGAAAACACTTTTTTTCAGAACAAGAATGCTTTCTTTAATTCTGTGATCTCCGCTTGGCGGACACTGCATTAGTATATTTTATATTCAATAAAATTAGTAGTAAATTGACTTCTCTATAAACGTTATTCTATGGATATTTTAACTTTTAGCAAGTTACCTAAGGAATCCCAAACACTTTTTAATAAATTTTAGGGAACTTATGTTTTCCTTAAACGTCTTCTCTACAAAGAAAATAGTAATTTAACTGTTCTTAAAACCACTCGAACTACACCATCTTGGGAAAAATAGATATAGCCAATTCTCTAACTTTATTTCCACCATAAACATGCATTTTTATATACTGCATGTTTTAATACATACGTACATATATGTACCCCTACTTACCTATTCACAGACCTTGTTTCGTGTGCATTTTTGTGGCTTACTCGTGTAATTTCTCCCACTTTAATTGCATACAATTGTAATTGTGTTTGGTTGAAAGCTTTGTTTAAGGACATTTTTTTCGCTCTGCGTGGGGCGTATTGCTTATTATGTAGTTTTTTTGTTTAATATTTCTATTAGGATTGTAAACATGAAGCCTTGGGGAAAACAAACACCACAACAACGCCATTAAAACAATTCAAGGCTGTCATGAATTTGCTTTTTTGACGTCAAATGCTTTACCGCCCAGCGGCATATTTACTTTGCTTATGACAAAGACAAATCGATGGCAATGAAGCCATTTCTGTCATGTAATATTGTATTTAAATCTGAAGTTTGTTTGATGTAAGCAAATTTGCTTTAATATTTTGTATGTGACCACATTAAAAAGTAAGTGTTTACCATTTATGGTTGCATAGCGTTTATGAGTTGGTTGTGCTGAAGTTTTCCAAAGGAACAGGGATTATTTCTTCATTCAAAAGTAGGACAGCAACAAAACATTTGTAAATGAAGATGGTGAAGAGTTTTAACATTTAAATCAATTTTTAAGCTGAATATCACAAAATGAATTTGTAACTTTCTTTCTCCGTCTCTAAAGTTGCGTTGAAGCATAAAGAACATTAATTTTTTTCCATTTAAATTTGTCCAAAAACTTGTTTTGCGAGAAGTTCTTCGTCACTTTACTTTAATATGAAGAAAATTTCAGCCAAATGTTATTGAATTTCTGTGGAAGCTTATGTTAAACAAGATTTAGCTTAGCGAACTGTGGTTTGCATGATCTAGAAGTAGTGATTTCGGCTTGGAACCTGAAGAACAATGGCAAAAAGGTTTGAAAATAAGAAACTGGAAGCATTGCTCGATGAGGATTGTTGTCAATATTCGCAGAACCTTTGGGAGTAACTTAAACAGACATTTGAAAACATTAGAGAGCATTTGGATACTTTAAAAAGCAAAAAAAAAAAATGGATGCCATCGAACTTAAGCCAGGCGAAAGACGGTTTTTGTAACAAATGATCGGAAATAATTACCCATAATGCCAAGGAAGTGCTCTGTACTAGATGAGATCAGATGTTAGTGCTCAATCTATCAACAGAAATCATGAACGGGACACACTTCCGACAACAACTCATCAAATTGTAGCAAGCAATTGCCAAATAACGCCTAGAATTTTCGACTTGATACGAAGCAATAATTATCAACATAACAACACTCGACCGCATATTGCAAGACCGGTTGAAAATTATGTATTGGGAAACAGCAGCTAGAAAGTTTTGCTTCACCCGCCTTGTAAACCAGTTTTTGCCGCTTCTGACTACAATTTGTTCTGGTTGATGTAGAACACCTTCACCGAAATACAGTTCAAATCAGAACAGGGTAACAAAATTGGCTTGTTTTATTCTAAGTCGTCAACCGGTTCTTCTGAGATGGAATCCATGAATTGCCAGAAAGATGTTAGGCTTCAGATGGACAATACTTTGAATAACACTATTGTAGAAGTTTTTCTTAAATCAACATTCATATTTTGAAAGAAAAACGCCGCAGAAATAAATTCATTTATATCCAATGTGAACCTCGTAGTTTAAGTTAGATTAGGTAAATCTGCTAGGTCGAAGTGGAGTAGCCATCCCTTAGGTTACCTACACTTGACGTAAATTTGAACAGCCTGCGGCTTCACTGTCGGTACCTCCTTCAGTGTATCATACTTTGGGGTCCCCTGATGCTCTTAGAGTAGTCTTACCAATACGGAACAAGTGCACAGGAGATGATCCATTGTTTTCATGGTGCCTTACTCTAGACATTTTCTAGTCTTGTCGATCTGTCAGTCCCATCCTGCGGACGAGTATCGTCACCAGTCAGTGGTCATATAGTATTCCCATCATGTTCCTACAGTCTCTTTTATCGAGTGCCAATCGGAATTTTGTGTACTTCCGATTTACAGTTTTGCACATGGCTTTTGCAGTTTTGAATCCAGGTATCTTGTTCCATCGGGTTTTGATTTTCATTAACATGCTTCTATCGAGATCGTCGTATAGCAATGCAGGGGTTTCCCAATGTTGATCACGTTTTTGGATGTCAGCCATTCTTGGCAATTTCGTCCACTAGTTCATTGTCTTCGATGTCTTTGTGGCTTGGCATCCAGCAGAATTGAAGTTGTTTGGTACTGACAGAATTTTCCACTGCTGTGCTACTACCCAAGACACTTCTGGCTGATATGCGCTACAAGGTTACTGCCTTCATTGCTGCTTGACTGTCTACGTAGATGTAGACTTGTGAACCTTAAAGTCTTCAGACGATAGCATTCATTTTGAAAACTATGTATTTACTACTGAAGCTTAGGAAACTGAGTTAGGCGCTGTTTTGCTCAACTTGAGTATGTTGAAACAGGTTGTAAAGTGTTCATATTAAGAATTTAAAAATCTTTGGCTTAAAGTCGAAATTTTTTCCATAAACTTTGCGTATTTAGGTACAATGGTGAACTGTAAAAGCAGAACATTTTCTTTATCAGTAGAAATTTAGAACGAAGCAGGCTTCTCAGGAGATCTAAGAAAATGGTAGTGAAGCATCAGGAAACACAGTGTACATATGTTGTCCACAAAAAGGGTGAAAAAGTAAAGAAAAAGTAAAAATGGTTAACCTTGTGAATAACTGCGAAACTACAGAACTGCCGTGAGTCAATATAAGCAATATTATTTAAAAGCAAAAAATTCTAATATTGAATGCTTTTTGTACCGTTATTTCAAATTCGCCGATTAGTCATTCCAACAAAGTGTTCCACAAGCAAGTACAGTAATACAAAAAGAAGAGAAATGCATCTGACCTACTTTCATATGTAGCCTTATGGTGCGTTCACATACAAAAGCACATACACACTTACTCATACACACATACATTTGCGAGAATTCGCCAGCACTGTACGTGATTGCTATGCTGATTGCCAATGCATAAAGTTCAAGTTCAACGGATGACTCAAAATTTACAACTGCAATGAAGTCACGCGCCAACAAAACCACCAAAAACCATAGCATACATAAGATGAAAATAAAGAGCGACAAAAACAAAATCTATAAGAACTAAAGGTAATGCCGTACAACAGGAGACGGCAACGAAAGAGACGCGATAAAATGGCAAACCAGTTGAAATAAGCCACTACTACATACAAAAAAGAAGTTTTTCATGTCTAAGTGTGTGTGTGCAGAAGCTCACATATACAAAGCACACACATACACAAGTAAAAAGTAGTTTTGTGTTTTTTCACTTCCTTCTTTCTGCGTTTTCTTTGTTTACGTAATTTTGCGTGGTGTGATGATCTCATCCTACAGAACAGAGATAATTAAGAGAGTCCTTGAATTTTGTTTGACCCGAATTATTGTACATCTACTTACGCAGCTATAGAGCTACAATACATTTGTGTGTGGGTGTATCTGTGTGAGTATATGTGCTATGTGGCTGCCGTGAAACTTTTCGAGCAAGCAAGTCAGACCAGAAAAAGTTGAGTGTAAAAATTAATTTCAATTGTTTAAATAAATAACTCTGCTCTTAATGTGGCTAAGCAGCTGGCTTGTCTGCAATTCTCCAAGAGCCACAACAGCATGGCTGGCGCGTGTCCTGGCTATAAAAACAATTAAATAATGACAAATGTAAATAACAACAAATGCCAGCAGCAAGCATTCCTATACACACACACGTACATACATATCATTATGCAGTTGTATGCGTGTGCCTGATTCTTTTAAGCTCGCACAGTGTTTATTTTTATAAGCAACTGACGCTGCAAGCCACTGCGTGGCCCCAGCGCTGGCTGGCGCTGTTGCACTGAGCGGCTGGTGGAAGTGGCGCGCTGCTGCAGCTTCATTATTGATTCGCTTTATTTATAGTTGCATTTATTTCCACAATAAATTATTTTATCGATTGTTTTCTTCATCAACTCAGCGCCTACACACACAGACACGCACACTCATTTAAAATCAAATCGGGAAAAAACTCAAATGAGAACAAACGGTAGCAAAAAACGCGCTTTCAACGCTTAAATTAAGCGAGTACAAATCTTATTGCCCTCATGTGGATGCAACAAATGTTTCATTCATGCAACCAAGTAATTTATAGATTTTACACATACTAAGCTATTTATGTACTGCTCACATTTTTATGCCGCTTATATGTACAGTGTTGTGTCAAAAATCGGAAACACAGAAAAAAAAATTTAAATTATTTTATTTTAAGTAGGTACTATGTAGTCTAGAAATTTCAAATTTTTTTTCAAAATTCGTTACTTTATGTATTCAAAACTCTCTCACAAAAAAATTTTTCATATTCAAATTTTTTTCGAAAAAATTGTTTCCTTCAAACTATCTACCCAAAGGATAATTCAATTCAAAAATTTTCCGAAGTTATAAGCATTTTAGTGTCGTGGCAATTGGGCCACGTAACGTCTTTTTCTCGAAACAACTGTTTTTGAAGCAATTGCCGCAATATCTCTAGTTCTAATCAGCCAGTTTACTGTTGTATAAATATACTTTTTTCGACAAATTTAAAATTAATGAAAAATTTTTAAGTAGCCGCCATTTTATGAAATTTTTTTCAATTTTGGAGCTTCTTGAGATAGAGACATTTTTGCTAATCAAGAATTCATATTTTCTTTTTGAAATATATTCGTACTAATCAAAAAAATCTAATTCTGATAACTCATTCAACCTCTTAAACTCCGAAGCTCCTAGGTATCCAAGCCGAGTTCTAGATAAGATCGGACATAAGCATTAGAGGTGTTCCAACAACTCTCTCACGCCTACTTCCTTGAACTTTAACTTTCTAGATGTGTCATCGTTAATAATAGCCATACGGCTCGCATGTAATGCCAGTAGTTTATAGCCAGTAACTAGGCCAACAGCCGTCCAGCAGTCCTTTCGAGACTGACGGATGGCACTTTTGACAATCTTATCGACTATTTCATTTCCCGTAACAATGAGATCAATTTAAATTTTGGCGGCATATCGTATTGCATTTACATCCATATTTTCGTTTCAGTATACCTTGGAAAGCAGAGAATCGATCGGAAAGCCAGTATAACTCACAACTGGTATAATCAACAAAAGAAAGAAAGAACCTCAAACGGTTATATGACTTTTTTAGTATAGTTAGTGTCATATATTTAAGTTGCCTTCCATTCGTCAATCACAGCAATATAGGAGAACTGACACCTGTTTTGACCGAAAACAACGACGGGTTGATGATTTAGAGTATGGATCGTTTGATAGCCGAAAGACCTGAAGAAGAAGAAATGCCTACTTTAGAGGCTTCCAAAATCGATTTTTTTTTTTTATTTTTTATTTTTTTTTTTTTTTTTTGTTAGGGAAAGAAATAATCGATTAAAGCGAAATTTCTAGGGTTTATAGTTAAATCAAACATCATCCGCAAATTTTTTCGAAAACGAAATCTTTGATATTCTGCCTTTGGGAAGCAATTGTTCGAAGCATCCCGCAAGTGCATTTGTCGGACGGTGTGTAGGATGCAGGTCGCAATTTCTATCGGAAGCAAAAAAATCAAAGAGATTCATATTTTCTAATAATTTATCTTTTAGTTTAACTAAAAAAATTCTACAAAAAGTGTAATATTTTAAAAATTTTTGAAAAGTTAAAAAAGTGGTTTTTGACAAAAAAACATTATTTTATGTTATTTAAAATTATTTTCAAACTTAACTTTTTTAAGTTTTTTTTAGTTTAAATAGAAGATAATTTAATGCTAAAGATAATAAATTTTGCCACAGTTCTATAAGACTTTTAGTTTTTTTCTAACCTGCCCACCAGTTAAGAAAAATCGTAAAAATGAAAAACCGTCAAAAAAAAGCGTCGAAGTTTTCGCTTTCTGCCCAAGCCCGTATATATCTGCTAGACGCTCGGTCACTATTTTCCTTCTAGGTTGGACAATATTTCGAAATTCCATCTACAATCTTGGAGAAATATTTTTAGATAATTTTTAAAGAGATTTAAGTAAAAAAAAGTCGAGTTTTTGAAGCTTCTAAAGCAATGTAAACGAAGGCAAGTATCCCACGTAACCTCTAGATCTGGCTCCACTGACTATTTTCTCTTCACAGATCTCAAAAGAACCTTTCAAGAGTCCTTTCAAGATACAAATCGTACTGCAAAAAATAAAAAATGGTATCAAAGAGTTGGAGGTAGATAAAATCACTATATCACCCTGGAATAGTTGAATAAAAAAAATAATTTTCCCAAAAAAATGTGTTTTAATATGGTAGGTCAGAGACTTTTCAATTAACCTGTTAGATGTCATATTTTGTGACAAGAGAGCAGCGACAGCAAGAAAGAGAAATGACCCATAGAACAGAGCTATTGTCTCGTATTGCATGTAGCTGCATAACTTTGTTGGTACTTTTACAAATAATGCTTCTACTTAACCTTATATATAACTATTTATACTGAATTCATGTGGTACTTCGATCAGAACTTCAAATTATAGATAAAAATATTATCTTTATGCTCCTCATATTCTACACATGAGTGTATCTACACATCTGCTGTCATGTTATGCCTGGCAGCCAAGCGTCCAACCGTAGAGCGCGCAACTATCAATAAACGAACCAAATCCTCGGCAACCGCAAAATTTGCCAACATACAGTGTTGTTGTTGTAGGCCACATTGCAGATGCAACATGTGCGCGAGCCTGCAGACTATCGTATTTCAGCGCAGGAAATTTGCAAAACCGAAAAAGAACAAATAAATGCCTGCTTGCGGCCACATACTGCATGCTACTTAATTTTTGCAAAAACCGCACTGATTCGCTAAGTGAATATATCAGCGTAAACTAGCTTCAGCTGCAGTACTTACGTTGTTGCATTTTTGACTTTTTTCTGGTTTTGCAATTTTTTTTTTTTTTGTTTAATGCTTTTCCGCTTAAGCATCATGATTCTTTGCATTTGGCGCGCTTTTGCATAATTTCAGGGACTGAAAATAGCAAGCCAATTGCTGAATGGATTAACTTGAAGGCGAAATAGCTCATTTCAGGTAATAAAAAAGTATTGCAGAAATAATGAAATAAATAAGGCTGCTTATGTTCAGTACTTTATTTGCATAAATCTGATTTAATTAATTTTTTTTTTTATAAAAAAAATAATAATTTAATTTTTCATTGTGATATTTGAAAATAGTAATAATAACATTATTATAACTCCTGTTAATTACAGGCTAGTTTTGAGAGAAAAAAAAGTCTGTATAGAAAAACCATTAACCATTGTTTTTTATATAGGAGACTTTTTTTTATTTATTTAATTTTTTTTTTAATTTTTTTTTTTTTTTTGGATATTTTAGATTTGCATAATTTTTAAAGCTAGCAAGTCATATAATAATTGCACTGACAGTTTTACTTAAATTTGATTTGATTAAAACAAAAAAAAATATTTTTAGTAAGCATTTCTTTTATACAGAAATATTGTTCTCTCAATTCATTTCATTTTTTTAAATATTGTTTTGTATAATTTTTAAAGTTTGGTATAAAAAAATAGTTGAACTGACAATTTTACTTAATTTTTTTTTCTAAAAAAAATATTTTTAGTAAGCATTTGTATATAAAATTTGATCTAAATTTTTTTTTTTTGGAATACTCGCATATGAAATTTTTTTATTTTAATACTTAAGAGGTAGGTTTGGCTAATAGATCGATACTTAGAGGGATCACACTTGGACAGCTTAGAACGCCGGTTCATTGTAGTATCCAAAAACGTCTAAATACTGGTTTATAAGACCCTTACAAATCGATAAAGCGCATTGAACCTATCAACAAATTTGTTGAGACGACTAATGTCAGTTTCAGCTATGCCTTCTGGTTCTGGTTCACTGAATGTAAGACTAACGAGATGTTTCAGTCTTCATTCTTGCAGTCTTCATTCTTGCAAAGCCTGGACAATGAAGGATGAAGGAAAAAGTACCTGTATGTTTCCACCACACCCTCCTCCATGCAACTTTAACCACTTTAACAACTTGCGTCCGACAAGACACATCACCTATTGTACAGTGACCAGTAATAACTCCTTCATGGATAAAGCAACTTTCAATTAATTTCTAACTTTTTCTGCAAAAAAATGACGAAGTGTCTTCACGAAATTGAGCATAAAGTATTTCAAAAAAAAGCTATAATCTCAGTGAAAAGACCTACAGATCGGATATTATATAACAAACTGATGAGTCAAAATCAAGGTCATGTATGAAAAACTCTTTTATTTGAGAAAGTAACTTCATGAAATTGGGCACAGAATATTCCCAAAAGCAAAGCTACAATCTCAGTGAAAATACTTTTAGATCGGACTACTATAGTATATAGCTGCCTAACAAACTGATGAGTCAAAATGAAGGTCTTGTATGAAAAACTCTTTTATTTGGCAATCTTCACGAAAGTTGGCACAAAATATTTTCCTGAGTAACGCTATGAATACCCAAAAAAAAATATTTCGAATCAAAGCTCTATAGATTAGAGCTGCCATTACGAGTCAAGTTCGTATATTAAAGTTTTTTTTTATTTGTGTATTCTGGCTTCGCTGCAACTGGAGTTATCATTTTTCTTTTTTTTTTTTTTTGTGTTTTGAAAAATTTTGGTTTTAGCAACAAAAATAATGCTGCGTACTTTATTTTTATTTAGTTAAGAGTGTAGGAAAGACCACAAAACATCATTCAATAAAAACTAAAATAAAAAAAATCCGATTTTTTTATATCTTCATATGTATATTTATTAAATTTGAGAAATATTTAAAATTATTTTTTAAAATAGTTTTTTGAAAAAATTTAAAATTTAATATTAATAAAAATCTAAAAGTGATATTGTATTTAAAAATTATTTTTTTCTCGTTTTTTAAAAGAAATTCTTTGTTATACTACGAAAAATTTTAGAAATATTTAAAACTGTTTTTTAATATTGGTTTTTGAAAAAGTTGAAAATTTAATATTAATAAAAATCTAAAATTGATATTGTAATTAAAAAAATAATTTTTTCTTATTTTTTAATAGAAATTCTTTGTTATACTACGAAAAATTTTAGAAATATTTAAAATTGTTTTTTAATATTGGTTTTTGAAAAAGTTGAAAATTTAATATTAATAAAAATCTAAAATTGATATTGTATTAAAAAAATATTTTTTTCTTATATTAATTTTTTCTTATCTTATAACAGAAATTCTTTGTTATACTACGAAATATTTCGTATTTATGCTGATTTTTATAACGGAGCATAATGTTTTTATTATTAGTAATATAAACTGAATATAAACGCAAAATTTAACCCACAATTTTAATAAAATTTGCTGGAGAAAAATATTCTTCGAAAACGTTCTCAATTTTATGCTTTCAAATCCAAAATTATTTACACAAATAAATGACCTTGAGCAATGAACTCTTAATACCACACATTAATTATTTTTTTTTATTTCAATTATTTCAAAATTATATGGTAAGAATCAAACACACACCAGTATTTTCGCGCACTTCCTCCTGCTGCTACTTCGCCTTCCGTCACAAGTTTCTCGCCAAAAATTCACTGTCACTCTTTCTATTTCAGAAAACTTCACAGTTTAATTTAGCGTATCTTTTTACCAAATATTTGTTTACCTTCTTTTATGAACGTTAATCGTTTGATTTCAATTCAAACAACGCAAAACAATTCGTTGTGTTTGGCAAAAGCCACAAAATTTACTTTGAACACACACACGCACACATAAACACAGTCACCGTCTCACGGACAGTAAAAGTCACTCGAAGAGCAGGCAGCTTTGTTAGCTTTAACGTTCCGCGTTCTGCGCACGAAATCAACTTAACTGTCAGCCGTCAGAATTAAAACTGAACCAGTCAACCAACCAAGCAAGCAACTAGCGTGCCAGCCAGCCAGCGTTGTCTAGTTGGGTGCTCCGCGCCGCTGGTTGTCCGCTGCTCGCGTGTGCTGTCATCATCAAAGGCGCGCTGACGCTATTGTTGCCAACGCTGCCACCACCAACACCACAAATATCCGCACACATATGCACAATCTAAGCAGCCACCGTCTAAGCAAACGCAGCCACGAAGCGCACACAGACGCGCGTAGAGCGACCGGCGGAAAGGCAGAAATATAAACAGAAAAGCAACAGACGAACAAGCCAAGCAAAGAATACGTGCGCGTCAACAACGACGAATAACAACAATAACAGGCAGGCAACGCGAAAGCATAACAACAATAAACAGCGAAAAGCTACAAAAAAGCTGCCAACAAAAGCAAGAAAGCAAGCCAATGCGAAGAATGGCTAAGCAAAACGGAAGGAATGAAGCAAAATACTAAAGCGGCACCAAAACAAAGTGCGCGTGAGCACAAAGTAAGAAGCATTTATTTCAAAAACAAGTAATTGAGCGAGAGCAACGCAAACCGAAAATATGAAAGCGTTTTTTTCGAAGTTGTGCTTTTAAATTCGCCACCACTTTTTTTTTTGCGCAGCCGACAGCGACGCGCTCGTGGTGTCGACGCCAACGCGCGCTATTACAGCGGCTGCTTCTTTGAATAGCTTTGGATGTTTGTACGAAGCGGAGGGCGCTTTTGAAGGTGTCGCTTAAGAAATTCCCGGAAGGCTGCTAACTGGTGGGTGGAAGGGTTGCGTAAAGGTGCCTCTTTTAATTTCGTTGCAAAGCAGCGCTCATAGCGTGGGATACCCATATACATACATATATGTGTGTACTGATGAGTTAGCGGAATTTATTTTTTCCCTGCGAGTATTTGAAACTACACGCTAGACCTAGATAAAGGAGTAAGAGCTAGAAAATGATCTAAGATTTCGTACCGTTTATTTGAATTGGTACCCATAACAAATGGAATTCGCGTATGTAGATTAGAGCGGGCATATTTTTGTTTTGCTATAAAATTAAATATCCGGAAAATATTCTACGGATCATTATGAACAACTCTTCCAAAGAAACCCATCATTGGTTTCGATTCAGTGATTTTCAAAGCGAGTTAAAAAAATCTTAAAAATCGGTTGTATGGAAAATACATATGTGATATAGTTACCCAATCGAACCGACTCTGACAAATTAAATTTCATTTCGATATCTCAAGAACTTACATGATCCCTTGAAAACTTCATCTTAAAACCCGCCGACTTGAAACCGGTTTTAGACCCATACTTTTTTCGCAAAGGCATAATGATTTTTCCGTTTTTTGGCCCGTAACGGCCTCCTGTAAATCATTCAGGGTGATGCGCTCAAATGTAGGCTTCGATGAATCTCATATGGATAGATATATATCCTTTGTGTTAGCCAAAAACTCCTTAAAGTGCATCCTCATAGATGGACGAAGCGTTTTGAGCTCACCACAAATTTATTAAAGGCAGTCAATACCAATGTCAGCCACTTCACTAGGTTCTTCAAAAGGGTATCCACCGAAATGTTTCAATCTCAGTCTGGAAAAGTTGGACAATAGAGGAAAAAGTGAAAAGATTATTCCAACTTTGCCTTGCTCCATGCAGCTATAGCAAAGAGCGATTAAAAAATAATTTAAATTAAAAACAAAAAAATTAAATTAAAAAAAAATAAATAAAAAAAAATTAAATTTAAAAAAAAAGTTGAATAAAAAAATTATTTAAAAAATAAAAAGAACAAATTAAGAAATAAAAAAAAAAAATTAAAAATTAAAAAATAAAAAAATAAAATAAAAAAACTAAAAATAATTAAGTTTAATTTTTGCTCAATTATATACCACATATTTGTATATATATATGTGTGTGTATGCATGTTACAGGAGCAGCATATCGACAGCCACCTTAATTGCAGTCATCTCTGCTTGAAAAACGCAAAGGTTGGCTGGTAGTCTGTAACCAGATTTGATGCAGATGTGAGCCTAAAATCATTTGTGCTTAGTTTGTAAGCAGAGTATTCCACAAATATTTAGCAGACATATGGATTCGCTGCTACCTACCACTGGCGTCTGCAATGATAAACTGCTCACCAGTTAGGCAAAAAAGTATTACTCGTATGACTTTGTAGATTAGTGTGATCCAAATAAAAAGCGTGATCTATCTCAAGGTTCACTACTTTTTGAAAGAAAAAAACGCAAAAACTTTTAAATTAATGGGGAATGTTTATAATCAAAAGAACATTTTTTAGTATTTATTTTTTGTAGATTATCTCTTTCAAATGTTGGCCTAGATTATGTACTGAGACTACTCTCAGATGGTCCATCCGTTGAGCCCAATTTTCTAAACTCGTTCATCTTCAATATCAGGTACGAAATAGTCGGTTATCATGACAGGATAACGATTGCCATTGACGGTTACGTTCTCACTAGCATATTTTTTGAAGAAATGTGGACTAATGATTCCAGCCCACAAACCACACCAAACCGTCGTTTGTTCTGGATGAAATGGCAACTCTTGAATCTATTCAGGATCAAATGCGGCAATTTTGCGTCTTTACATACCCATTGAGCCAGAAACGGTTCTCGTAATAAAATTGAATGATTTTGTAATAATACTAATCCAAAATAACATGACAGCTTAACACAGCTCATGTGTGATCTTTTAAGAAAAGGCTATTGAGAAAAGTGCCTTTACTTGGACCACCCGTTATAATGCTATGTAAACTGTTCATTTCCTCTATAAGTTTTTAATGACCTTCGGCTCCTTCTCGTCGACTTTCTTGAAAAGCTCAGTGTACTCCTTCGACTTTTATAGTTTTGGTTGCCATCTACTTGAACGATCTAATAATGAAACAAACATTAACTACAACGTTCAGATTGGAGGTCTTCATGGTTGAGATTCTTAAAATAAACGAAATGTTTGTACGTTAGAAGTTTAAAATGAGACGAAATAGTTCTAAACACTTAAAAACATGTGTCAACACAATATCCATGATTTGACCTCAACAGAGAATCCTAATAAAACTCATTAGGATGCAGAAAATACTCAAATCACATCGTTTAATGCTGTTCAGCGCTCTTAAAATTTTACTAAAAAATTAAATTAATTTTTAAATCAATTCACCACCATAAACAAGCAACAAAAACAATAATCTTACTGATTAAAAGTGCGTTCCACCAAATTAAATATGCGAAAACCACCCCGAACAGAGCAAAAATAACCAAAGGCACATACACACACACACACACAAGCAGCACAGCAGAACGTCAAAACAAAGTCGGCGCTTTCGAACTACAATGAACTGCGGAAATCGTGCTGTCAACGGTGGCGCTAACGCCGGCAGCGCGGCAAGCAATTTTTCACTAACGCCTGAATGTATTCTATAGGAAGTGCCACAATTTTATGATTTTATGGGCTCAATGAACGAGCAGCTGTGGCCAAATGTGTCACTTGTCCGATTCGTATGCGCAAAAGTGGCAAAGGGGACAGCGGTGACGGCCAGCGAGTGCGAGTAGCATGATTTGTGAGTGTTGGCGCAACGGCACTTATGAATATGCGGCAACCGGAACTGAATATGAATAACACTTGCATTTATTTGTTTACTCAGCGCACGGCGTATGAAATTTTGTTTAAAAACACGAAATATTATTTAAATGAAGGGCAACATTCTCGCTCTCTGGCTGGCTAACTGGCTGACTGGCTGCCTAACTAAGTGGCGGGGGCGTGCAGCCTGATGGACGCCGGCTGCGCGACTGTGTGTGAAGTGTGAATGCAGGCGTTGCCGGTGAAGTGCCTGAATTTATTGTGCGGCATATGCAACTGCATTTATACATGTGTATATGTATGTATGTATGCGTGTGTATATACATATATGTATCAGTGTGTGTTAGTGTGCTGTGTAGGGCATTGCGGTGAGTGCATGTCCGCAATTGAGTTGAAAGTGTTTTTGATATAATTTCTGATAATATTTATTTCCAACCAAAATTTATTTGGGAATTTTAAGTTTGCCTTTTCAATGGCCACGAAAATGTGCGTTTAATTCATTTTTTTTTTTGTACATACATTTAGCTCTTAATTGAACACAATTTCCGGCTAGTCGAAATATGTGCATTTTTCATTTTTGAATATTAATTTATTTTTGAATTTATTTATTTTGCTTCCTGCTTGTGACGCGTGCGCCGCTTTGTTGTCTGACTACGACCGCGACCACAGATGAAGTCGTCAGCTGCTGCTGTTTATATAAATAACTGCTTGTCGGCAGCAGAAATGCATTAGTGCATTATTTCACTTTTTGTTTTGCTTTTGTCGAATCCACCCTCAACTTATGTGTGTAACGCCCCTAATGCTTAGCAGTTGCCTGCACAAGTCACATGGCTTTGAAAATGTTCATTTGTTCATTAGCGTTTGTATAATCAGCGTTTTGATATGCATCAAAGGGATGAAATCGGCAACATTGGCCAATAGGTGCTTAAATAGACAGAGTACTTAAGTAGGCAGAGTTAACAGTAATAATTTAATATATAAATATATATGTATGAAGTATTACGGCTGCTGCTTTGCTCATGCACTGCAATTGTCACTTCTCTGGTGTGGTCAAAGGTGAAAATAAAGTAATTACCTTTGAGCTGCTGCTCGGCAATGACCACAACGCACAGTTCGCCGCTTTAATTATGCAGTTCCGCAAACAATTGCCGTTTGTTTGCTTAAACCTTCATTAAAATAATTTATAATATTGTCAGCCTATTTCAATACACACATACATACATGCTCATGTATACATATGTAAGTATATATGTATATTTGCATTGTAATATCCTCCACTTTCGTTTACACGCTAATTGATATCGAGCAGCCTTGACCTATTTGCCGGCGGCTATGTATAACCTCACCTTTTACACACAATTCGCTACTCTGACAAATGTATAAATATATGTATATAGAGCACATACACATTCATACGCATACACACATATGCGAGCCGACAGATACAAAATAACAAAAACACATTGTTTGACCCTAGCAGTCAATCCCAGCGGATATCGATAGTCCAGCTGCTTGCTCAATCATTTACACACACACACACACGCAAATGTATTTTTATACAGCGCTTCACACAGTTGAATAATTTTTTGCATTGGCGCGTGTAAAACGGCTGTGTAATAATTGCTGGCGCCTGTTCAATATCACTTCGCACAATTTCCACATTTACGCGTACTTTGCGAAAAATGTTTACCGCGGCAATAATAACAACAACAATACAACATCGGTCAGCGAGTGTTTTGAGATTCTTCAATTTTTTGTTGCTGTTTTTTTTTACACTCCATGCATATAAAATGTATAAAAGTAATAAAAAACAGAGTCTGGCTTCAGATCTGCACGCTAAAATACTTTTAAATAAATCCGACACATTTCTGGTAGTGGTGATGTAGTTCGTGGTTTCCTAATTTTTTAAAGTAAAGAACAGAAACTTCAAATTTAATGGAGATTTTTTATCATCATTCGAAAGAACATTCTTTGGCATTTATTTTTTGAAGGTTATCTCTTTCAAATGTTGATCGCGGGTATGTTTTTCATGGTTCATCCTTTAAGTCCAATTTTGGATGACTCGTTTGAGCAAATCGACTGGTAACTGACAAATGACTCGCGTAATGTTTTGCTACAAGGCCTGAATCGAAACGGGATTGTCTGTACAGACTGTACATAATATATACCTAAAGGAAAGAGTTTCACGGTATGATATCACAGGATCTCCTAAAAAAATATTTATATTTAATATAAATATTTATCATGCATTAGCTAATTCTAAACAAAAACAATATTTAGTTTGGTTTTTATAGCGGTCGGAATATGTCCGAAATTTACATACACGAGGGCTGCTATATATATTTCTGGCCTAGTAATGAAAATAGGCATATTTATCAACGAAAACTTTTTTTTTTTTTTTTTTTTCGTTGGATTTGGCTCGTCTGACCCACACAGTCGATTGCCGTTTTGTTTCGGGCTCATACGCATAGATCCATGATTCGTCACCTGTGACGATCTTATAAACGTCGTTTGAAGCACCGCAATCGTATTTTTTCAGCATTTCTTTACACCAATCCACACGAACCTTTTTTTGAGCGATTGTCAAATTGTGCGGGATCCAACGAGAACAAACCTTTTTTACGGCCAGGTGTTCATGCAATATCGAATGTATGCTGGTGGGAAAAATGCATAGACATGCCTCTATCTGAAGGTATGTTACATGACGGTCTTGCATTATCAGTTCACGTACGGCATCGATGTTTTCTGGCAGAACAGCTGTTTTTGGACGACCTTCACGGAATTCGTCTTTGAGCGAGCGTCGGCCACGATTGAATTCGTTGTACCAGTTTTTCACAGTGCTATAGGATGGTGCTTCATAGCCATCCAAAGATTTTAGTTCCTCGATGTACTCCTGTCGTGATAATCTACGTCGAAAGTTGTGAAAAATGATCGCACGAAAATGTTAACGAGTTAATTCCATTTTTTGGCCGACATGAATTTTTTAATTCCCTGTAAATAAAACAATTCACGATTAAATGACAAAACGTTCTGAGTGATGTTATGCTAAAAAATGTTAAACTTTCCAATGGAAATGTCAGATTGCACCTGACAACCCTTAGTGTTGCCTAGTCCAGAAATATATATAGCAACCTATATAGTGACCACATGACTATCATTGCTGAAATGCCGGAGGGACAAAAAAAAAAAACGCCGCAGCAGACGCATATGCCAAAAACGAATCTGGAAAAAGAATATTTTGATGCCGACCTTTTTGAGATAGTCTAGAGTTTAGCAAATACATATATAACACAAGGCGAAAACGCCATTCACTTGGCATCCGCAGTGCGAAATGACGCATCTGTGCGTAGGACAGTAACTACAACAAACGGAAACCAGCGTCTTTAAAAGTCAGAAGAAGCTTCTGAGAGCAGCCATTGGCCATTGAAGACCTTTGGGAGACAGTATACAAAATCTGTACAACCAAAATCAAAATATAGCGCAACAAAAGCGCATCTTTTATGAGGAATGCCGTCGAAACGTAATCTCCAAAACCCCACCGAACCGAAGTGGTAGAGGCAATGGTGGTTTTAGTGAAGAAAAAATATCGATCATAAGCGGAAAAATTAAAAGCAACAAAGCGCCTGAATTAGTTGACATACCAAATAGAGTCTTAACGTGGCAAGTGATGGAAAGGCGGAACAAAAGAAATAGTGTGCTCTGATCACCATAAATATGAAGAATGAAAATTATTAAGACTTATTTTGAAAAACTGTGACTGGTGACTGATATATTATACTGATAATGGTACCAAGAGCTACGCAATTTCGAGTAGAGCACCGCAAGGCTTGGTTCTAAACCACACTCTATGGAACCTAATGTATAATGGGGTAGTAAGGAGACCACAACCAAAACACCTTGATGGCCTCCGGAGCAAATGCAATGAATGCATAAACGGTCTACGCCAATGGTTCTAACCAATGAGTTTAGAACTGGTTAAGGGGGTATTCTAGTCTAGAAGCATGAATTTCAGGTAATTTTTAAAGTGTCGTAAAAAAGCCAATTAATATTTTTACAATCCATTTTTTTATTGGTTATTTATTAATTTTTGAAGAGTACAGAAAAAAAATTAAAAACTAAAGAAAGTAAAAAATTTCAAAAATTATGAGCTGACGAAGTGGGGGGTCTCTAAAAATGTGCACGTGACCATACCCTTGATTTCAACCCTCCTAGTTATCTGAAACCAAAAAAAAAAAAAAGATTATTAATCTAGAATAATGTCGCAAAGGTCGGAACTACGGAAAAGTGAGAAACATTTTTTTTTACAAAATGGCGACTGCCTGAAAAAAAAATTTTTTTTTTTTTGAACACTTTTTCTGACTATTTCGAATTTTTTAAAAATAATAATAAAAATAAAAATTTTGGGATGGGGCTAATTCCAACCACAGACAAGCCTATAAAGAAAACTCTGTAAAAATTTCAAGTAAATTGGTCTAGTAAAACCTGAGGAATCGTGGGTATCGTTCCGAAAAAGTTAGTTTTGAAAAAAACGCGTTTAAACTTTCCCTAATGTCTTTTGTTCGATTAGTTCCGGCCGAACCAGTTTGGATGCCGGGACAGAAAAATGCCTATATCTCCGAAAATAATTTGAACTTTGAAAATTCCTCTTGTACACATATTCTTGAATAGTTAAATTTTGAAAATATAAAAAAATATCATTTTTTTTTAATTTCTAAAAAAAAAGGCAGAAGTCTTATTCATATGTACTAGAAAAATGGAGAAAGGTATATCTCTCACCATTGGGGAGTGTGAGATTCATTCACAGCCACAACTAAAGTGTCTGGTAGTAATAATAGACTGAAGGCCCAAATTAAGGGTCACCTTGAATACACTAAAGGTAAAGCGAATAAAATTCTAAGCGTCTTATCAAGAATGATGGCAAATAAAGAATGCCATTCTTTTAAGCGTTCCAGCAGGCGATTTTTAATGAGATCGGTTGTATTAGATACGGCTTCAATATGGATGACACGCGTGATGTTTTGCTCCAAGGCGGGTAAAAGTCTAACGGTGTGATATTACACGATCTTTGCGGCAAATTGCTGGCCCGAAATGTGACATTATTTGTTCACCGAAGTGTTCTCTTAATAAATCCATTGACTCATGCGAATAGTGGGACCCACGCGAGCTTCAATTTCAAAGAGTGAGTTATCATGACGCGATAATGTTCGGCAGTGACGGTTACGTTCCCACCAGCATCATTTTTGAAGAAAGATGAACCGATTAGTCCTCCGTTGTTTTTTCTAGAAGAAATGCCAACTCTTGAATCTCTTCAGGTTGCTCTTCGTCTGAAATGCAGCAAGTTTGCTTATTTACATACCCATTGAAACAGAAATGGGCCTCATCACTGAACAAAATTTGACTTGAAAACGTCAAATCTTCTTGGAACTTCTTTAGAGCCCATAGAGTGAACAATGTCGCTTAAAAAGGTTGAGCGGCTTCAGTTTTTGCCCAAGCTGTATTTTGTACGCTTTCAATTTAAGCTCTCGACGTAAGATGCGCCAAGTTGTTCCATAGGTTAGTTCGAGTTGCTTCGAATGGCGCCGAATCGACGCTCCACCGTTATAAATGTTTTGAAGAATTCTTCAGAGAGTAAATATTTTCCAATTTTGATTTTCGTAAGAAATTATACATATATATAATTGCGGAATTTATTTTACAATTAAAAATTATGATTATATAAAAGAATATTTCATTTTTCTTACTTGTTGCCTTAAGTTTTAAATTTATGAATTTATTTAAAGCGAACTGTTTATAAAATATTTACTGCTAGAATTAAAGAGAGCGGTATTTCGGCAGGTTGTACATTCTATATTTATAATATATTTGTATCCTTTATGAATCGGAAAATTTATTGCGTTGCCCAATTATACAATTCAAAATAAGAAACAATTAACAAAACGTTGCAACCGCAGTCACATACATATGAGCGCTTACATATTTACAATTAAACGAATTACGTCTATCAGAACTCCGCCCACGTAGTAGTACTAAAAAGTGAAGCGCTGAGCTATTAAGTCGCAACACATAAATCACTTGCGGCGCTTTCAAAGCTTGTAATTAACAGCGCAGATGTTTTCTATAAAATTCTCTGGTAAACGTCATACAAAATGCATTGTTGAATCGAACAATGAATAATTGACTCGAGAATCTAACATAATTACTTTCACGTATACTATATTTAACCACATATCTGCTGTCAATACTTCACTCATTCATTGTGATCAACACTTTCAGATTCGTACGCAGCAGAAGTAAACATGAAACCACATACTAATGTTAATGCGTTGGATGTGGAAGGTCTTTTTATGCATATATAGTACATAGGTGTCATTATTAAGATGAAGCGATTTTGGTTGGTCTTGCAGCTCAAAGAGCGGAGATATTATTACTAGTACGAATAGTACGAAGAGGACGCTACTCCTTCACTGAATATTAACTGAGAGATATGTGTTTGACTTTTGACTTAGCTATGACCGTATGTTTCTCCACCTGTCTATATACATGAAGTAGTGCCTCAGTTTTTGAGGTACCGTTCTGAAACTTTGTACACGTCCTCTCCTTCCCAAGCAACTGCTCACTTGTCGTCTTGTATGGGATCTTTTTTTATTTGACAAGTAATCTTAATAAAATTTGGAACGGATAATTAGTAAAAGCAATGATGTAATCCTACCAGAAATTATTAAGATCGGATTACTATAGTATATAACTGCCATACAAACGGAACGATCGGAATCTAGTCCTTATAAAGAAATTTTTTTATCAGATTGATTACTGTTCAAACCAAGGCTACAATAACTGAATAAGTTGCTCTTATCAGACCACTGTGGCATATTTTCACAATACGTCAAGTCCCAGGGAAGCCTCTCAACAAATAGGTCGACACCTATCATCTTTTTGTCGATTTCAAAGCCGCTGACGAAAGCACTGATAGAACTGTCTATTCATTCTCATACAACTATTCAAAATGACGTTGAGCGCAACCATCAGCTCCGTTAAAATCGGCACTCAATGAGGTTTTAGACAGGGTGATTCTCCCTCGTACGTCTTTTTTCAATATTATGTTGGAAAAAGTAATACGTGCCGCTTGATTTGAACCGTTTCAGATGATATTGACAACAAACAGAAGAGACTGGACTCTTTAAGACTGGAAAAAGAAGGGAAAGAGGTTGGTCTTGTAGTGAATGAGGGCAAGACAAATTACCACAAAGATTCCTTTCACCTTGGGATCTACGTTACTGTTAGCAGCTATAATTCCACAAAGAATTTAAGCCTGGAGATCAACTACTACTTTGTACTACTTTGGGATCGGTAGGCAAGTAAAAAGCAGATACCTCTCTCGGCGAATAAAAATTATGCTCAATTTATTTCTCTTTTTTCCCATCATATTATTCGGCACATATTACCAACTATATGGCGACATAAGTAAATATAATTAAGCGCAAAAAACTTTAACGAATGCGCTGGTAAATGTCGTTCGAATGGAATATGATGCTCCTTTGATTCGAGACCCATGAGTGAACGTAGAAAACAAGGAGACCCACACATCTGATGGAAGGAGCAAGTGCATAGTAATCTGGCTTCACTTGGGTTCTACAACTAACGTGAACTCGTAAGGCATAGAGTCAACTGACGAATTATAGTGTTCCTGGTCCAGACCGGTTGTAGTGCCAAAGAAAATGGAGAAGAAGAAGACCACTCTAGCTTATACCTGCCATACAAATCAACCGATCAAAATCAAGTTCTTTAAGGAATCTTTCGTGAATTCGTTATAATTTATTATAAAATGATTTTTTTTTAAGGGTTAAATAAAAAATTTTATAAAAAACTAACATTCAATCAGAAACCATACACAAAAGTTCCATATTTTATCGCTCCACCTTAATGTCCATATATACAACTACATGTAAATATGTATGAGCAGATCGCTTGGAGCCTGTGATCATTGATCACGGCAAAGATTTTCTCGTCACACGTTAATTGCACTCAGTGAAACAATTTGTTTAATCTACATATAATGCATCCTCGCACACTAGGAACTGCATCTAACAAACATCTTCTGTGCTAACTGCAGCTGATTATTTTTGGGTGTTCGAGCGCTAAATTATTTGCTACATACATATTTATATTTAATGTAAACATTTTGTAGCAAAATTCCGTGAGTTGATTACAGAGAGCGTATAAAAATCTCCAGTTGGATGTGTGTGCGTGTGCGCGATTGAGTGAGTCTCTTAACCGTCATGTGCTGCATTTCTTTTCGTATGAGAAGTTTTCATCGGTAATATGAACGATACATTTGAGTTACACTTTCCTTTTCTTGCTACAATCTTTTTTATATAAATTACAGAAAACCTACTGTTGTATATAGAAAATATTTCCCAATGAAGCCAGAATTGCATTTAAAAATTCTTCGAATAAACAATTTTGAAAAAAACCGCAAAAATTTAAGCATTAAGATTAAAAGCCTTAGAAAATGCCAGGGGCTCTCTATCAACTGAAGCTTCAGACTTCCAATTGAAGTGTTTTCCAAGCCGACGTTGCAGTCATTAATGGAGAAGTAAATTTACTGCTCTGGAGTGCAGCCTCCTTCAGAGAGTGACCATACACTCAGATAGAAGAGAGACGATACTATCCTTGAACTCATTAACAGTGCGTTCGGGTAGGCCAAGGCGTGCCTAACCTCACTATCAATAGCATCGAGTGTCTATGTGATAAGACTGGTACGGGTTCCAGGTCACAGCGGAATCGCAAGAAATTTGCAAATCTAATCAGCTAACAAGAAAAGGCACCCTAGCACCGCTATCGGTAGAATGGAAACGAGTCGGTGCTCCTGTATCCTCTTGCGTTCTACTAGTATTTAGCTGGACTTCCAGGAAGTTAGCCAGCACCGGGCCTTCATCGGTACATCGGCTGTCGCAAAATCGTTTTTATCGTAGATCGATCGCAAAAGATCTAGTGATCCAATTGTTCTCAATAAAGCTATCCTCTCCCTAGTTGTGGGGCTTTTAAGAGGCGATATGACAAGCTGTATGGAAGAAGATGAGGTGAAAACAACTCAACACTTTCTTCTTGACTGTCGAGCGTTTGGTAGACCAAGACTTAAACACTTGGGAGCAAATTTCTTCAGACATTCCACCGAACTGGCGGCAATAGAAATTAAACGGCAAATTTGTATTAACTACTAAGCCTTTACTAATTTATAAGTTCGAGCAGAAGAGTTCTTCTTATTTTTTATGGCTTCACAAAAAACTACACACAGCAGTTCACGTGCGATCTCTCTAGATCAGCCATATAACCCAAACTACCTGTAACCTAACATTTCGAAACATTCAAAAATAATAGTGTATAATATTCTCTTCTCAGAAGTCCACTAAGAAAAACATGAATATTTATATAATTTAATTATTAAGATATCTCAACAAAAGAATCAATCAATCCTTATATAAAGCCACCAAATATGCTCAAATCATTTCTGGCTAATCTGTTAAACAGTTACTGCATAATGTTGAGTATTATAACACCATAAGTCAGGAAATAAGTAAAGCCCATAATGTGCACTACAAATTATGGTTTACCATTAGTATTCGAATTTAGGAAATAAAATCAATAAAACAATCACTCAAGGGTTAAGGTGAGTTTCATTTCCCTCTCACGCTCTCGTTCTCTCTGCACGGAAATCGCTCTGTTCTGAAATCTCACTGCATTGAGCTATTTTTAAAATCACATTTCAAAATGTATTACATATTTCGAAAAGATATAAAAATGTTTCTAACATTTTGAAACAAGCGCACGAACAACAGCAGGCGAGCGAAGCGATCACTGATCAACAACATGTTGAGGAGCTGGCCGAATATGCTCAAAACAATGTTTTTAGTAGTAAAAAGTGGGCCGAAACTGTGACACGGTGAATACCGACGGTGCGACGAAAGCGACTAAGTGAAAACGTACAACAAAAGCAACACAAATCAAATTGTAAAAAATTAAAAAAAAAAAAATACTTATAATAAAAATGTTTAAATAAAGGCAGTAATATTTTGTGGCGTGTTTTATACTGGAAACTACAATTTTTGCACTTTCGGAAAACTCTAGTTGAAACTTCGACGCATATTTGTTTATATTTCTTTTAGCTTGTGTTTTAGTGTCTAAAGCCACACATTATGTACATATGTTATGTACTTATGTGTTGTTGCTTTGGAAATTATATTTTCGTTTTCAACGAAACACACGTAAAAGTCGGCGAAAATTAAAAATAAATCGAAAATATGCAAACAGCGAACAAACGAGTGCCACGCCAACGAAACACGTTGCCGTTGAAAATTTAGTTATGCATTTGTGTACATAAGTATTTGTATGTGTGCGTAGAATTTAGAAGATGAGAAAAGCACTGAAAAACTAAACGATCGCCAGACAAAATAAGCGAAGTACACACTTCGCAGACAAACTTAGCGCTGCAGACGGTGCCGATATAGGGCAAAATGTTTGTTTTCGAAAATATTTGAAATAGTGAAAATTATTAATTGCAGACAAAGTCGTACATGTGGCGACAACAGACGCGCATACTTGTAGCACTACACTGCGTATGAGTGACGTTTTCGGCAGGTGTACACATATGTATGGTATATAACGCGGCCGACGTGCCTTAGTGGGCCAGTTCACCATATAATGCTTTGTTTTTTGCAAGTCAAATTAAAAAGATGAAAGTGTTTTCTTTGTTGACATTCAACAAGGCATTATGAATATCTTAAATCACAGCCAACAAAATGGCATGAAGCGCGCAGATCAGCGATCTAATTACCGTGTCAGCGCACAGCGACAGTAAAGATCCGTAATACAATTAAATAACACAAACAGAAAGCGAATTTTAGCATTAAAAAGCGACAAGAATGTGACATTGAATTTTCAGTGAAAGGCGCCAATAGCTATATATACATACATATGTATATATATACATTAAAGAAAATTCATGTTTCTTTTTTGGGTATTTTTGGGATTTTAAAAAGTATTTAAGTGCATTTTCGACTGTCTGCGATGATTTTTTGAATACGCATACATATGTATAATATATGTGTATTTGTATACTACTGTGATCAAATTGAAAGCTGAATTTTGTATATTTCATCTCCTTCAAAATAACACCCTCCCGCTGCAATACACTTATGCCCACGAATTTTCCAGTCATCATAGCACTTGGAAAAATCCTACGTCGTGATGACCATCAGAGCCTTCCACGATTTAGGTTTTATATCTTCAATTGAGTCAAAACGGTATCCTTGTAATGGTCATGTGTATTTGCTGAATAGCCAGAAGTTACACGAAGGTAAATCAGGCGAATGCGGTGGTTGCGCACGATATTAGTTGAAAATGTGGCAAATTGGTCACGAAAAGCCAATGCAGTATGATGTATTATCGCACTTTAATAAATTCAGATATAGTAAAAATCGAAGAACTCACTTTTAGCATAGATGTCACTGACAGTACAACCAACTTACAGAAAAAAAATTTTTCCGATTCGAAAAACACGCGAAGTATAAATTAAAACTTCATCTTCCAATTTGATTTTTTTTAAGAGCCAACTACTCGGTAGTAACTTAAAGAGATTCAAAAAGAGAAAAAAAAAAACGTTAATTTTTGTAGGTCCGAAGCTATAATGACCTTCACAAAAACAAAAGATTTCCATACAAGCACTTGATTCCGATCGTACAGTTTGTATGGCAGCTACATGCTGTAGTGATCCGATCAATACAATTTCTTCGGAGATTGCACCATAGTCTTAAGCTATAACCCATGCCAAATTTCGTGAATATATTTCATCAGATGAAAAAGTTTTCCATACAAACATTTGATTTCAATTGTTCAGTTTGTATGGCAACTATATGCCATAACGATTCGATATGGACCTAGAAAAAGATTAAGTTAGAGGGCTGATCGTAGATCGCACATGAACTGTGCACAAGCGTTTAATTCCCAATCCCGCCAGTTCGGTGGGATGTGTGAGAGTATGCGCGGGACAGCCAAGCATGGCAATACTACAATGACCTGTTAAGAGCCCCACAACTAGGGAGAGACTAACTTTACTAAGGGTAAAGAAGTCACTAGATCTCCTGCGGTCGATCCTGTGCCAAAAGACATTTGCGATAGCGCTTGTACCAATGGTGGCTTAGAGCTGGCCCAGCTTCCCATCCATAACTGCTTCGTCGGTATAGGACGACTCCATGATGCAAGTGATCTGGTGTAAAGTCAAAGTGTGTAGGGTTAACCGAGCAATCAAATTCGTGTTCTTTTACGAATCCAAATTCTCTAAGTCTGATAGAAACGTTCGCAGTCATAAATCTTTTGGCGATGTCTCCGGGCATAATGTTAAATATGGCGTTAAATACCGTGGTTGGTGTGGACCCTAGTGCATCACACATGCTGGTGAGCACCGCTCCCGAGTTTCTTTGCAAGTGTGGTCTTTTCTAGAGCCCTCTATCACATAAAGACTCCATAGGACATAATATGGTGTCGTAGAGCCAGAGGAGCACTTTCAGTGAAAGACCCCATCTTTTGCCAATGACTCCTCTGTAGCAGTATCAGCCATACCAGTCTCTCCAGAGTTTTTGGTGAAAAAGAGGAAAGACTGATGAGCCTTAAGTCCAATTTTAAATATCACCGATACCTACCGATTCCGCTCTATTCTACATAAGAAGCAATAACTCGGTTCCGGGCGTTTAAATTTAAGATGAATGGTGCAACAACTTGGGTGGTTCTAAGAAATAAAGAAGGACGCTCGCCATCTACAATTTTTTTATAAGGGGTAGAACTATTAAAATCTCGAACTCTATCAAATATCTGAGAATTTTTGTAGATAATATACTGAGCTTCAGAGAACACCGTCGAATCTAGAGGTCTTGTAGAATAACAGTTGCCCAAAATGAGGTTCATGACCCCACTTCGTCTATTGCTTATACATTTGTGTAATCCGTCCCATACTAGCATATGGTGAATGACAACATCGAAAAAATTCCGTATCCAGATGATTGGGACGGATTCAATTAGCCTGCTTGCTGGACATTACGGACACAATGAAAACTACACGAAGGTTCTGAAAATTATCCACACTTGGCGCCACTATGGTCATGTTATCATACATGACCTTTTTAATGAACTCGGACAAAATGGTTAATGCCTTAAAGCTACCCATAGCGCTAATATTACGTCTCAATGTAGATAAGTCGATTCATATTGGGTGCTAATTTATATAGGAATAAAAGGAAACGAAAAACAGACAAGTTGGGCTGCTCGGAGATGTCTGATCTCCTAAACTGCCTCAGACCAATCAACTGCTTCAGGGTTATTTGAAGCAATGGGCCCTAGAGAAACACCTCAAGTCTTTGAACAGTAGCAAGACAGGGCATACCAAAAAGTTATTTTGGGGTAGTGTTGATTGTGGACAGAGCAAAAAGCTTTACTTATAGGCAAGAAGGAACTTAGTAATACAGTAGGAGTCCTCACATTCACAAAACTGGAAACGTGGATTTGCTGTGGAGGTTGATGTGAAGCTGGGACACATTGTCTTTGCGAAATCCAGGGTTCAGCCTTATGATACAGGTTACATTACACCGCTCCGAAAGACATTGGGAAGAAAAGCAATGATTCCAAACCGTCCGTTGTTTCAATAGGAATGCCCTTGGATCAATTGGAGTTTTTTTTTACAAGCGACTAAAATAAAAATTAATTACTTAAATAAAAAAATTATAAACGCAACGAAATGAAATGAAAATGATATTAGCTTGTAAGAATCACACACCACTAAGCGCAAATATTTTAAAAATATTTTAAAATTGTTGTTATTTGTAAAATTTCTTTGTTCATTTAAATCAATCACAATGCTTTAAAAGTGAGAGAAAATAACAAAAAAGTGTAAGAAATTTGAAATTTTTAAAAGAAACATATCCAATTAAACGAGGCTACAATAAAACTGTGGATAAAAAAAATTATTTGCCTCAAAGTAAAGGAATAAAATACTTTCATTCATATCTCTGTTGCCTCACACAACGTACGCAAAAAAAATCTGCTAAATGCCATATAAACATACAAATATACATAGAAGCAAATCATTGCTGAGAGTTGTGAAATGAAATGAGCTTATACATGTATATATACACGTATACATTTACATACTTATACATATGTACACAATAAAGTAATAACAACATTTCTATTACATCTCTAGAACTACGAAAAAATACAGAAAAAATCACTTTAACCCGCACAAACAGTTTGCCGGTCAATAAGCACAAACAGCATAGTCGTGCATGTGTGTGTGTGAGTAGGAAAAATGTATACCTGCATTTAAAGGCGGCAAGTTTATGTTAAACATTCGCGTTCGCCTCACCTGCCCAGCCCCGGTGTGAATGAATACTTATAAACATTGAATTTATTCACTCATCTCGGTTTGCGGATTTTCGTTTGCGGTTTTCATTGTGGTTTGTTTTTGTGGTTTTCGGCTCTGTTCATATTAATTTAACGGTAATGACAACACGCGGTATTCGTCGCAAGAAATCGACTTTGACAGAATTAAAAATCGCTGTCGTTGGATCGCCGAGCGTGGGCAAAAGTGGTATGTTTTACATTATTAAATGTTAATTATTTACTCAAATCACATAATTATATAGGTGGATTTAGTTATTTATGCATGTGAAAATAAATAAATAATTGCAAAATATGCTATGAATGATGAGTACAAGGCAATTTGGTGTCAAATGAGTAAATGCACTTCAAATTATCGTTATATGAGATATCAGCGATATGGATTTTTCAAAAATCACACACCGAATCATACTTATACACGATATGGAACTAGGAACGGGCACTAAAGATGTGTAGTGAACCATACCGCCCACAATTGATATCAAATCTGATTTTTCCAAACAAGTTAACTTTTTTTGAGATATCAGAGATAATCAGTCAAAGTAACTAAATGAGGATGGAGCTACATAACTAAACGTGTGGTTAGTTATGTATTTGGAGTGATGATAATGAGGCAATACATTTTTCCGAGTTGGTCCGAGTCCGAGTTGGTCTTTATCAATTGTAACTTGATTTATACTCAGCTTGGTTTGCAATTTCATGATGAACAGACTTATTCGGGAACAACGTTTGCAAATCATGCAAATTTATTTCCAAAATAATTGTTCGGTTCGCTCGACGCATTGTCCGGCGCGTCCAATATTCGGTCGGCTCACTTTTGATTGAATGGGTATGTTAATAAACAAAATTGGCGCATTTAGAGTGGTGATAATCCACAAGTCATTGTTGAGCATCTCTAAAAAAAAACACTATTTTATGAGCAGAGGAAATCATTGGTCCATATTTCTTCAAAAATGAAGCAGGTGGACCGATAAAGAGCCATAATTACGACGGCTGCTATATATATTTCTGGCCTAATAATGAAAATAGGCATATTTATCAACGAAAATGGTTTTTTTTTTCGTTGGATTTGGGTCGTCTTGAAAACCCACACGGTCGGTTGCTGTTTTGTTTCGGGCTCGTACACATAGATCCATGATTCGTCACCTATGACGATCTTATAAACGTCTTTTCAAGCACCGCGATAGTATTTTTTTTCAGCATTTCTTTACACCAATCCACACGAGCCTTTTTTTGAGCGATTGTGAACAGACCTTTTTTACGGCCAGGTGTTCATGCAATATCGAATGTATGCTGGTGGGAGAAATGCATAGGCATGCCTCTATCTGAAGGTATGTTACATGACGGTCTTGAATTATCAGTTCACGTACGGCATCGATGTTTTCTGGCACAACGGATGTTTTTGAACGACCTCAACTGTCACGGAATTCGTCTTTGAGCGAGCGTCGGCCACGATTGAATTCGTTGTACCAGTTTTTCACAGTGCTATAGGATGGTGCTTCATAGCCATACAAAGATTTTAGTTCATCGATGCACTCTTGCCGTGATAATCCACCTCCAAAATTGTGAAAAATGATCGCACGAAAATGTTCACGAGTTGATTCCATTTTTTGGCCGAGATGAATTTTTTAATGCCCTGTAAATAAAACAATTTACGATTAAATGACAAAACGTTCTGAGTGATGTTATGCTAAAAAATGTCAAACTTTCCAATGGAAATGTCAGATTGCACCTGGCAACACTTAGTACTGCCTAGTCCAGAAATATATATATATTGCTTATGTAATAACTTTATGCGTGTCTAAATTGTAGAATGTTGAAGTGGATGACCTTTTGTTTCAACAAGACGGCGCACTATGCCACGCATTCAACAAAACTGTTCGGCTGCCCCTCTGACAACGCTCATCGCCCTTCTGGTGAACTCTAGAATACTACTTGCTGAACAGATATCTGTGTCTGTCGCAGTAGCGCTTCAATATTTTGACTGTAAAGCATCGGTTCGACCTGTCCTTACTGACGGAGTGTTGCGCTTCTTTTTTCCGAGTTTCGTATTGGTAGTGCAGCCCAAAACTCTGGTTGAAGTTCTTCTATTCGTACTGGCGATTCCTTCTCGTACCTTTACCCTAACGTTGTCCGTATTTGGTAGATTCCTACCGACTTGCCCCGTCTAAGCTTTCCCTAGTACTTCTAGAATAGCTGTGCACGAGAGAGGTTGCACCAGTTTCTTTGGTAATCTCAGCGAGTGACTATGCCGTCACTTGATTTTTTTGAAAGGTTTCAAGTGAGGGTCTCCACTCAGAACCGCTCACCTTCCTCCCAAATAGTCCCAAAGTTACCTTTCACCAGGCCAAGTCGAGAGTCAACGGACGCCCTTATGAGGCAGTACATCCAGATTTGATCTGCCTAAAACGAGAATTTCCTCAACTAACACCTGCCACACCAACTTAATGATTTTTTAACAGGACGGAGGCGGTTTTGACAGTCATCAGTCATTTCTGCTGAGTGTCACCATAGCATACTCTGGTGGCAGAAAACCGTAACCACCAGCCGTGAGTTCAAACTGAAATCCTGAACGTATATTCTTATTCCCAGTCCAAGTGATTTCTAAGGTCCAGTCTAAGAGTTGCTAAGGACGTGAAGGCCGCAGGCGTTGCCCAGAATGCACCAGCTAAGAGGCAACCTGCACTACGTCCGTTCCCTACTATCTTGGTTGTGAAATTTAATGCTTGTGAAGCATTTATGCAGAGAGTTATCACACTTTTAGCAGTATTTAAGAGAACCAATATTTGGGGAGTGAGCGTGTTTATTATCTGAATTGATTAGTGTAAGAAAATACTAAAGAAGCTCATTCTCAAGTTAGAGAAAAGTATGGTTTTATTACTGGGTCATATTATATTTTTCTTAATTCTACAGTGCAATCGAAAGCAACGGCTGAAAACATACTGCCGATCATAGAATAAATAATATTCTACTATATATTATTTCAACAAATATATTATCCAGGTTTATCTAGAATATGATTCCAAGCCTTAGCAGAAATATATTTAATCAATTCATAAGATATTTTTAGATCCTCTGCTATTTTTTTGATGCCAACATGACGATTTTTCAAATTTTTCGTATTGTAAACAAATAGTTGCCAAGCACAAATTAATTGACATATGGAAATCAAAGTTCGCATGAATATGATAAAAGGTTTTAGCAATTTAGGAAAAATATATTTATCTATTCAATGTGTGCCCGCAGTTTATGTGGATCAGCCCTGGTCAAATGCGATGCGAATGTCTTGTCTTTAATGTCTGAACTGCAATACTACAACATTTTTTTTTTTGAAATAGTGACATTAATGTAGCACAATCACGTATCACAATTAAAATCACATATGAACACAAGTAATTGTTGTTTCAAAAACTATTCCGACAAGTAGACAGAAACCATTTGGTAACATATACTTCCTTAATAACTCGTTGACAAGACAATGGTTGCACATTTCCTTTGTCAATGCCTAAACTTATATTAGACTATATAATAATGTATTTAGAATTTCATATTTTTGGTTAAAGAATTTGGCGAATCATTCTTCAAATATTTTTGGTTATTAAAGCCTTATGCGCAATACCCTAGTGAAATTTTAAATATCGCTTATATAAATACACCTATAAATAATATATTTGTATATATGTAAATCTTAGTACTGCCAAACTGGCATTTATATAAGTCTAAAATTAAATAATAGCGAAAATCACGTACAATATTTTTAAATGTTCGCTAGAAACCAAAAACATAGTAAAAATCCACAATTGAAAACATTCTAAAACAAGTAGAAAATGGCTAAGTTTGGGTCCGGTTAACATAAACTAAAAAAAAAATTCCCTGAAAATTTTAGCCCTTAATATTAACTTTAAGAACTGGACCAAGGCCTGTAAAAATTTTCCATAGAAAATGCAAAATTTTATTTGCTATAAAAACGGTTCGAGGTCAAAATCGCTATCATTAATACTTCTCGAGATATTCAGTTTTTTAAGTAAGGCTGTAAGCAATTTTCATAGATTTTTTAATACATACCATCTTACTTAAAAAGCCGAATATCTCGAGATGTATTAATGATAGCGATTTTGACCTCGAACCTTTTTTATAGCAAATCAAATTTCCTACAAATTTGTCATGAACATTTTTTCTACAGCTCCTGTCATTTACGAGATATATACAAAAACATACGAAATTCTTCGAAAAATCGTGTTTAGAGTACCCCGTACTACTTCGCTGGTGTGAGCTACGACTTTGTTGGTTTGGGCACTTTTGTGGAGTGAACAATTTTGAGAAATATACGTCTAAGGTCAAGGCAATGCCATAAAATACTTCTGATCTTTAGGAATTTAAAGATAAAAACTCACGAATGTAGTGTATTTTCTATGAAAAATTTTTACAGGCCTTGGTCCAGTTCTTAATGTTAATATTAAGGACTAAAATTTTCAGGGATTTTTTTTTAGAGCATTTCC
This sequence comes from Bactrocera correcta, assembly GCA_027475135.1. Taxonomy (NCBI): domain Eukaryota; kingdom Metazoa; phylum Arthropoda; class Insecta; order Diptera; family Tephritidae; genus Bactrocera; species Bactrocera correcta. Next base: position 36,030,936 of record CM050326.1, read on the forward strand.
AAAGAAATTTCGTGACGGGACTGAAAAAAATTAATAATTAAAAAAAAAACACCCTAATATACATATATTGTATGTCCGAAATATTAATATTATGAATAGACTCAAAGGAGATATATTGGATATACTCGTATGTACTATATATTAACTCAAAGCATAAATGGGAGATCTCAAATTCATTCTGGACCAATGTAAATCATTATATCTAGTACTGTAATAGTGTTGTTCATGAATAATTTTTGGATTTTCTTCGCACCAGAATCGAGAGCTTTGTTTATTTATCTCACCACTCAGATGAAAGTGAGCCGTTTTCAAGTTGTTTCAAGGCAAAATCCCGACTTTTACGGTGGTCCAACGCCTACAGTTCTAGGCTGAGAAAATTTTATATGGATTGAAGCCCAAATCCTTTCTCAAAATCCGCCAGATTTTGGTCCCAATTCTTGAAAACGTCTTGGAATCAACAAATTTCGGTATTCAGCAAAGACTTGTCTGAGCGTCAACAACATTTTCGTTTCCTCGAGCGGTTCTTTGCATTGCTGGCACTTGAATATTATGTAAAGAAAATGTACGGTCGAAATTTCCAACAATTCGACGAAATAGAACAGGTGGACGATTATTACGAACATAAAATGGCAAAATCGTATGAAAAGTTCGAATCGGGGAACGATTATTTTGATAATGAAAAAATGTAATCGATCATGACATATTAACAAAACAACGAACGAACGAAACAATGCTTAGAGATCATAGCATCACTATAAGAAACCCCGTTTTATGAATCTGGGGATATTCATGGACCGATAACGCACATATAATACGATTTTATCCAGTTTTGGTATTTCGACAGGTATTACAACATATCATTACCCGAAATTGAAACTCTCTGATTATTATTAAGAGACTTCACACATTATCCAATACATATGTATGTACGGTGTGAAGTCAAGCGGATGTTTTAAAAACCTTATACTAGGCATATGGCCACTAGAGAAAGTATTGCCTTGATTTTATTCATGTTAAGCAAAAGGACCCTAACCCTAGTTATTAAAAAAAAAAAGCTTTTCTGTATTTCCTTATGATTTCTTATATATTTACGAACAAATATGCTATAATGTCAGCCGGCCCGGAAAATGAAAAACAAATGCTAAAAGGACTTTCTAGTATTCCTTGTATTTCGAAGAATGGGTTTTCACGCGAAATTAAAATTTTTTGCCCACAGAGGGCGGTATCAAATTACAGCTTTTGTATCGTTATTTAGTGATAGTTCTGATACTTTATAGGTCTATATTCAATGACACTTTGTGGGCAGCGGTCGGATTGCCGAAGAAGAATGTAAAAAGTTTTATCAACATGACTTAATTTTTACTCAAGTAAACTCGTCAAACTCGTCTAGTCATCCCGAACATTTACATGTATAACCCTATATCTATCTCGATTAGTTTTAAGGAGGTATTCTACTATAGAAATCAAATTTTGGGCAGTTTTTTGAATTTTATTTAAACAAAAAAAAAAATTATTTTACCATCAATTCTTTTTTTATGGTATTTTTATTGATATCTTAAGAATACAGAAAAATAATTTTACAAAAAAGTATTAAAAATTAAAATAATTAGAGGGGGGGAGAGACAGGTGTAAAAAAAAACATGGCGCATCCTGGTGACATTGATCCTGACTCTCCTGGTTGTCTGAAAAAAAAAATGAAAAGAAATTCTTAATCAGTAAGGATGGCTGTTATAGTCTGGAACCACGAAAATTTTTTTTTTGAAAAATGGCGACTGCCTGAAAATAAAAATCATTTTTTACGTTTTTTTCTGAAATTCCTGAATTTTTTTTTTAAATATTAAAAACAAAAATTTTGACACGATGCTGGTAGGAACGATAAAGAAGGTTCACACAAAATTTCAAGTAAATCGGTTATATAGAACGTGAGATAATGCCGGTACCGTATGGAAAAAAGTAGTTTCGAGAAAAAAGCGCTTAAAGTTTAAGAGATAATTCTAGTGAACATGGACGCCACCTCAAAAATCGTCTGTATCTCCGAAAATAAGTCGAATTTTGAAAAATTCTTCCAAGGTCATATTTTTGAAAGTATAAACTTTAAATATATGAAAAAAATCAAATTTTTCAAGATTCTAGAGTAGGTGTTCTACTCCCTTAAGTGTTACAAACAACCGTTAAGTGAACAAAACCGTTATACACTGTAGCAACATGTTGCGAGAACATTCACTTCGGATGTACCGAAGCCATAATTTTCACAGGTGTATTTCTTACGGCAATTATATATGTATATAACCATATATATATGATTATAACTTTATATCAAAACTTATTCGATTCAACTTTCCCATTTAGCATATTTGGAAAAAAATTTAAAATACTATATTAACCGAAAGTCCACTCCTAAAACAGAACTATCCGCTTACTACGTCGATCATCTTGAGTGGTAGAGCAATGATTTCCAAACTAGCATTTGTTACAGTATTTGTATATTTGTATTTTTTGGATGTTTCGAATACTTTTGGCGTAGACTTTGATATCCAAAAAACTACCATATACAAAAGGAAACAAGGGAACTCAAACCCAAGATCTGGATGGTCAGTATTCCCAGTGCCTTAAGCGATCAATCGGTGATATTGTTTGCATTAATTGAACTTTAAGTGAAAATAGACACAATCCATTCTGCAAATTGCGGCGAAATGTTGCTACTCTAGTGATTTCTGTATAACACTCACTCTGTTAGCTGCAATCGGTCTTTTGAGCGACTTTGTGTGTGAATAGCTGCAATACAGATCATCTTCTTTGGACAGTGTAGTTAGAAACAGTCAATGGTAGACGTGAGCCTGATTATAATTGAAACGTCATTATTTCGACGCACAGTGTTGGTGAAACGATTTGTGGTTGAACTGAAGAAGCTTTCCAATTTTGTAAGCAAATCAATCGATTATTAATCCAACTGAATCGATCAGCTAATATCTAAGTTAATCAGTATTTATATATAAGATGGATCGGCATGTACTTCAGACACATATCCAGTGCTTCTTAAGTTACAATAATTTTACATATAAGGACGCCTTTCAAAAGTATACTAACTTCAACTTAGGCGCATTGTGCATACATTCATACGTAACGAGAGCTCCGATGTGTTGAAACCACACCCACCTCATTTAGTCAAATAATCAAGCTACTCCAATAACTGTTCTCTATAAAAAAAGGAACACAATCAATGGCAATACAAATATAAATATTTTTGAAACTCCCAACGTTTGTATTCAGCCTCGATAAATATCATTAAAAATTCTAAACAAATTGCTGTTGCTGACAAACTTGGGAAAAATTGCGGTTGCTGACAAACGTTTTTTGCCCCTTTTCATATACACCTTTGCCATAATACCACAATTAGGCTAAATGCAGACTATGAATGAAATTGTTTACGGTGTTTCTTGTTATTGTGTACACAACTGCAAATTTTCGCAATTTCCCACAAAATAGTTTGCCTCATACAAATTGCGTTTACCTACGTTGGCGATCTTCAGCTTTTCCCCGCACACACAATTTTGCCAGCGGCTTTTGGCCAGCGTCTATGTGTGTAGAAGGCGGCGCTCGGGTGCGAGGGAAAGGGTGTGTCAGTTTGCTCTGCGCAAATCAAGTGGACAAAATGTCATTTGCATAAAAGCATGCAACATCATGCAATAGCAAGAACTGGCGAGGTGTAACCTCCCACGCCACTGGTACGTGTGCCTCGGGCAAAGCTTTGCACCACGACACACACACACACACATACACACTTAACGGAGGGCGCATGTACAGCTTGTATTGTTGTTGTATGCGTTCGAATGTCCAGTTTTTCTCATTTCTATTTCAGACTTCAGGTTATCAAGTTGAGTTTGTTGCCTTTATACTACTTTCGCATGCAACCATCTAACGGTAATATGTATTGCTGCTATTCACATGCACGCACACACAAATACTGTGCTGTTGGCAAGTTTGAGTTTTTCGTGCAACGTGCACGTTCAAATGCCCTAAAATATGCAACAACCTCACTTGCACTAACTTTGTCTCTCATTCGACTGTGCGCCATGTCCGTCTTTGTGTGTGCCAAACACGCAACATTAAGGTGCAATTCACCGGCACTAACACTTTGCAACTGACTGCAAACAGAACGGAGTACATTAGGTCGCATACTTACATACAGACATACATACATACTCATACGAGTGCGTGTGGTTATGCAGGTAAAATTGAGCGTATACATATCAGCGCTTGCCTAGCAGCAGCAACACCTTCCCCCTGGCGTAGCTGCATAAATTGAAAGAGGAAGTCCTTTTTTAGGTTGTGAGTTTAACAACCTCGTCATAGTCGGTGTCGTTGCTAGCTGAGCCAACTCGGTTGTTAGCAGCAGTGAAAGGCTTTCGCTTTTACGTCAACACTGCCAACCATGAAAACACCCTGTAGGAAATTTCATGCCATAAGTTGCTTTATTCGCGCTTTTAAAGTTTGTTTATTTAGGAATTTTTAATATTGAAAAGGGTCGACTACATTCGCGCCCATTTCTGGGGAGAGATTGAAAAATAAATTTATATTTGCAATTTTTTTATTTTATTAAATAGTTCTAAAGCTTCTTCTCTGCTTAAGCGGTTAACAACAGCACGCCAATCGTTCTTCCTTTCCACTTTTTGGCGCCAATTAGAGATTCAAAGTGTAGCCAAGTCCTTCTCCCCCTGGTTTTTCCAACGGAGTGGTGGTCTTCTTCTACCTCTGCTTCCCCGGCAGGTACCCCGTGGAATACTCTCAGAGCTGGAGTGTTTTCATCCATTCGGATGACATGACCTAGCCAGCGTAGCCACTGTCTTTTAATTATACTATTTCAATGTCGTCGTATATCTCATACAGCTCATCGTTCCATCGAATGCGATATTCGCCGTTACCAATGCGCAAGGGATATAAGTCTTCCGCAGAACTTTTCTCTCGAAAACTCGCAACGTCGACTCATCAGATATTGTCATCGTCCATACCTCTTCACCATATAGCTGGACGGGGATGATGAGTGACTTGTAGATTTCGGTCTTTGTTCGTCGAGAGAGGACTTTAATTCTCAGTCCGAAGTAGCACCTGTTAGCCAGAGTTAATCTGCGTTCGGTTTCAAGACTGATATTGTTGTTAGTGTTGATGATGGCTCCAAGGTAGACGAACTTATCTTCGAAGTTATGACTATCAACAGTGACGTGGAAACCAAGTCGCCAGAGCCGACTGTTTGTTTGATGACTGAAGATATTTCGTCAGGCCCTGGTTCATTGCCAGACCTATTTACAGCGCTGCTTTATCCAGTCTGGAGATAGCAGAGAACTAACGCCGTGAATGTTGTGGCCAATAATATCAATGTGATCGGCAAATGCCAGGAGCTGTACACTTTTATATAAGATTGTATCTGCTCGTTTAAATTCTGCAGCCCGAATTATTTTCTTCAGCGTTATCTAAAACCTCGTTTAGTATCTAACGGTTCGGAGGGCTCTTTTCTCGTTCATGATGGAACTTTTGGTATTGCTCAACGTCAGCTTACGCAGCCGAATTCGTTTTGCGGGGATACCAAATTTAGACATAAAGTATTTGAATAGCGCAGTCGGCAATCCGTCTGTCCCGCCACTTTGTTGCTCTTCAGACGGGCAATTACTATTCAAACTTATTCAAACTTTCTCGTGGTCGGGCAATAGAACGTCTTCTTCATTGTCATCGATTGAAGAATATTAAGCTTGGATAAAAAATATTCTTTTTTTTTCAAAACTCTGCCCAAAGGCGTTCTTGAATGAACCACTTCCAATGTAATTCTTCTTGCTTGCGGCTTCCAGCTTGAACCTTGAAACCAAAAATAAAAAAAGTTTTACAGCCTTCCACATGTGCCTATACACAATCTTTTTTTTAATAATTTAAAATCGGTTTAAGTTTACAGACTCAAAAACTCAATAAATAAAGTATGTTTCTAGTCTATATTAGAAACATGGATTTTTTCCAACCTCGATAATAGTCCAATGCTTTCGTTATATTTCCCGAAATATGTCTTGCCTTCAGCCATATTCCAACAGAGGTGAGTCTAAAACTTGGATCAGCTTGTTATAGTTACACATTATAAAAAATATTCATCCCTTAATAGACGATGCCATCTCCTTACTCAATTTAATAGACGCAAAGCCGATTAAAAACGCCACCTACTTGATGAAAATGATACGAAGCTATCTCAAAGACAGGAAACTACTGTACGACATAAGTGTCGGCCCTTAAGGGGAGTATTCTGTTTTAAGCATTTTTGAAACTAAAATAAAAAAATTGAAACACATTTTTACTATCCATTTTTTTATATGTTTTTGTTGACATTTTAATAATTTAAAAAAAATTGCAAGAAAAAAACCAAAATTCGTCGAGATACGGGCCGGTGGAATGGGGGCTTCAAAAAAAACACAGTGCGTCCTGGTTGACGTGAGATTTGCAGAGATCTAAAACACAAAAAAACAAGAAGATTCTTCATTAGTAAGGATGTCGTTATCGGGTTGACCATTTTCAAAAAAAAAAAACCAAACAAAAAAAATAGCGTCGACTTGAGAAAAAAAAATTTTTTGACCCGATTTTTTCAACCTTTTCAAATTTTTAAAAATACTTCGAATCAAAATTTTTGGAAATCCAAGGCAGACACGACAGAGCGTTGTATAAAGAAGATATGTACCAAATTTCAAAGGAATCGGTTCCGTAGAACTTGAGATATCATGTAAACCACCTAAAAAAGTAGTTTCGAGAAAAACGCGTTTAAAGTTTAGGAGATAATTCTAGTGAACACGGACGCGACGTTACAAAATCGGCTGTATCTCCGAAAATACGTCGAATTTTGAAAAATCCTTCCAAGGTCATAGTTTTGAAAGTTTAGACTTTCAAAATATGGTAAAAAATTTTTCAAAATCCTAGACCAGAATACCCCCTTAACAAAAAGGAAAACAATTTTGCAGTAACGCAGGTATCCATACATGGACCAGACCTATGGAGCGCCATCTACGATGGAATTTTGCATGGTTGGACTCACACGGCTCGTACTTTCTAGAAAACACATCCCGCTGAGGGTAAACATGCAAGATCAACCAGAAACTATTCAAACAACGAAAACACTAAAATAACTAGATATAAGAAAGAATAAAGAAGAAGAAGTATGTTCGCATTTCTTACAGGGTGTGTTGTCAGGTGTTTCGGCGCGTGCAACTTTTTGGGTTGGTCGTTTTTTATTTCTTAAACAGGAGTTTGTTTATTTGTGTAACAGTTTGTTTGTCCTTTAGAGCATATGCAAAGCGAGCTATGCCATACGCACATGTTCATACACACATACACCTGTATTTATAATGAAGACAAGCGTTCAAATTCACATTTCGGCTTTGTTTGTCGAACTCTGTTCCTTTCATTTCGCTTTCAATCTTACTCTTACTTTTTGTGAAATTCACACTCGTTGACCTGAATTCAACGCTGCCACCTTTTTTCATCTTCCGCCGCAAGCAAATTGTTCCCTCCGGTGAATTGAGCGCCCACAGGCAGGTGAGCGGACGATTGGTGTGTCTTTATGCAGGCGCTTTTGTAGGCGTTTGCCTGTTTTATTGCTCATTTAATTTACATTAAACACACATGATTTCATATACATTTGTCTATGTATCCTTGTGTTGCTTGTGTTGATGAGCGAACTTATGTATATATCATGTCACTGCACTAATTATATATTACTAGCGCTAATTAATTAAGTATAAACAACTCATTGTTTTACCGTTTCCGTTTCAGCTTTAATTGTGCGTTTCCTCACCAAACGTTATATTGGCGAATATGATCATCAAACAGGTAAGCGATAATTTATTTCAGGCTCAAATAAAAATTTTCGTAAATCACTTTTCTACAAGTGTATTATTAGTGAAATGCAGTCATTTGTACTGATTACTCATGGGCCTCAGGCAAAATCAGCAAGCGCTGGGCGACTACCAGCAGCAGTGCAGTCGCACGGTTCTTCTGGCCCACGGTAAGTTGTAAGAGGTCGAGGGAACTCTGCGCTCTCAGCAAGGTCCACCTCTCTATGAGTTTTACTTAAACACTGCTGTTCAGCTGTTTGAAAGAAGATGAGAGGGAATCACCTTAACACTTTCTGCTCGGATATCCCTTTTTTGCCAAATCAAGGCTAAAACACATCTCATACTTTTAGACATCCAGCTGAAATAGTGGAAATGACAAGATCGCAGTATGAAACACAATTGGTTATTACGAGGGCTGTTATATATATTTCTGGCCTAATAATGAAAATAGGCATATTTATCAACGAAAATGTTTTTTTTCGTTGAATTTGTCTCGTCTTGGAGACCCACACGGTCGATTGCTGTTTTGTTGCGGGCTCATACGCATAGATCCATGATTCGTCGATCGTACTTTTTCAGCATTTCTTTACACCAATCCACACGAGCCCTTTTTTGAGCGATTGTCAAATTGTGCGGGATCCAACGAGAACAGACCTTTTTTACGGCCAGGTGTTCATGCAATATCGAATGTATGCTGGTGGAAGAAATGCATAGGCATGCCTCTATCTGAAGGTATGTTCCATAACGGTCTTGCATTATCAGTTCACGTACGGTATCGATTTTTTCTGGCACAATGGCTGTTTTTGGACGACCTTCCTGGAATTCATCTTTGAGCGAGTGTCGGCCACGATTGAATTCGTTGTAACAGTTTTTCACTGTGCTATAGGATGGCTATGAAGCCATACAAAGATTTTAGTTCATCGATGCACTCTTGTCGTGATGATCCACGTCGAAAGTTGTGAAAAATGATCGCATGAAAATGTTCACGAGTTAATTCCATTTTTTGGCCGAGATGCATTTTTTAATTCCCTATAAATAAAACAATTCACGATTAAATGACAAAACGTTCTGAGTGATGTTATGCTTAAAAATGCCAAACTTTCCAATGGAAATGTCAGATTGCATCTGGCAACACTTAGTGTTGCCTAGTCCAGAAATATATGTATATAGCAACCTATGTACAGAGTCCAGCACTCGAAGTATAAAAAATCCATATATTCGGTTAGAAAAATTATTTTTATTTATTTTAAAGTACAAAATGTGTAAAAGTAATCATAAATTCAGAACCAATTCACTTTTGCTCGATATGAGCACCTCTTGGTTTAACTATGGAATTGAGACGGTCAGAAAACGAATCGCAAGCTGCCCGAATGTGACTTGCCGGTATTTTGGCCCACTCACGGACAATGGCTTTCTTCAGCATATCGAGACTGGTGTATTTTGTACTCGGACCTTGCTTTCCAAAATAGCTCCGAGAGAATAATCCATTGGATTCGCATCTGGTGAATTCGAGAGCCATTGTGTGATCGTAATGAAGTTCGGAACGTTGTTTTTCAGCCATTCTTGGTTCACTCGCGCTTTGTGAGACGGTGCTGAGTCTTGTTGAAACGTTCATACTTTGCGAACGAAATGTTTGTTTGCCCACGGTTTCAAAAAAGCAGCCTCCAGAACACTTTCCCAATAATATGTCGCATTTACTTTGACGCCAGGCTCGATGAAAACAACTAGAGAGCGCCCATCTGCGGTGACAGCGGCCCAAACCATTATTTGTGGCGGGTGCTGCCCCCTGGTGGCCAACCGATGACTTAGACTCTCATATGAATGGTCGGTCAAGTAAACCCTATTGTTTTGAGAGTTTACGAATTGCTCAATTGTAAAATTTTTTTCGTCAGAAAACACAATGTTCGGAATTTGACCACTTTCGGCCAAGCGAAGCAACTGCTTCGCTCTCCCAAGGTTTACTTGTTGCTGCTTCGGTGTGAAGTCATGCGGCTTTTGGAACTTGTAAGGCGTGACCTTGAGCTCATGTTTCAATATGCGTTTTATGCGCAGGAAAATCAACCTTTCCAAATTACCTTTTTTGGAACTGAGTCAACACAAAGAACTAACGGGTGATTTTTTTGAGGTTAGGATTTTCATGCAGTAGTATTTGACAGATCACGTGGGATGTCAGACATGGTGTCAAAGAGAAAGATGCTCAGTATGCTTTGACATTTCATCATGAATAGACTTACTAACGAGCAACGCTTGCAAATCATTGAATTTTATTACCAAAATCAGTGTTCGGTTCGAAATGTGTTTCGCGTCCGTGTCCGATGAGCGATGAGGCTCATTTCTGGTTGAATGGCTACGTAAATAAGCAAAATTGCCGCATTTGGGGTGAAGAGCAACCAGAAGCCGTTCAAGAACTGCCCATGCATCCCGAAAAATGCACTGTTTGGTGTGGTTTGTACGCTGGTGGAATCATTGGACCGTATTTTTTCAAAGATGCTGTTGGACGCAACGTTACGGTGAATGGCGATCGCTATCGTTCGATGCTAACAAACTTTTTGTTGCCAAAAATGGAAGAACTGAACTTGGTTGACATGTGGTTTCAACAAGATGGCGCTACATGCCACACAGCTCGCGATTCTATGGCCATTTTGAGGGAAAACTTCGGACAACAATTCATCTCAAGAAATGGACCCGTAAGTTGGCCACCAAGATCATGCGATTTAACGCCTTTAGACTATTTTTTGTGGGGCTACGTCAAGTCTAAAGTCTACAGAAATAAGCCAGCAACTATTCCAGCTTTGGAAGACAACATTTCCGAAGAAATTCGGGCTATTCCGGCCGAAATGCTCGAAAAAGTTGCCCAAAATTGGACTTTCCGAATGGACCACCTAAGACGCAGCCGCGGTCAACATTTAAATGAAATTATCTTCAAAAAGTAAATGTCATGAACCAATCTAACGTTTCAAATAAAGAACCGATGAGATTTTGCAAATTTTATGCGTTTTTTTTTTTTAAAAAGTTATCAAGCTCTTAAAAAATCACCCTATATAACTTTTTAAATTACATTTTTTTTTTGAAATTTTCGTGACTTCAAGTCAACACGTCTTGTAATAATGTCATATTACTACTTTTGTAAAATAAGACGATTCAATAGCAAAAAATAATACTGAAAATTCTCATTTTTTCGTGCCTCTGACTACTCCTAACCCCTTATGAGAAGAAGCCCAGTCAACTGACTAACAAGATCATGCGATTTAACGCCTCTAGTTTATTTTCTCTGAGGATATGTTGAGTCAAAGTTTTACGCCAATCAACCAACAACACTTGCGTAGCTCGAGGACAATATTCAGCGCACTGTAGCCGAAATTCCAGCCTAAATGCCGCACCGTGTCACCAAAATCTTGCGTAAATGTGTGATAATATGCAAACGGAGTCGTAGTAATAATTTTACCGACATTTGGTTAAATCATAAGCAGCATAAAAATATCTGCATATCAAAAAATACATATCAGCTTGACTAACTGGGCGGTTTAGCCATGTCCGCTTCTCCGTCTCTCTGTCTGTTTGCATGCGAACTACTACCTCCGTTTTTGAGGACCTGACAAAACCCTTTTTCTTTTTTGATGTATCGAACTTTTTGTCTGAAAAAGTATTTTATCTCTTCTTCATTGCTTTAATATGAAGAAAACCTCAACCGAAATTCATTTATTTTGTGTGAATATTCAAGGTAAATAAGCACTAGTCGAGCATACATAATTGGAATGATTGGGATATGAAGAATGTCCTGGCTGGTCAAACAAGTGTGAACATGAGGAACTGGAGGTATTAATCGCAGATTGTTGCCGTACAAAAAAGGAGATCGCATAATCTTTGAGAGTCACACAAGCAGTCATTTCAGAATGTATGGTAAAAGCAACAGGATATGCTCAAAAGCAAGGAAATTTGGTGCGAAGTGAATTGAAGCCAATCGAATTGAACACACAATTTTGCAAGTCAGAAATGATGCAAACAGAAGTCATTTTCGCATCGGTTATGACAGACAACCGTAAATGCAAAAAAATCATACGAGTATGTGAAAACTGTTCAACCAGCCAATTCAACAGCAAAGCTGAATATCCTTGAAGGCAGCGTAATGCTCTGTATTTGGTGAGCGTAACTAATCATATAAATCGTCAGCAAAATAAGCATAAATCAATGAAAGAGAAAACAAGAAAAAACGTTAACTTCGGTTGCACCGAAGCTAAATACCCTTCACAGGTGCATTTCTGTTAGTAACTATGTGTCCAGTTTGTATAGAAGCTATATGCTATAGTAACTCGTTCTGAACAATTTCTTGGGAGATTACATTGTTACCTTAAAAAGTAATCTATACCAAATTTCGTGAATATATCTCGTCAAATGTTAAAGTTGTCCATACAAGGACTTGATTCCGATCGTTCAGTTTGTATGGCAGCTATATGCTATAGTTAACCGATCTGAACAATTTCTTCGGATATTACATTGTTGCCTTAGAAAATAATATATACCAAATTTCGTGAATATATCTTGTCAAATGTGTAAGTTTTCCATACAAGGACTTGATTCCGATCGTTCAGTTTGTATGGCAGCTATATGTTATAGTTAACCGATCTGAACAATTTTCTCGGATATTACATTTTTTCCCTAGAAAATAATCCATACCAAATTTGGTGATGATACATTGTCAAATGCGAAAGTTTTCCATACAAGAACTTGATTCCGATCGTTCAGTTTGTATGGCAGCTATATGCTATAGTCAACCGATCTGAACAATTTCTTCGGAGACTACATTTTTGCCTTAGAAAATATTATATACCAAATTTCGTGAATATATCTTGTCAAATGTGAAAGTTTTCCATACAAGGACTTGATTCCGATCGTTCAGTTTGTATGGCAGCTATATGTTATAGTTAACCGATCTGAACTATTTTCTCGGATATTACATTTTTTTCCTACAAAATAATCCATACCAAATTTGGTGATGATACATTGTCAAATGCGAAAGTTTTCCATATGAGAACTTGATTCCGATTGTTCAGTTTATATGGCAGCTATATGCTATAGTGGTCCGATATCGGCCGTTCCGACAAATGAGCAGCTTCTTGAAGAGAAAATGACGTTTGCAAAATTTCAAAAGGATATCTTAAAAACTGAGGGACTAGTTCGTATATATACAGACAGACGGACAGACGGACAGACGGACAGACGGACAGACGGACAGACGGACAGACGGACAGACAGACGGACATGGCTAAATCGACTCAGCTCAACATCCTGATCATTTATATATATACTTTATAGGGTCTCCGACGCTTCCTTCTGGGTGTTACAAACGTCGTGACAAAGTTAATATACCCTGTTCAGGGTATAAAAATGCAAATATGTGACATAATTTGAAGATTTATAAAGTTTTCAACAAACAACAATAAAAGCAGTTTTTCCATGCTAAAAAATTCGTGATTAATGCTATCTCTTCGACACATCAGCAGAAAAATTTAATTTTCACTCCGCAAAGTCCCGAACGCTCATTTAAGCGCGAAGTGCTGTAAAAATTCAATTACCGCAAATGAATTATAAAAGCTGCATAAATGCATTCCAGGGGGATTCCATATACCACCATACATATAGATTTATATATATTAATACATACATACATATGTATGTATGGGCCATATGTATTCTCATAATACGTGTCAGATGTACCGTGTGATTATTGGTTTTACTTTTTATGCACTTACAAGAGAACAACGAAAAAAATTCAGCACTCACATTTTTTATGACATCAGCACACAGTTTAATTACATTCATAACATTTAATAACGGATTTATAAATAATTCGATGAATAAATTCACTATTTCAAAATTAAATTTGGAATTCCGTCATTTCTTGCTTATTAATGCAATTTTATTTTGGGCTGCTAGAGCCCATCCCGGCATCGCACGGGGTAGACAATTATTTATTTTTGGAAATTTGCATATAAAACACTTTTTTTCACAAATATTTTTATTTATATTAAAACAAATCACACAGTTATATTTGTATGTAAGTCTATTTAAGTTCAATTTCTTTGATGGTTTAAGTGGCGGGCACTTTTGAAAAATTAAAAAATAAAAATAATAATAATCAAAAAATTAAAATAACAGTAATAAATAATGAATTCAGTCGTTTTACATATAAGTAAATAATAAATTATTAAATAAATATGTTAAATAATAATAATATTCTTTAAAAATTAGCGTATAAAAATATTATAAATAAAAGTAATAATTACGAAAAAATAAAAATAAAATAAAATAAAAATACTAATTATGAAAAATTAAAAAATAAAAATAATAATAATCAAAAAATTAAAATACCAGTAATAAATATTGAATTCAGTCGTTTTACATATATTTTTTAGCCACTGCACGTGCTCAATTCTGCTAAATAGCAGCGACAACGTCGAATTCCTTTGATTCTATTGGCTCTGTTAGCCGCCAAATCGAACATCATACAGAATTCAATTTGCACCTTCTCTATATTTTACATTCTCCGGTCCGGCGCGCTTTTCAGAATGCATCGCAAACAACGGCCACAGCGCTATGGCGGTTTGGTTTACTTTTTGAATTTTTTAATTCGTAATATCTTTTGAATGGAAAGTCCAATTTAAAAACTATTTTATAGGTAGTTAAATGGTCTTGACCATAAAATAATTTATTTGGATAAGGATTAAATTAAACACATAAATAGCATGGTTTGAATTTGGTTAGCATTTTCATTAATGTTTAAAATGAAAAAAAGTTGTTGTAGTGACATAACTACAATAGTTGGACATATGCTACCGCGGAGTTTTTTGTAGACATTATGATGTTCTTCAATATTGTTGTACATCATTTTGTTCTATCGCGAATAGTTTCGGCAGCGCATTCGACGAAAGACGTTTTAAGACTCATTTTTCTACTCCTTCGGTTACATTGTTAAAATTTTACCAAGTATCCCTAATTTTTTTTCGAAATAAAATATAGCCTATATCAAATTGGAAGAACGTAGCATCCTATTGGTGAAAGAATTTTTTAAATCAGCCCAGTACTTTTTGAGCCTATTTATTACAAACATACAAACATACAAAAATAGGTACAAATCTTTCCCCTTTATAATATTAGTATAGATTAATGAAACACTTACAAATGTAATGACGTTTCACATTGAAAATCGCGGTCAATTATTACTTTTAACAAGTTCTCTTATCTGAAGTATATTTACTTTGGCAAATATCCATCAAGATACGTTGACTTTCGGCTGTAGTTTTCTTCGTATTAAAGCAATGCAAAAGAACTCTTCGCAAAAAAACTTTTGCAGGCAGAAAGTTTGACATAGTCTGTAATCAGCTTGCAAAAAGGGTGGCCGTGGGATTTGGCAGGCAGAGTTTTAAGCTCCTAACTGTGAAGAAGCGAGAAAGTTCTGGGAGATAGGCGTTCACTTTTGCACACATGCCATCAATTCCGTTACCCGACGCCATTATCGTGCAATCATCTGCCTATAAAGTTATAGAAACTCCGTCTAGTGGTTGTGAGAGTTTCGAAAAATAGTGATTAAACAGTAACGAGGAGAAGACACCATCCTGTAGAGACCCAGTTTAAGTTTCCTTAATTTAGATTGTTCACCTCGAATTAATATCGATGATTGTGGACCGATCAGATAGTTCATGGTCTACCTCTTTAGTTCTGGAGCCTTTGATGAGTCCAATCATATGATTACAGTCCTCTTACAGGGCGGTTTCTGGTTAAGGTCACGAGCTATTTGGGCAATTACGAGAGTAAAATGCTGAGCTGATGATGTGCATTTGATTGAAGTCGTGCTAGTATTCGGTTAGGGTCAGATGGTGTGTGAAGATCAAGAGTAGCAAGGCTTTCAAGTTCGACATAGTATTTGGGTGAAAAAAATTATTGATTTTCACAATTCAAGTTATGACATCTCTTGACAAATCGTAACTACATACATAGTTATAAAGCCAATGTGATATTAAATATTTCTGCTTTCAGCGCTGACGGTCTTTAAAAAAATGATCCATAATGTACATAAAATTAAAAAAAAAAAACACTTTTATAAAAACTTTTACTTTCAACTAAATTATTCGAAGGTTATGAAAACCTAATAGCTTTCACTCCATAATATGCCTGAAAGCACGCAAGTCACATACGCCTACACAACTATAACGTTCATGCTTCACGCCAATGCGGTCATACCTCACAACTCCTCTCCACTTTGCATGATTTCCAATCCTGCCACTACTTTAAAGTGAGAAAATTTAATATACATGAGTGTTGAAGGCGCCACGTCTACATATACATAGACAAGCGCGTGCATATAGTAGCTCTATTATATGATATATACATAAGTACATAATAATGCATGCAGAAATAAAAATTCAAAGCTCTCTTTCATTCGCTTATATTGCAGAAAATCGATACAAGCATGAAGCGATGGTGGATGGGGAGCCGGTGCTGTTCGAATTACTAGACACATGCCCCAAGGTAAGTGAATTATCCTGTCAATGCGTGCACACACACACATATACACACAAAGAGCCATGTTGACTGACTGCCGCCATAGCAAGGACGATAAGAGTCGCAAGGACATTTACTGTATGTGCGACACGCATTACACACAGTTCACACCTATATATATCGGGTGAAATCACTCCTGTTGCTTGTTGACTCAACTGTGAACGCTGACGCAGAAGTCTGTTGACAATTACATGCATATATATGTATGTACATATTTACATACATCGAAAGGCACCTACATTTGTAGGTGCTCTTTGAAAGCACACACACATGTATACATACACACACACAGAGTTGTAAAAAGTTTTAGGTGAAAGTGGTAAATGCACTCACGGCATTGAAGTCGTATGTATTACACAGAATGTGTGTCAGCAGTGCGCCGCTGGAGTAATAACTTTATTTTCATTTTCCACATTCTCACCGCACACAAAGGAGCGCCAATCAGTCAGCTGGCTGGCTAGTTGTGTTTGTGCTCGCCTCACCATACATACTGTCATGCAGTTCCTTCTTTGCTTATTCATAAATGAATTTTATTGTTATTTTTTCTCTCTTCCCTACCATGAATGGCTGATGTCACCTCTCAATGCTACACAAATAACAACAACGACAATGATAACAAATAAAAACAACAAATAATAATGGTGAATAATAATGGCGGTCGGTGATGTAATATGTCACGCCAACAACACAGGCTAATGATGAGTTTCCCAATGCCGCTGAGTTGTTGCAATGGGCCGACGGGCTTCTACTCGTCTACTCGATCACCGACCGCAGCTCGTTTAATTACATACGACGCGCCAAGTCAGACCTACAATCCGATACACCAGTGCAATTAGTGGCCAATAAAGTGGATATGGTGCATTTGCGTCAAGTTAGTCGTGATGAAGGTGAAATTCTCGCCAAAGATTTTGAATGCAAGTTTAGCGAGGTCTCAGCGGCGGATCATGTCGATCAGGTGGCCGAAGTGTTTCACGAACTATGCAAGGAGGTGCTGGCGTCGAAGCGCAAGTCGAAACAGAGCCTTTTGGAGCGTATGTTGGGCGGCGCACGACCCTACAGTCGAGGGAAGAGTGACAGCAATCTGCCGAAGGACTGATAGCAGCTGCAAACAGCTTAGCGGCGTCTTGAAAGCGGAGTGAAAGCAGCCGAGCATTCTAAATGTTGCTGTGAAACGCAGTTATGATGCCGCTCCACAGTTTAAGCGTCTCGGTTATTCAGTCGACGTTCATAGGACTTAGCGAAATTGTAATAATTAAAAAAAAAAAACAAAATGTTTTAAACCTATTTTTTTATGTAGCGCATAACTTAAACGAACTTTATTTAATACATTTTCCAATGCACGAGTTTTTGTAATTAAAATTAGCTTTAAAATAAAATATACACAACATATTTGGTAAGCAAATTTAATTGAAAACAAGAATTTTTTTTTTTTCGCATAAAGTTTCAATATTCAAAGGGCAAACAGCCTATACCTCCCAAAGCTTATCGCTCAATCGCTTTTTAGCGCCATCTAGTTGTCAATGTTTAGCGCTCAAAAGTTCGTTCAGAACTTCAGGTTGAAAACTTGGCTAAAAGCTGCCGAAAAGTTTGCATTCCATCAATTATAGTAAAGTTGTCAAATGCAAAAGCTTATTAATTGCTATAACACAATTATTAGCTACACAACTGCATGTGACAGTTATAATGATGGGTATCATCGTTCAACTTTTTAAAACTTTTAAACCTTTTTATATGAAGAACGAAGAGGGAAATGTATGTAGCTAATCGGCGTGACGAGTTGAGTCTATTTAACCATGTCTGTCAGACTGCCCGTCTGCCTATCTGTATATGTATATATATTTCCAAGCTTTATTTTAGACATTAATCTGAAATATTTCACATATCTTTTTCTCCCAGGAAGCTTTTCATTTGTCAGTGATCAGCCGATATCGGCTCACTATCGCATCTAACAGCCATAAAAATTACCAATAAAACTAAAGTCCTTGTATGGAAAACTCTTTCATTTGACGAGATATCTTCACGAAATTCATAGATTGCTATTCAAGCCATCGCTAAAATTTACGAACAATTTGTTCACAACGAATACCTATAGAATTATGGTAGCTATATCCAAAGTGATCGATTTAAGGGGGTAGTATGGTAAAAGCAACATTGTTTTCAATATTTTTTCATATGTTATTCTACATGTAATATAGTAATTTTTTTTTCTAAATTTTTCTTGATATCCGGTGGAGATATGGGTGACCGGAAGACAATATCTTTAAAAGTGGTACCCGCGATTTCTCCATTGTGGATGATCTGAAACGAACGGGATGAATTTTATTTTAGAGTACATATGTATAGCTGTCTAATGACCTTCGATTGAAACAATTCATTGATAAATAAACAAATAGCGCAACTTTTAATTTTTTTTGCTTTCTTCGCCTGTTTTTAGTTACTAATTGTGTAATAATGTTGTCAAATATTTATTAACAATAATGATTATAGGTCATTAGATAGCAAAGACTTTTCTGAAAATTCCAAAAAAATAGACAAATAGGCTAAGGATATTAGCTGGAATCGTGGGTACCACCTTGCGGCGGATCTTATTTTTAAAAACCTTCCGTTACCATCTGAGTCAAACTAAGGTTTCTTCATTATTATTAGGGGTTTATCGTAATCAAAAAATTTTTACGAAGTTCTGAAAATTTTTCACCATACTACCTCCTTATTGCTTTAAAAATTGCACCTGTGAAGGGAATCTTCGGAAGGAAGGAAGGAAGCTTCGGTGCAGCCGAAATTAACCATGAAATTCTTGAATTCCCGTGTGTACATAGTTAATAGCACTCAATATTGTCAGAAATAAAAACTTTCAGCTCCGCCTTGCTTTTGAATGGATAGATGAGAGTATGATGTTACCCCACATACTTATTTGGTATATCTATTATCTTAAAATAAAAAAGTATTGCTTTTGAAAACAAAAATTTCTTGGAGCGTAGAAAGTTGTGCTCCTTTAGAGGAGGCATGTGTGTAAATGTTCGATGGGGAACATCAGGAGACATCCTGTTATAGTCCGGAGTGCGATGTTTCGACAGGTCTATAACTTCTCCATCCGAGTCCTGCTGCATCCAGGTAACTACATTGGGGTGGCGTTGTTGATGGTCAGCCGACCAATTGCCTTGTATTTTGCCAAAAACGTCTCTCTGCATCTGACCCTAGTGCTGCCCGTTGTTTACCATCGGAATTTTTGCTTTCGATTTTGATCTCGATCCGGAAATTTTGAATTTTATGCGAAAGTTAGTTAGAGTTAAAACCTGCACATATCAAAAAATCATTCTTAATACGCATGCACCCTGTTCAATATGCCCTCCTGACTCATAAACTCGACTAACTCTTCAAGTTTCCTCAGTAATTCATTGCAGTTTAGTTGTAAAAGTCAGGTTTTTCGCATTAAATTTTATTGTGATCCTGGGGTGAGGAGGTGGTGCAATGGTATCAGTTGCTGCAGCCGTGTTACCCGCAGAGGCGGTAGTCGTACTTGGGTATGGGTTAGCGAAACCATAGGTGGTTGTTGTAAAGGCTGATTCTTACTGAAAGATGCAAAATCAAAACACGTCTGCAAATGATACCAGCCATAACAAGAATTGCACATCACTGATGTAATATTCCAACGTAATACGGTCTGGCAGAGGAACAAGGACTTGTCTAGGGATTGATCATACTGGGAGTCATGCTGCCTAATTGAGCTCCGAGGTGGAGTTATGGGTTACGGGTTGGACTCATGCCAGCAAGGGTGATAAGTATACGGAGCAACACTGCTACTAAGCTACACTGCTACTAAAAGTTGATCTAAAAGTAATGACAGTTTTAACATAATATCTACCTTACGAATCCGCGTCAATTCCGGTATCGTAGAGCCGGTTATTGTGGGAAACGAATACATTACTGTCCATGTGTGAGAAAAATTATAATAAATGGCTTCTCTGAAGCCTTAGGACTAGAAACGCAAATCTTAAATCGAAAGTTTTTATCAAGGTGTTAAACATATAGACTAATGCAAAAGCCCTTGAAAATGATGAAACAGGAATGAAATTCATAGTACGTTGAAAAAATACGGGTTATTTTGGTTTCCGTCAAAACTACGAGCCCTACAGAAAAAGTTCATAAAATGCATTATAAAGATATCAACTGAAAGTGTGCACCACATTATTCACAAATATTTGGGTATGAGAGAGCTCAGTGCAAAAAGATTCGGAACAGAGTTTGAAAATGTTCAAATGTAAAAAACCCGAGCTTTTGCGTCGATATGTGAAAATGAATGAAACATGGTTTCATCATTTCACACAAACCCTCTCCAAAGCGTGGAACCATCGGCTATCAAAATTATGGCGCCTTTAGTTTGTCATGCGCATGGAAAAATGTTTATTGACTATCTGAAAAATGAAAGACCATAAACAACAGCGGCTATTACATAGCCATATCGGTTTTTAAGGACGAAATCACCGAAAATCGGCTGCATTTCAATAAAAAACAAAATAATATTTCCAGAAGACAATGTACTGTCCCAAGTCAGTGAAAGCAATGGTAAAAATCCATGAATTACACTTCGAATTGCTTCGGTATCCACCGAATTTTCCAGCTGTGGTCTCCAGCGATTATTTTCTGTTCTCAGATCTAAAAAGAATGCTCGCTGGAAGAAATTTTCGTTGAATGGTGATCGGCGAAACTGCGGTCTATTTTGAAGTAAAGCATAGATCGTTCTCCAAAATTGGTATCGAGATGGTATCGTACAATCAGTGTATTACCCTTGAAAGGAACTATGTTAAATAAAGAAACGAAAATGTATTTTACTATGGTAGACCATAGATCAATTGAAATGTTACTCAGAGCGTTTTAACATACTATAAGATTACTGAGTTTTTCATGGTAACTATATTCATCACGACCAAAAAAAGGAAATTTCGCGCGATAATTTTTAACAACTTACAGCAACAGTGCATTGATTTTTAGCGATGAATCAATACCTAGTGATATCGTGAATTCAATCAATGTCGTAAATTACACTAAAACGAGTTTCGTGAAGACAATCCAAAATCAATTGTTGTTCCACAAACTACTACTGAATGTGCACAGCTAATTTTGCTATTTGTTATATAGGAGATGGGTCAAGTTTTCGCTCGAATTTATCTATTTTAGACACAAGAAAACACTGTTATGCGTAAAACACGCTCTCTTATTTTCATTGGGATAACTCACATATTGGCCGATATATGTGGTACAAAGTCGCCCGGAAGTTCGAAAATCTTTACATTAGGTGTATGGGAGCTAAGGACAGTATTTCCCCGATTGAACCCATTTTCGACATACGAACATATAATTATAATAGAAGGATTATCCCTGAAATTTTCAATTATATATCTCATACATTTACCAATATTTTCGATCAAAAGTCAACTATAGGTGCCGGAGTCCAAATACTCGGTAACCGGGGCTTGAACATTTTTTTGTAAGATTTGAACAGTTCTTGGTCTTAAGATAGCATAAACCAAAGTCATTATTCGTGCAAAGTTTCATCGCGTTATATTAATTGCTTCTTGATTTGTGTACTGAAAAGTGAAAAATCAAGTGGGATTTGAGATTGTACTATATAGGATGTGGGAATGGTTATTATCCGATTTCGCGCATTTTCACAGCGTGTCATATAAAGAGAAGCCAAATTCCAAAATTTATCGAAATCGGTCGTTCGGGTCCCGAGATATGGAATTTCACCATCGTCCAATTTTTACCATAGTCCCTATATAACCTTGTCAAATCATCTCGGTGGCGCATTTCGACTTATCGTGCTTTCTGTAGCTTTGAACAGTACCATTATATGGGGAGCGAGGGGGGTTTTCATGAGATTTCATCCATTTTTACTCTATCGGTAAGAGTTCTTGCAATATTCGTGCTTTAGTTTGTGTAGCTTTAGTGGTTTAGGAAATTCATACATTGACCTTTTAGAAGAAGGGGCCAAGATCACTGTTTTAAAATTATGTATCCCCCTTGCTACTGCGATCACCTGTGCCAAATTACAGTTTTATATCTTAATTTAGTGCTTAGTTATGGCCTTTAATAGGTTTTCGGTTAATGGCGATTTGTGGGCGTGGCTGTGGTCCGATTACACTCATCTACAAACTCGATTTTTTTTATACTAAGAAACCGGCATACCAAGTTGCATCAAGATATTTCAATTTTTACTCAAGTTACAGGACAGGTTACAACCGGATTTCAATTTTTCTCGTCATCCTGATTATGTATATATGTATATATAACCATATCGATTAGTTTTAGGTGATACGTACAACCGTTAGGAGAACAAAACCATAATACTCTGTAGCAGCAGGTTGCAAGAGTATAAAAATTCCTTACAAAACTCTGATTTGGATCGTTCTGTTAGTATGTAAGATCACATTTTTTGCATTATACATATGTATTTACAATTTGAGCATATATGTAGCTCATTAATTTGTCTAGTAACTTTTATTGTTTCAAGAATTTGCAAACACCTATCAATTAGCATTCCAACATCTGGGCGCTAATTATACACACCTGTCATAATCCAATTAATAAATGTATTTACATTTGTATATATATGTACATACTTGTCTATAAATATACATGAAAGTTGAATGTAAATAAAATACGCATATATTAAACTGTATAAATAACGCTAAAATATTGACGGAACTAGGCTTCGACTGTTCGCCCAACACGCAGTTTTATAGACATGTCTGTACAAACAAATAAATTAGATAACTGATGTAGATTGAATGTAGATAACAACTGCTACCGGCGTAAATCGAAAGAAATCAACAATTACTACAAAAACAAAGATTTTACAAAAATATTGCACAATTTACATACTAATCACTATCGTCCATTCAGAACAGTATGTACGTTCCTATAAATCATGTATGCAGTTATTTTATTACATAAGTCATTAGTAATATGAAATATAAAATATGTTCTGAGTATATTTATGCACGCTCGTTTATATATTCAACTGAAAAACATGTGTAGAAATGTTGTAATAATTGCGATGATTGATCAGTAGCGGCGACTTAATTGACTAATACGAAACGCTTTATCGCTTGCGAACGCAAACATATGAAGATTTATTAGAAAAGTTATGAATATCAATCACAATGCTTACGTGTAATACAAGTGCAGAGCTATGTATAATTATATCTAAATATAGTCAATATAGTCAATGGAATGTATGATTTATTAATGTTTCTATTTATAGTATGGTGCGAAAAACTGACGGGCGTTAAGAACATTAAACAAAAGTGATTAAAATGGGTCTAACAGTCAATAATTAAAGCAATAATCTCAAGTCGCATTGAGTCAGAGAATGTCCTTGTAAACATAGAGGCAGTAGATAAGGAAAACACTTGCAGTTTCTTTGTAGATTACACTAGAGGGCGCAAAAGAGAAAGTAAATCCAATTTCTTAAGACCAAAATAAATTGTAGAATTAAGCATATTATGAAGACTCAAAGATGAAGTTTTGTGAGATCTTATGATTGGATTAAATACATACTTGTTTTTACATATCCGAAAGAACAGCGACAGGTGAAATCTTCAACTAAATTCAATTTATATACCCCATTTCAATCAAATTGTACAAGGTGTGTTCAAAAAGTATCGCGAATTTTGTGTTTTTTTTTTTTTCAAAAATTATTTATTTATTCATGAATATATATTTTGTCCCCTTCAAAGTAATCCCCATGAAATATTATACACTTGTGTCAACGGTTTTTCCAATCTTCGAAGCACTTCAAAAAATATTTTTTTTTATCTTCTTCAGCTCCTCCTTCGATGCCGTCTTTATCTCGTCAAGAGAAGCGTAACGTCGTCCTTTCATGGGCCTCTTCAGTTTAGGGAACAAGAAAAAGTCACAGGGGGCCAGATCTGGGGAATACGGTGGCTGCGGCATCATTAGTGTGTTGTTTTTGGCCAAAAAGTCTCGCACAAGCAACGATATGTGTGAGCAGAGGCGTTATCGTGGTGCAAAAGCCAGTTTTTGTTCTTCCACAAATCCGGGCATTTCTGGCGGATTGCTTCGCGCAAATTGCGTATAACTTGCAGGCAATATTCCTTATTGACCGTTCTTCCCTGTGGTAAGTACTCATAATGCACCACGCCCCTGCCATCGAAGGAAACTGTCAGTTACGATTCGCGATACTTTTTTAACACACCTCGTATTTAATCGACTTATACTAATATATACCAATACTAATCTACATACATATATAATATGTATCGTACTTATGTACCAAATACTTGTTCGGCATTCCTAGCATGCAATTATGCTTGATTATACCTGATCTCTCATTTAAGACTTGCTCTAAGCAGCTACTAAAACCATTTGCTTCACTGGTATTCAAATTTATTCATTGATTTTATATTGAACACAATCCACATGCGCTTGTAATAAAATGCCACTAAGCAGCTACTAATTACCATGCACTCAGAACATTAAGTTCAACATTATGTAATTTTCTCTAATGCAAGCGCGCCCGTGGCATTCTCATATGAACATAGCAAAAAATTATATGCATTATAGCTAAATACAGATTATAATCCTACTAGCTATTGATAATATAAATGATATTTGGTTTAATCCAGGGTAATACCGATACTAGAACCACGAGAAAATCTATGTTAATACATAATCATGGACGGCAACAAATGTCGCATTACTCCCACTACCAACCACATAAACTTCTATTTTCACTTTTTACACACCTCTCCTTGGAGTGGATGTTATACGTAAGAAGCTCTACATCAATCTTAGCTTTTGGCTGCTGAACCATTTTAGTGTTTTCAGGCAGATGTGGCTGATATTAAAGTGACGGTAGACGTACTGCTACGAAGTACAGGCTTTTTCAGTGAGGTGAGCATTCACTCTGACACCAGAGCGAGAATACTGAGCGCAGCCTTTGAAAAATTGAGGTGGAAATGTTTCGGCAGCCGTGCCTTTGGCGAACCAAGAGACATACCCGAAACCGACATTAGCAGTCTCAAACAATTTGTGATGGACACAAGCGCTTTTAAGGGTCTTATGATTTGGTTGGTTGGTTGATTTAAAAGAGAGGTGTATGTGCGCCAGACCGCATCCATCATTAAGCTCATTGTAAAACCGCATTGTAAACCCGCATAATTATTAAGTAATTAAGTCTAATCCAGCAACCCAGAGGATTTGAAAAAAAGTATGATTCTTTTCCACCCCTAATGTTCAATATCTCTTAAGTTAGAGCATTGAGAGTGTTGGAATATAACCTGTCTAATTCGGCTGAAGGCTAAGCATTCACAAAGATAATATTTGAATGCTTATTTCAGCATATCATCTTCCTCCACGCATGTTCTGTATTCCAACGAATACACTATATCAATTTTATAAAGGTGGGATCTTAAGGGTAGGTGTCCTGTGGTGACCTCTACAATACTACAAAACATGTAACAAATTTGTGGTATGTCCTGTTTTGCTTGTGCTCCAAGGCCTGAGGTGTGCTTCTAAGGTTCATTGATTCAACAACCCTTGTAGAAAGTTTGTGGTTTACGGCAGCTTAGGGGAATTTTGTTCCCAGCTGCGCCCGTTCGAATCACTTCACCTTTTTTTTAATTTCCATTTATTTCTATATGACTGGGTACACAGATATTAATCCAGTTACTTCCTGAGAGTCTAGTTTTTGCCTGTTTACATAACCCCACAACTACGGCTGATAACTAAGGCCTCTCTCGACAAACAAAGACCAAACTCTATAAGTCCCTCATCATTTCCATCCATGATATACATATATATATATATATATATATACTCGCATATATATATACATATATATACGATTCTCTCTTGAACAAAGGAATATTAAAGATATCTCTGTCGAAAAGAAGTTAAGGTGGTATTCTGGTCTAGAAGCATGAATTTTAGGCATTTTTTAAACTAAGATAAAAAAAATGTAAAACATTTTTACTATCCATTTTTTATATGTTTTTGTTGCCTTTTTAATAATATAAAAAAAAAATGCAAGAAAAAATACAAAATTTGTCGAGATACGGGCCGGTGGAGTAGGGGCTTTAAACAAAATGGTGCGTCCTGGTTGTCGTGATTTCAACCTTTGTAGGGACCTAAAACACAAAAAACAAGAAGATTCTTTATTAGTAAGGATATCGTTATCGGGTTGATCATTTTCAACAAAAAAAAAAAAAATAACAAAATGGCGTCGAATTGAAAAAAAAAAATTTACCCGATTTTTTCGACATTTTCAAATTTTTTAAAAATACTTCAAACCATCTCCACCTCAAAAAAAGTAGTTTCGAGAAAAACGCGTTTAAAGCTTAGGAGACAATTTTAGTGAACACGGACGCCACGTCACAAAATCGGGTGTATCTCCGAAAATAAGTCCATTTTTGAAAAATCCTTCCAAGGTCATATTTTTGAAGGCCTAAACTTTCAAAATGTGCAAAAAAAAAGAAATCGATTTTTTCAAAATCCTAGACCAGAATACCCCCTTAATTCAATGAACTAGGTGAGCGAATAGAGTATAACCAAAAGGTGTTTTTAGGCAGCAGAGTTTAGACAAATCACAAAATTCAGGTCATATGATCTACAAATAGCAGGGCACGAACATCATTCTATATTTTGTATTTACAACGAAGTTGTGACACTGATGGCTGGCTTTTAATGGAAAAAACAACATATTGCGAAATAATGCTTTTTCGCGTAAAAGAGCGCCGAATTGATGGCCACTTTTTTCAGTTTTGAGATATCGATCTGTAATTTTCCACACGCCCTGCCCCCCCTAAAAAGGTTCTCATTTTTTGGAACCATCCATATCGGACCACAATAGTGTATAGCTGCCATACAAACTGAACGATTAAAATAAAGGGACTGTATGGTAAACTTTTCCATTTAACGAGATATCTTCAAGAATTTTAGCATGGATTATTGTCTAAAGCTATGATGTAATCTCCGAATACATTGCTTACATCGAAAAACTATAGCATATACCTGTCATACAAACTGATCAAAGTATTGTTCTTGTCAAGGATCTTTTGTTTTTAGGAAAGATATTATAACTGCGGTGCAACCGAAGTTAACATTTTTTCTTGTTTTTTATTTCTTTAAATTACTAAATCGTTGGAAGATCGTAAACAAAACTCACTTTGTATTGAGTAGACCGGTATGGAACAGCTTAAAACTTAAGGGCTGTGATTTACCCGACATACGATTTTTGTGCGCACTAACATTATACTTTTTGTTGAATTTTCAATCAGTAATGGCTATTGGTTTTTTTTTTTCATTGGGGGTGTTTTTTTTTTTACGTGGCGGATCCCAAACCCAGCGCACAACCCTATGCAGGGGATGTTTCGCCTTCTCACTTTAGCTCGCCTTCAAACGGATGTCCTTAGGCTACCCAGAGGATACTTGGTCAAAGACCGGAAGTCGTGAGCTGCTTGAGTCATATGCAAAAGAATCGTTTCTGGTCACTCCCAAGTGAATGGCGATCAGAGAACTTTCCTCACTTGCGTGAACTTCTACACATGACTCCATCCTCCATGCGGTGTCAATGCCAATTAAGAAGAATGGCTATTGGTCCATTATTATTTAATTCTCTCAAATATTACTATATATTTTTTTTTTTACTTTTTGCTTTCAATTTCGTAAATTTACAAAGGAATGGGTCACAACAGTTATGGTATGATATTACTTTCCATAACTGTTGTGACCCAAGTAAGTTTTTTGTGCCTTATTAAACTTAAAAAAAAAAAAAACAAAAAAGAAAAAATATTTTGATTTAATCAGTTTCTATGGACCTGGCCGGATAAAAAAGCCTAAATTCGAAATATTAATATTTTGTGTACATAAAATAGATGGCGCATTGGTGCTTCTACTAGCTTGTGAGCATGGTATAGAGTACTTAAAAAGCTCTTATCATTAGATTCGAGTTACAATGAAGACATTTTCAGAAGTTATATGGTATACATATTAACAAAATTCTATGAACTTACTCACTTTAAGCAAATTTTTCTTCGCTCTTTTGACATTTCTCTTCAGTAAGGTTTGCCATTTCATCATGGAAAGATATGCGATTCAACCACGAATCGCAATTATTATTATTAATACCGAAATTTGGAGTCAGTGAGCTCAACTTTAAGAGCGCTACGTTAAATTCATGGTTGTCATAATCGTCCTTTCAGATCAACAATTGAGCGTCTACTGGAAAAATTTGAATCCACAGTCACAGTACAAAATGTTCCCGTGGTAGTGAGAGAAAGAAGTGCCCGTAGTGTCCATAATACTGTTGCCGTTAACGCATCAATTGAAGAAGACCCAAATCCGTCTCTCACACGTCGTTCTCAAGGCATCTCTGTAACGTCGTTGTGGCGAATTTTGCAAAAAGATCTACATTCTTACAAGATCAATTTGACTGAAGAACTGCAGGCACTTGGCCGCCAGAATCGTTATATGTTCGTGAATTGGGCTCAGCAATAACTTGGAAATAATCTGGGTTTTCATCGAAATATAATCTTCAGCGAAATATCATCTTCAGGCTAAATGGGTTCGTCAATGAGCAAAATATGCGTTATGGTTTAGGCAGCAATCCACACGTACTCCATGAGTCACCATTTCGTCCCGCAAAAAATACGGTTTATTGCGGTTTATTGGCCGGCGGCGTCATTAAGCCGTACTTCTTCCATGATGATCAAGACCGGCAAGTTACTGTGAATGGAAACCACTACCGCTCAATGACAACCGAATATGTTTGGCCCGTATAGGATGATATTGACTTGGACAGTATGTGGTTTCAACAGGACGGCACCACAAGTCACACAGTGAATGTCACATCCGATTTATTGAAAACCTATTTTGGTGGACGTGTTATCTCACGAAATTGCCTAGTCAATTGGCCGCCTCGGTCGTGAGATTTGACGCCGTGAGACTATTTCCTGTGGGGCTACGTCAAGTCTATGGTCTATGCCAACAAGTCAGCGACGTTTGATGAACTTCGTACGAATATTGAACGTGAAATTGCAGCAGTATCGGGTGATTCCTGCTTAAAGCCCGCCGAAAATTGGAAGAAGTCGAATTCTACATAATAACTTTTGTAGCATTCTCATTAAAACGTTATACATTGATCACTTTACTCACTTTTACAATATTTTCAACTTTTTGCGACATAACAACTCAATCAGAATGACGTATAACTCATAGACACTCATTACCATTGCAATCGTAAATATTTGAATGTAGGTCTTAAAAAGTGGTCAATCAAGTATTGCTAATTAAAACATTAGCGTTAATAAACTTTCTGTTGCATAAATATTATTAAACAATATAGATAAGTGGTTGAAAGGCAAACAAATACAGAGCATTGTAAATAACACCTGTTACATTCCCGATATGAATATGCAAATATTTAACTGTGTCACAGAAGTATGTATGCAACTGAATCGGAAAATAATAATAATTTAAGTACAACTGTTACGAGAATGTAATTAGCACTTCCTTGTTGTTATGCAACCAAAATCGAAGCGCATGCAAACAATTAAAAAAAAATATATATATATATGTATATTTACGAGTATGTATGTACAGAGTATTGTATCATAAGAGAATTGTTGGCAACAGCTCAATATTTTATTAGAGAAAAACTACTGGCGTGTTCTTCAATATATTTACCTTGCTAACTTGGATTACAACAATTACAACAGCACCTTGTTAAGCGCTTAGACTTTCGCTAAGATTTGAATTTTAGATTTTTGCATGCTTAATTAATTTTGCACTGGTCATTAACAAACAGTTGGAACAGAAATGAAAAAAATCGCATATTTTATTACAATTACCTCATCTTGCTTATTATTGGCATAAATATTAAAGGTAAATAAATTCTATTTGTTTTTTTTTTTTGTTATGTTTGCTTATATTCTGGCGGCTGTCAATATTCATTCATCGTTCGCCAAGCAAGCAGCGGCTACTTTTAACTTTCCTTAGCACTTTATCTCGGCAGCTTTCTGAACAGATAAATATTTACACTAACTGATTATAAATGTGATTATAAAGAGTGTAAATATTTGAAAGTATATATGGAATATTGTTAGGAATAGCTCCGTTTCGTACCTTTTTATACTCTCGCAACAAAGTTGCTAAGGAGAGTATTATAGTTTTGTTCACATAACAGTTGTTTGTAAGTCCTAAAACTAAAAGAGTTAGATATAGGGTTATATATACCAAAGTGATCAGGGTGACGAGTAGAGTTAAAATCCGGATGTTTGTCTGTCCGTCCGTTCGTCCGTCCGTGCAAGCTGGAACTTGAGTAAAAATTGAGATATCATGATGAAACTTGGCACACGTATTTCTTGGCTCTATAAGAAGGCTAAGTTTGAAGATGGGCAAGATCAGCCCACTGCCACACCCACAAAATGGCGAAAACCGAAAACCTATAAAGTGTCATAACTAAGCCATAAATAAAGATATTAAAGTGAAATTTGGCACAAAGGATCGCTTTAGGGAGGGGCATATTTGGACGTAAATTTTTTGGAAAAGTGGGCGTGGCCCCGCCCCCTACTAAGTTTTTTGTACATATCTCGGAAACTACTATGGCTATGTAAACCAAACTCTATAGAGTCGTTTCCTTCAAGCATTTCTATATACAGTTCAAAAATGGCAGAAATCGGATATAACCACGCCCACCTCCCATACAAAGGTTATGTTGAAAATCACTTAAAGTGCGTTAACCGGCTAACAAAAAACGTCAGAAACACTAAATTTTGCGAAAGAAATGGCAAAAGGAAGCTGCACCCAGGCTTTTTTTAAAAATTGAAAATGGGCGTGGCGTCGCCCACTTATGAACCAAAAACCATATCTCAAGAACTACTCAACCGATTTCAATGAAATTCGGGATATAATATTTTCTTGACACCCTGATGACATGTACGAAATATAGGTGAAATCGGTTCACAACCACGCCTTCTATTTTGAATTCCATCTGATGCCTTCTCTGTATAGTAAATACATAAGGAACCAACGGTGATAGCGGAATAAAACTTTACACAAATACGGTATTTGAGCTGAGGTATCCCTTGTGGAAAAATTGTCGTGATCGGATTATAACTTTTCAAGGTCCCTAATATCGAACAAGAAGAACGCAGTCCCTAACTTAACCTAATCTAATTTTTCACCGAAAATAACGGTAAACGTCTAAGATATTTTCATGTAATTTAGAGGGCCAAATTTTTATACTCTCGTAGGATACGTTTTGCTATTTGTAAAAACATATCTTTAGAATTTAAAAATATAACATTTAATTATTAAAATATATAATACTTATACTTCTAAGTCAAACCTGTATAATCTTATTCATGTAAGAAATAAAATGTGCATTAACTTCGAAAAGCGATTGTTTTTGTTTTTTTTTACATAGTCCTCAATACAGTTACAATACAGTTAAAATAAATGAAAATAGAATTCAATACTCAAAGTACACAAATTGATCTAATCTAATTAATTTTACAACAAAATAAAAAAAATATGTAAATGACGGATAATGAAATCTCGATTATCACTTTATCATGCGAAAGTATAAAATGTTCGGTGACACCCGAACTTAGCCCTTCCTTACTTGTTTCATATCTTTTCACTTATTTGTTTTTTTAATTAAACACTGCTTTTATTTAAACTAAATACTTTGGCCAAGTTTTATTTCATTTCTTTTTTACACACTAGCTATTATTTACAAGTATAAAAGTATTGCCAAATAAAGATAGGAAATAAGCTTCGACAAAGAAATAAAAGACTTATGACACGAACCTGACATGGTGGAAGAAAAAGTATAATATTAGAGAGACTTGCAAGTTTGTAGACCACTTATTGATGTTATTGCTGTATACAAAGTTTGCCTCTTTATATTACGAGATTAGAGAATAAAAACAAATACTAATGTTGTTGTTTTAACGGTTATCTAGTCCTAATCAGGATGGTAAGGCTCAGATAAGTTGTTATCGAGGTCAGGCAGGCTCAGGAAACGTGCTGTTTCAACGGGGTCGGAGAGGAGTGTCAGATATGTAGGTTTAGCAAGGCATGCAAAGAGATGCTTAGTGTCATGCGGGAACTCGTTGCACGTCGATATGTCGGGTCGATTCTAGATAAGTAGGAGTTTAACCTGCTACAGTATGCAGAAACTACGCAATGGTCTTCTAGATTGTCGGGGTAACTCGACGTCTGCAATGGATGTGGTTTGACTGAAGCTATGCCATTTAAAGAGCAGGAGTCGGTAAAGGTGTTAATGGCTCCAGCGTGAATGGCGGTCAGTGCATGCCTAAAGTTTGTTACGTCCTAAGTCTGGTCGGCGTATTATTTTATGTGGTGGACATAGTTGAGGAAGGAACTCTTGATGCTCCTATGAGGCGGTTCCTTTATAAGCAGATGACTGCTTGCTACGAAATCATAGAACATTTTTTTACGTACAGGAATAAAAAGAAATAATTTGGTGTCAAGTCAGGACTATGCGGATGACTCATCAAACTGTTGTTTTGTACAAAATAATACAGTTGTTTGAGGTGACGTGGTGTGTGAGTTCCCATTATCACCGTTATCGTAATTTTTTAACATTTGCTTCGACCACTCAAGAGAGTTTGTACTGTGTGACAAATTAAAAACCCACCGTCAGTAAGCTAATTGGACCTTATCACCGTACGTCAAATCTTGAGAAAGACCCGTGGAAATAGGTTAGACACACACCACCTCTTTCTCGATTTTAAAGCAGCTTTTGACAGCACGAAAAGGAGCTGGCTTTATGCCGCTATGTTTCAATTTGGTATCCCCGCAAAACTAATACTACTGTGTAAACCGACGTTGAGCAATACCAAAAGCTCCGTCAGGATCAGGAAGGACCTCTCCGACTCGTTCGATACCAAACGAGATTTCAGACAGGGCGACTCTCTATCCCTACTTCGGATTGAGTAGACAATTAAGAAGTAAAGTCCTCTCTTGACGAAGAAAAACCACACTCTATAAGTCACTCAATTTTCCTCTCCTGCTATATGGTGCAGAGGCATCGACGATGACAACATCTGATGAGTCGGCCACAGGAGTTTTCGAGAGGAAGATCCTTTACACGTTAGCCACGACGAACAGCGCATTCGATGGTATAGCGAATTAAGAGACAGTAGCTACACTGGCTAGGCATGTCGTCCGAATGGATGAAAACACTCCAGCTCTGAAGGTATTCGACGCAGTACCCGCCGGGGGAAGCAGAGAAAGAGGAAGACCTCCACTCCGTTGGAAAGACCAGGTGGAGAAGGACCTGGTTTCACTTGTAATCTCCATTTAGCACCAAATAGCGAAAAGAAAAAACGACTGTCGACTCGGCTATAACCGCGTAAGCGGTGTTTACGCCATTAAAGAAGAAGATTCTTAAAATATATAAAACTAAAACAAATAGATCCAGTAGTTTTTAGGTTATGCCCCTTATGATTATTATAGTTAAAAACTGTAAATGGTTTCTTAAGTAGTGAAAACTTACCAACATTAATATAAAGCAGAATATTAAAAAAAAAATTCTCGGAACTGAGCTATTTTTTGAAATGTGTCCTAAAAGGTTTTGAAGATATTAAAATATTAGAAAAATATTGTAAGACTTTGTTCATAACTTTAAAATTTTTAATTTATTCTTCAAAATCTATGTTGGTCCTATTGAAGTTTCCCTTGGCTCCGGTTGTTGTTCGGTTGTTGTTAAAATTAATTTCCGGAATAGCCTTCAATACGCGTAGCGAGACACGTTTTCCACTTATCGCTCGCTTAATTTTGCTGAATAACCAAAAGTCGCACGAAAATCAGGAGCATACGGTTATTGCGGTACGATATTGGTTGAAAATTTGGCGAAAACCTCACGAAGAATCAATGCAGTATGCGACGTTGCATTATCGTGGTGCAGAAACAAAGTGCTATCTGCCCATAATTCCGGCCTCTGTTTAGAAATAGCTTCGCGCAACCGACGTATAATACACGAAGAGCATTTCTTATTGACAATTTTGGTGGTCGAAAAGAATTCGGAGTGCACCACACCTCGATAATGGAAGACAACTGTCAAGATAACCTTGATCTTTGACTTGCTTTTATGTGGGTTTTTCGGCTTCGGTTCACCTTTACTACGATATTCGCATGTAGTAATACTTTTCATGGCATCCTGGTAGTCGGTAAGCATTGTTTCACAGACGTTGACGGGCACTGTTTTTCGAAATAATTGAGTAATTTTGGAACCAATCGCGCTTTCACTTAGGCCAAGTGATATTTTGAAAATGCTTTTTAAAGATCCTTCCGATATTCCCACGACGCCTGTAAGATCTCTGACTGTTAAACCTCGATTTTCAAGCGCCAATTCCTTCATTTTATTGACGTTTTGACCATTAGTGGATGTTGATGACCGTCCTGGACGTAGTTTCTTATCAACGCGTTCTCGACCCTCTTTTAAAAATTATCACCGAAGACCTTTTCCAAACTTTCCGAATGGTTCGGCACCAAAAATTTGATTCCGCACACAAAATTTAATGCAAAATCGTCGAATGCGCCTTTTCCTTAGAGTGATGATGTGACATTTGGCATAGATGTCAGTGACAGTCATGCCGACCAAGAAAAAAAATATTTAAAAAAGTGGTTTTTCTTACTATATTTTGCCCACTGCTATGCAGACTACCAGTAATATAAACAACATACTTCTTAAAGTAGGACCCTTTAAACGCTCTAATATTACAAATTACAAACCCTTGTTAGAGGATTTAATAAAATAGTTGTAATTTTAATAATTATAAAAAGAGTTATAACACATTTTTAACAAATCAAATAAAATCGATTAAAATCTACTCGCATAAATGAACTTACAAATGTAAACATACAGTTCCAAGTTAACGCAACTAAAACGGTTGCGTGCAAGAATAACTATTTCACTTATTATCACTTTTTCTTGTAAGTGTAATGACATATATTATATGTACGACCAGCGTCTCATGAAAAACTCGACCTGAGGCATTAATGCTCAATTAAAGTCTTTTTTGAAAACACAAATATTTGTTTTGGTTTTTAATTATTTCCTTTTAATTGTGCGCTGAAAAGCAATGTATTTGCACTTGATTTACTTATCAACTCAAGCGTAATGCCGATATAAATATAGACACATGCAAACAAACGTCCACATCGCCATCTGGCTAAATAAATTTGCACTCAAGTATGTTAGTGTAGGTGTATTAGTGTAAACTTCTTGCGGTGACTACGTGCCGGCAAGCACATACCCTCCACACACTTACACTCGCAACATTACTGATTTATACTACATATTTATGCGAAATTGAGGTAATTAAAGTTGTTTGTTATCAAAGCAGAAATATCAACAAATGCTTGTTCTTGTTCGCAGCGGCAACAAAATAGTTACATCGACATAAAAAATCCATCAATGAGTAACTAAACATGTGCGCATGTGCATAGTATGTAAATAAAGAAAATAATTTAATTTATTCATTTAGATTTACAAATAATTATATACAAACATATTGAGGTACAGGGTGCGACAACGATGAGGTTAGTATATAAATATTGAATAACTTGCAAAACAAATTTTACAGGTGAAATGATTTTATTTCAATTCACCCTCTCTAAGTAAGATGGAGAGAGGATGGACCCATGTGTAGAAGTTCACGCAACTGAGGAATATTCTCTGAGCGCCATTCACTTGGAAGTGGTCAGAAACGATTCTTTACATATGGCTCAAGCAGTTCACGACTTCCGGTATTAGATCAAGTATACTCTGGGTAGTAAAAACACATCCGTTTAAGGTCAGCTAAAGTGAGAAGGCGAAACATTTCTTTCAAAAAAAAAATCCCCAATGACAAGAAGTAAACCTCCTTGGATGAGAGACCCCCTTTTGTGGACGACCACTGCCAACGCATTAAGGATTATGATTTAAGGGAATACACCTCGAATTTCCGGTACCTTAATTGGGATGTGAATTTGTATCTTCCATCTGTGGGTGGATTGCAAAGTAAGTATCTTTGGCACAACGGTCGGTAAATTTAGAGTCGTTATGAAACATCCCCAAATAGGCTAAGACTGAACGACTTCGCCGGGGCCTGAATTATGGTTATCTGTGGTACTAGATGCCAATAGAAGAAAACTCATCTAACTACCTGTCCCCAGATCGGACCACTATTTGGTTGCAACGAGGATGCGCACTCGCCTCTGTGTAGCAAAAAAAAACACGTTAACAAACACAAGGAAGGTTCGACGTCGAGAACACCCGACTTGTGTAATGCTCAAAAATTCTACAAAAAGCTGCTGCAACTAACAGAAGGTTTCCAGACCGGAACATACTCTTCTAGAACCCCAGACGTGATCGAATAACTGATGCCCAGAGCATACTAAAATTATGGAGGAAACTTCTCCAACACTTCTCCAACCTTTTGAATGGAAGTGAAAGCTTAACACCAGGAGATAAATAACCCGATTCCCAAATCAATGAAGAACAACAAAGCAATGTGTTATACTCAAACCAAAAAAAACTAAACGCCTAAAGAGCCACGGTTGAGCGAATCGTGTGAAAGATTAAAACCCACGGTCAACAAACTGAAAAATCAACAACTGACCAGATTTTCACCATGCGCCAAATCTTGGAAAAGACCCGGGAAATGAGAATCGACACGCACCTCTTCTTTTCGTCCTCTTCGTCGATTTCAAAGCAGCTTTTACTAGCACGTAAAGGAGCTTCCTTTGTGCCGCAATGTGATATTCTCCAAGGCAACGATTTCGAGAGAGAGGCAACGATTTGACGAGAAAATGTTCAGATCGAGTCACTATAGAATCAGATCGATCAGAATTCTTGTAAGAAATCTTTTGTATTTGCAAAGGCTTTCGGTTACTTCATCGAGCATTTCGGGACCTGCAGGGATGATTTTGGCACAAATTTTTGCGCTGAGTTCACTAATGGTCCAAGAATAGATAAGAGAAAGGGAAATAAAAACTAGGAATCTGAATCCAAACTACTCACTCATTCTATAAAAACAAAAATTATGAAAAAATTACATTTTCAAATAAAAGGTGGCGCACCCTGTATGTATGTGATTTACATATACATATGTTACTTAAATATATGTTTATATAATATATACAATAAATCGCGTTGTTACTCATGGACGTGGATTTGTTCGGAGCATTACACAAATTTGTTGATAGATTGATGAGCAATTAACGAGGAATTAACATTTTCGAAGCAGCGCATCATAAACCGCAAGCCAACAGTGATTTATTCGATTCTGATTGAATATGCATCTAGTACCAACGGAAATTGTATCTTGTTATTTTCTTGCAACATATGGTTAAAAAGTATTATAGTTTTGTTCAACTAACGGTTGCGCATATATAGTATAAATAATCAGTATGACGAAACTCTTGATTTACGCTCTGTCTGTCCCTCTGTATATAACGGCTATGTTAAAAAACTTCTAATAGTATGATAAATTTATAAATGCGGCAGATATACAAGGTGCATTCTACAGTAAACAGGACTTTAAAACAATAGAACAAATGGTTTTTTTTTCGGCAAAATCAATTTATTTTGTTCAAAATAGTCTCCTGCTTCAATACAACTTTTTGCACGGTCCGAAAGCATGTCGTACGAGTGTTTTAGCTCGTTGGCCGGTATAGCCGTCAGTAAGCCGGTGCAAGCCTTTTGAATGGCCTCTACGTCTCCATAACGCTTTCCTTTCATGGGCAAATGCATTTTTCCGAAAAGGAAGAAGTCGCACGGTGCCATATCAGGTGAAAACGAAGAGTGGTTAATGGTTAAAATGTGATTTTTGGTCAAATAATCGGTCACAAGTCGATCGAATGTTGGGTTTTGAGCAATTTTTGGCCGTCAATCAATTTGTGCGGCACAAACCGTACACACATCTTTCGTAAGCCCAAATGTTCGGTCAAAATGCGATAAATCGATGTTTTGAAGATGTTCAATTCCATTTCCATGAATTTCAATGATGATTTCGGCTGATTTTTGATGAATTCACACAAAGTTTCGATGGAATTTTCGGTGATCATGGATTTTGATTGGCCCACATGTTGAACGTTGGCCCTTTGTTCGAAGCTCATTTTCGCATCGATAACACAAACATACTGACACTTAAAACGCAATAACTTCACTTTCAATCTGTGAAATATCATGAAATTCTCACTGGACAATCAATAAAGATAGCAGATTCTAACTCACTAGTCGACATATAGATGGCGTCACCAGGGGGCGCCAGATTCAAAAAGTCCTGTTTACTTTGGAACCCTTGCATACAATTTTGTATCCGACATGGTATTGAAAGGGATTTATAAAAGCTGGTTTACAATTTAGATGATGGACCTGGCACCACCCCGTCTCGGTGGAAACTAAATATATCGGGACCTACTCGATCGATGGCAACTAAATTCGGTAGTTTCATATACTTATATATATTCCCGTTGGTCTTAAACGTATGGTACATGTCGGTCAATATGTAAGATATCTTCGCAATATTAACTGAAAGTTTAATATTGAATATAAATTGGTTTAATGAGAAGAATATCTATACCTATATTAAAATAACAACGGCGGAGTTAGTTCTGCTTTCTCCAGAATGGATAAGCCAATGGATCTGGTGGTGAACGAGGGTAAGACGAAATATCTCCTGTCAACAGTCGTCGCACTCGGCACCCACGTCACTGTTGACAGTAATAACTTCGAAGTCGTAGATAATTTCGTCTATCTTGGAACCAGCGTCAACACCAACAACAACGTCAGCCTGGAAATCCAACGCAGAATATCTCTTGCCAACAAGTACTACTTCGGCCTAAGTAGGCAATTGAGAAGTAAAGTCCTCTCTCGATGAACAAGACCCTACCGCTATAAGTCACTCATTATTCCTGTCCGGCTATATGGTGCAAAGGCAGAGGTTCTGCGAAAAATTATCATCTTTTGCGTGTTGGAAACGACAAATATCGCATTCGATGGAACGATGAGCTGTAGGAGTTATTGCCTTTTCTGCATTGACATAGTTCAGCGAATTAGAAGACCGCCGTCGTCTGAATGGACGAATGAAAGTATTCGACGCAGTACCCACCAAGGGAAGCAGAGGAAGAGGAAGACCTCCACTCCGCTGAAACCAGGTGGAGAAGGACCCGTGATCATTTAGAATAAGTTGGCGTCACCTTGCGAAAAGAAGACACGATTGGCGCGCTGTTGTTAACTCGGCCAATAACGCTTAAGCAATTTTTCCCGGTAAAGAAGAATAAGATAATGGGTTGTCAAAAAAGTCTTGCGGTATTTTTATTGAATCAATTCGTGTGGCACCCATACATCCAGCTTCTTGGTGACTCCAAGCTTCTTCAAATGGCTTATAACGGTTTGATGACTACTATACCGGTCTTTTCGACCAATTCAGCGATTTTATCGCAATGTTCGACGACATTTCATTCAGAAAAAACAACGGTTTGGTGTGTTTTGTTCAAAAATTATGCCGTTGCGAACGTTATTATGGCAATCAACCATTTGATTCCTGAAATTAAAGGTCTTCACTCGGCGACATTTGGTTTCAACAAGACGGCGCCACTTCAGACAAATCGCATCAATCAATATATTTATATAGAGATCACTTCGGTGTGGATTCAAGCCTTGGAGCAAAACATCACGCGTGTCATTCGCCAGTTACCAGTCGAAATGCTCGGACGAGTCTCAGAAAATTAGAATCAACTGATGGACTATCAAGACGTAGCCGCGGGCAACATTGGAAAGAGATAAACTTCACAAAACAAATGCCAAAGAATGTTCTTTCGAATAATAATGATCCCATGAAGTTTCTGTGTTTTTTCTTTAAAAAAGTAGGGAACCTTGAAATGCTTATATTAATGGTTTAGCTTCGAATATGAATGGAGTTGGAATAGACCTTGGTCTTAATTTCTTACCCTTAATGTCATCAATTTCAATCTTCCTCTAGACGTTTTGTACATAAACTCAATATATAAAACTTATCCTCGTCGATTATGTCAGATATGTCTAATTTAAGGGTGATTTAAACTAATTTTCTCTATTACTTACAATATAAGTTAATAAAATAAAAATTTCATTGTTATTACTGGCATAAGCCACTCTTCTTTAACACACTATATATGATGGTAGAAGAGCATAATAAGATCACCTTGGTTCACCTTGTCAACTGACTACTTAGTCTAAACATCACTTCCCAGATGTTCATGCCTTAAGCCAGATGGTGTTGCGGTGTTGTGGAAGTTAATAGTTGACGAATTTTGTAGAATCACCCTTCCACACTTAAATTTCAATCAGCGGAAATTCATAATCAAGTCACAAGTTTGCCAATGAGTTAATACAGGCCCTTAACAATTTATCAATTAATTTTTTCATTGTATTAGATTAGTTAAATACGAAATTCATCACCTTAAGTTACTTAAAAATGACTTGCTACTTTGTCATAATTGGCTGAAGGAACCTGAATTATAATGACTAGGAATTCAAATGCGGTTTTATTCTCCATATTCACTAATATTTCCGATCAGCAGTTTGGGAAAGGTCATGTAACTAGCGTTCAAACCTTCAGCTTGCAGCAGTTGTACTATTGTAGGCTTGCTAAATCTAGTTACATCAACTATTTTCACTAACGAAACAAAGAATAGTAGACTGGATCTTAAGTGGCGACGGCGTTAAATTTCCGACTGTCAACAATCTAAAATTTTATGCGTTAAACTTGACAGACTGTGCTTTTACGACTTAGGCTATTGCCAAAGTACAGAGTCGCAAAAAAATCCAGAAGTAGCTAGCCGACAGCTCCTGGGAATAGGACAGAGAAACGTTGCGAACAAAACTCAAGGCAATCGGCCAGTCCTCAACAACGCTGTCTGAGTTGCCTGAATTCACCTGAATGTAGTGAAACGCAGACGAATAGACTTCAGATGTGTCAAAATACTGCAATGTGTATGATTACGGGATGGGCCTTGATGTCTCTGTCGCACACCTACATAGTGAGGCTTGCAAGCTTCCAGTCAAGTAACGCAAGGGTCTCCTTTTGAAGCAGTTTGCACTGCGATGTTTTCGTAGAAACACAAACTTAAGACACGCACTGTCCACCATTCACAGAGAAGGCATAAAAACGTACTCCCAGTGGATGACGTACTTGGAGTACGCAACGTTCTCCGAGTGGATGACGTACTTGTAGTACGCAACTATGTTCCGGAAAATATAGCAGGTTAAATTGCAACTTATCCAAAATTTACTCCGACATACCAAATATTTATCCTGCATGCAATGAGTCTCCGCATGACTCCAGCTACGTTTTTGCGAGCCCAATGAATCCAGCTCATCTAGCACTCTGTGCTCCAACCCCGTCTAAAAAGCACGTTTCTCGGGCCTGCCGTTAGATGACTTCGATGACAACAAACTTGAACCTTACCACCCTAGCGGGGATTAGGTAACTGTTTTATTGGTTCTCAAGTGTTGATCTATAAATAATGACTATTTTCCCATGATTGCCATTTGGCTTGAGCTACTCTAATTGACTGGTAAAGATGTAGATAAATAAAAGTGAATAAAGAATTGTTGTAGCTAGACCATTACCAGATGCTTGACTCAGCTTCTTACAAATAGTTCAGCTTTTTACTTATATATATAGCAGTTTGAAAAATAAATTTATATTTGCGCCCATCATCAATTTTTCACACAACATGTCACTTAAGTAATTCACCTGGGCAAAACGTGCATTGGCAATTAAATAAATTGAAACCAAATCAAATGTGCTTTTAATCACGTGTTTATGCTGTCAGTACGGCCATTGTTGTGAATGAGTCGACTTGGGTAATTAAACACTGAATCTTGGCAAACGTTAAGAACTTGACATTTTCGCATTGACTCGACTTGCAATGCACTTTGCAACGATTTAAGGTCACTGCGACTAGAAGGACTTTTGTAATTCACTTAATTAAACATTACAAGTACAAATAACGCAAGTATGCCATACAGAATGAGTGTAGTTAAATGAAAGAGAGTATTCGAAACGCTTTGAAAAAACTGTTTCAATCATTGGATTAAATGTTGTGAATGAAAATAGGGAAAAACATTAACTTCGGCTGCACCGAAGCTTTAATAGCCTTGACAAACATAATAATAACATAAAAATCTATAAAAAATACTTATCTTGATTTTGCAGTTATATAGGTAGTAATCACTTGACGCTATGTCCGGACTGTATAGTGGATGCCGTAGACTCTGTCGAATCATCAACAAAGTGTGTGGTCTGGCGCTGTCCTGGTGGAACACTACACACTTCCAATTCTGGACGCTTTTGGTCGATCGCCTGCTTCAAGCGGATCAGTTGTTTGCAATAGATAGTAGAATTAAGCAACTGGCCATATGGAGCTCCCATGGTGGATGATTCCCTTCCCATCCCACCAAACACACAATTAATCCTTCCCGGCTTGGTCACTGTTTGGGACGATTGACGACCGTTTTCACGTGATATTGTCGTATGTGATTCATTTTTCGTCGCCAGTTACCATCCGCTTCAAAAATGTTTTGTTTTTGCGTCAAACCATGTAGCACCCAAGCATCAAGCTTTTTTGTGTATCCAGCTTTCTGCAGTTGGTTTAAAGTGGTTTGGTGACTAACACCCATCTTCTGGGCGATATCACGAGTTGCCACATGCCGGTCTAACTCGATGTTTTCCATGATTTGATCGGCATTCGTCGTCACAGATCTTCCGCCGACTGTCTAATCTATGGTGTCGTTTTCACCCGCTCTGAATCGTCAAAACCATTCCTCCACAGTTCGAGGTGATAGATTACCATCCCTCAAAACATCATTAATCTCACGGAATGTTTCTCTAGCGGATTTGCCTTTAACGAAGGAAAACTTTAAAATAGCGCGAATTTCGGCCTTAGTAAGCTCCATGTCTACATGCCTATAACTATGCTATAAACTGTGTATAACTGTAAGGCAATATCCAAATTAGTCATGCATGGCGTCGGAAGGCGGAAGGAAGATATTTGACAACCTAATATATAGATATAGCTGCCGAGGCGGAGAGTGTACACGAAGATCGAGGAGAGTGGATTCGACGCCGTTCGCAGCAGTTCGGACTAACATATGACACGATTAAGCGCATTTTACTCGAGATCTTAAACTGAAAGTTCGACCCTATCAAGTGACATGGCATGAGCGACTGTTGAAAAGATCCAAGAAAACCCAACGTTTTCGAGCCAAATTTTGTTCAGCGATGAGACTCATTTCTGGCTCAATGGTATGTAAACAAGAAAAATTGCCGCATTTGGGATAAAGAATAACCTGAAGAGATTCAAGAGCTGCCATTTCCTACAGAAAAAAATAGTTGGTGTGGTTTGTGTGCCGATGGAATCATCGGTCCATATTTCTTCAAAAGTGATGCCAGTAAGAACGTAACTGTCAAGACCGACCTCTTGGTGCTTAAAATTGAAGCTCGTGATATCGGCGACATTTGATTTCAAAAAGGCAGCGCCACTTCCCACACATCGCATCAATCCGTGGATTTATTGGGAGAGCACTTCGATGAGCAGAGCGGACAATTCCACTTTGATTCAGACCTTGAAGCAAAACATTACGCGTGTCGTTCGTCACTTACCAGTCAAAATACTCGAAAGAGTCATCGAAAATTGGGCTCAACGAATGGGCCATCTCATACGTAGCCGCGCCCAACAATTGAAAGAGATAATTTTCAAAAAATAAAATAAGA
The DNA here is from genome assembly GCA_027475135.1 of Bactrocera correcta. NCBI lineage: Eukaryota > Metazoa > Arthropoda > Insecta > Diptera > Tephritidae > Bactrocera > Bactrocera correcta. Next base: position 36,075,154 of record CM050326.1, read on the forward strand.
ATGTTCTTCCGAATAATAATGAACATTCCCCATTAAATTTAAAGTCTCTGCGTTTTTTTTTTTCAAAAAAGTAGATAACCTTTAAATAAATCACCCTTTATATGCCGATTGTTTCTTGAGGAGAAAAGGACTAGTACAATTTTTCAGATCGATATCTCAAGCAATAAATTTCCTTCTGGGTGTTACGAACTTCGTGACAAATTTAATATATCCCGTTCAGGGTATATAAATATAAAAAAAAGTAATTACAACTTTTTTACTTCACATGAATACTAATTTAATAAAAATAAATCTAAATCTACATATTTTATAATATAAAATACTCTAAATATAACTTGCCTTGATATTGAAAACTGCATCAGTGTTATATCAAGGACAATTTACTGGTATTACTACATATATATATACTAAGCTATGTACACATAAATGTACGTATGTACCTAGACAACAGCAAAAAGTATCAAATGTAAATTTATTACTGAATATTAAATGGATTAAGAGCGGGCAATTTAAATTAGTCAAGCGCACCAGGTGCAAATAAAAACAAAATTGACCTATAAAACGAACAACAACACGAACAACCACAAATGACAAATATCAATCAAATTGCCGCGCTCAGCAGCAGCGAACGACAGTAGCTGATCTAGCGTGTCTGAAATGAATGCAATTATCGCTCGCAGATCTAATAGCAGATCGTTCGGGTGTTCGTTTAGTCAGTCATTTGCATTTAGTGCCGTTGCCAAGTGTTGAATTGCCATATTCTTTACAAATTGGCAGCATTAAAAAGCTGAAAATATGCACATTTATGCACCCGTGGAATGTGAAAATAATTAGTTACATAATCATTTTTTTATGGAATCAGTTAGTGTTTTAACTTTTAACAAGTTCAGCGGAGGCGTTAGCAACTAACTAGCGTTCGATTAGATGTAAACCACTCCAACTAGTAAATGAAGACTAAGTTATGGCGTGATTCAAGATCAGGTATAATTCTCTAAGGGATGGCTCAAAAATGTACGAAAAAGTGCTGTGTACTGACTTTTACTCAATTCTTAATCCTAAGAACGTTGTTGAAAGAGTTACCAGCTGTATAATACATATTTAATAAATGTAGTGCTATCTGGGTTGTGGCTCTCAGGCCAATACAATTATTATTATCTTGATAGACTCAGACTCTCTACTCGATATTTTAGGGCATTACTCTGGGTCAAAATCTTTGAAAAGAGCGTCGACATATCCCCTCTTCGTCGATTTTAAAGTTTCTTTTGAGTGCATGAAAAGGAGCTGCCTTTATGCCGCTATGTCTGGTATCTCCGTAAATACAAATAGCTGTGTAAACTGACGTTGACTCCGTCAGGATCGGGTAGGACCTCTTCGATACTAAGCGAGGTTTCAGACAAAGAGACTCCCTATCATATGGCTTCTTCAATCTGTTGCTGGTTGTCGCGACATTAGTTCTGCGTTCTCCAGTTGAAATTGAGGGTTTCACCACAGAAGAGCATGTCATGGTCGATGACACACACCAACCACATAGCAAAATTCCTTTGACTGTCAATCTTGGCTGAGCCGACTCACTATTAAAATAGAATTAGGAAACCGTCGAATCAATTTTAAAAAAGTTTCTGATGACACAGGCAACTTCTACTGATCATATGTTATGAATCTAGCTTTGGAAAGGCTTTAGTAAGTCTCATATTATACTTCGAAATTTCAGTTCTTCGAGACATTTTCTTCAACAGAAAACTGCTAGATCTATTTTTTAAAAACTCGGTATTTTTTAAGTTAATATGAATTTTGCCATATATAGAAAACCGTTACGGTTCAAATCTCATAAGGCCTTTGCGCAAACCGAAGACACTGATTGATATATTGGGAGAGTACGTAAAAAAATATCTGTAATTGAAATTATTTAGTTGCAAAAATTCATCTGAAATAAGCAATCATTCAGTGGTGCACAGTCTAGTGACTCGCCACAAGCTAGCAGAGCCTGGTTTGTAGGCTCCTTTTATTCCTCCTTATAGCCTGTTTTGACAAACAATACTTGTTCCTGCCTATGTCGAAGATTTTGTTGATGAAAAATTCGCCGCCTCAAAGGAACTTGTGAAAATCGTAAGCCCCAGTTTTTTCTCAACAACAACGAAAGAAGTATTATGCATATACCATCAAAATGGGAACAGTTTATCGAAAAACTGGTGTAAGACAAATATAATATGCGGTGATCTATTTCGAGGTTCCCTACTTTTTTAAATAAATCACACATGTCCATAGAACGAAATGATGTAGAGCGACGTCTTACGCAAGTTATATTTGATCGCTTTCAACTTAAGATCTCAACGTAAAATACGGCAATCCGAGATTTTGCGAACGCCGCCGAATCTACTTTGAACGGTCTTTATGTACACTCTTAGCTATGGCTGCTATATATTCTTCATTGCGCGCTGGACGTGGTCTATCCGGTCGATTATTATGTAAGTAATAATTGTTAGGGCTAGAGATGTATGATGGTGTTGCGCATAGTGTGCTCAGTAGGGCGATCATATTGACCATAAGTTGGGGGAAGGGCACGAAACTCAGTCTTTACAGAACGTGAATTTTCGTAATAAATTTGACCAATTGTTAAACGTTATTCAGGCTTAAGGGGGTATTCTACTCTAGAATTTTGAAAAATTCGATTTTTTTTCACATATTTAAAGTTCAGACTTTCAAAAATATGACATTGGAAGGATTTTTCAAAATTCGACTTATTTTCGGAGACACAGCCGATTTTGTGAGGTGGCGTCCGTGTTCACTAGAATTGTCTCCTAAAGTTTAAACGCGTTTTTCTCGAAACTACTTTTCTCCACACGGTACCGGCATTATCTCAAGTTCTATACAACCGATTTACTTGAAATTTTGTGTGAACTTTCTTTTAATAATCCTTTATCGTTCCTACCAGCATGGTGTCAAAATTTTTGTTTTTAATAGTTAAAAAAAAAATTCAGGAATTTCGAAAGAAAAGCGTAAAAAATTATTTTTATTTGCAGGCAGTCGCCACTTTTCAAAATTTTTTTTTTCGTGTTCCCGGACTATAACAGTAGCCTTACAGATTTAGAATTTCTTTTCCTTTTTTTTTTCAGATTACCAGGAGAGTCAGGATCAATGTCACCAGGATGCGCCATTTTTTACACCTATCTCCAACGCCCCCTCTAATTATTTTAATTTTTAATATTTTTTTGTAAATTTTTTTCTGTATTCTTAAGATATCAATAAAAACACCATAAAAAATGGATGGTAAAAATATTTTGGTTTTTTTTTTTTTTTAATAAATTTCAAAAAACTGGCCAAAATTTGATTTCTAGAGTAGAATACTCCTTTAAGTCTTTCCATGAGGAAATACCAAACAGTAATGAATGAAAATACATGACAGCTTGACACGACTCATGACTATTCTGTTCAAAAAGGCTATTGAATTGATTACTTAAATCACCCGTAACATAATTTTTTAATAGAAATATATGTGTAATCACAAATGTTATAATTATCGTAGCTAAGTCGGTAGTCGGAAGGGAAATTATCAAGCTAAAATACCTCTAAAATTAGATTCCACTCAAAACATCCTTAGCATTCGGTATAAGCGCTTGAGTTTACAAATGAAACTAGATTAGTAAGCACAAGCGACATTTGGCGCTCTAAGGCAATTATTCAAAAAAAAAAAAATAAATAAATAATAATTATTATAAAAATAACTCATTAACTAGATTAGCTTATTCATTTAGCTGTATGCATATAATAATGCGTGTCAACACCACAATGCTAATTAATTAAGGCGTCTAAAAGAAAAAAAATGTGTGTAAGCGCTGCTTGAACTTGTTTTTGTAGTACATAAATATATGGATATGAGTATAATTTTACCGTTAATTACAGAAAAATATGCAAATTTTCTAACGATACTTATTAATCTTGCTTCACGGTATTATATCTTTAATTGCACTAAAGAATGCATTTCTAGCAGAAATAAGTGCAACCAAACAATTTACAAAAACAAATGTAAAGCGAAAGCTGGAATTATTAAGGCGGCAGTGGGCCAACCCGACACCGTAACAGCACACCTGTTAAGCGTTTGTTAGCAGAATGTAGAATCCCCCTGTAGAACAACTTTTTCTAATCCATTTTAGAATCATTTTAGAATATGTATGAGCACACGTGTTTTTTAAATCAATGCTAGTGACTAAATACACATTCAACAGGTGTGCTTGACCAAAGCTTAAGTGCAGCCGCAACTGTCGCCATTAACGCCCACTTTCATACGTTTGCACACGCACATATAGTACATATATCTGAGATACAAATCGATAAAGCGCTTAGCACATATTTTGCCCCATAAATCAATAGCAACTTACTTACATAATTACATGAGTTTTATTCGCTATTTTTGCACTTTTCAATTATGCCATCTGTTGATCCACTAATGTTATTGTTTTTTGCTGTTATTGTAGTTATTATTACCTTTCCATATTTATTTATTTTAATTTTTTTTTTTTGACCTATTATTTTTATAGCATATAATTTGAAATTACAATGCCTCAATTTATGTAAATTGTCACCCCGACACATTTGTATGTATGTATATATGTGGCTATGCCACCTTGTGGCCAAAGTTCGTGGTAAAACTATAAAAAGAGTAATAAAAGCTCGCAGCTAGTTTGGTTAAATTTTCTTGTGTGTTCTAACATCAAATTGTCCACAGTAAATCGGGAAAATTGCACCTCAGTGAAAGAGTGAAATTGAACATTTGAATCATTTATCTAGAAACTGGCTATCATATATGATTGATTGCTGGCTAAAGGTCAATTAGTACGAACACGTGGAAATAAGTGTCTAACTTTTTGTCGCTCTATTCAAAATTGGAATTTTAAATTGAATCGAGTGTAACCACCTTTAATTGGATTACTTTGAACATTTCGATAAGCAAAACTAAGTCTTGTTAAGAGCTTGGGATTGTAAAGTAAGTAAGTGGTAAATGAATGTAACTAGATACTATTATTATAAAAACTCAAAGATCTAAAATATAGTCGTATATAATCGTATATAGTATATATATATATATATATATACGTAGTATAATCATCTCAAACTCAAAAGTGTTTACTTGATTTCTGTGGAGCGATAATGTATTTCGGGATTTTATTTAAATACGCCTCACTAATGTGGGTTTGTCCAAATATTTTGTTTATAGGTTAGTATGACTGTCAGTTCAAAATGTCACATCAAAATATTCAATAATCTTAAGTATACGCCTGTCTTTCTGAAGCATATAAAGTGTATTAGGCGATTTTTACGATGAGTTGAACAAAGAAGTGCTATTAAATTTTGTATGCGGAATCAAATTTGTTGTTTTTGATTGGTACAAATAGTTAAAAGAGGGTTGAGAACGCGTTGAATTAGTGCTTGAGAATCGACAACTAACAGTCAGAGATCTTACTGGCATCGTTGAAATATCGAAAGAATCAATGACATTAATTTTGAAAGGTCTTTTGGGCCTAAGTAAAGTGAAAGCACGATTGGTTCCAAAATCACTCAATTTTTTTTTTTTCAAAAAACAGCGTCACGTTAACTTCTCTGAAATACTTGTCAATGTTATCTTATGTTTCGTACAGCTCATCGTTCTATCGACTGCGGTAGTCACCGTTGTCAACGCCCAAGGGACCATAAATCTTCCGCAGAACCTTTCTCTCGAAAAGTCGTATCGCCAACTCATCAGACGTTCTCATCGTCCATGCCTCTGCACCATATAGCAGGACGGGAATTATGAGTGACTTGTAGAACTTTGCCTTTGTTCGCCGAAGGAGGACTTTGCTTCTCAATTGCCTACTCAGTCCGAAATAGCACCTGTTGGCAAAAGATATTCTTCGTTGAATTTCGAGGCTGACGTTGTTGTTGGTGTTGATGCTGGTTCCAAGATAGACAAAATTATTTTCTACCCAATTACCCCCCTCCCATCCCTGCGGGTAGGGGTTAGAATTTACCCATGGTAGGGTGTGCCTGTCGTCTTTCTGGACTTGCCTTGAAATGTCAGCATAGTCTATGTCAGAAATAGTTCTATAATACTCAGGTTAAAATGATATTATAGACTTTATATGAAATTCCAAATATAAAGACATTTGAAGTTCCAGGGACAAATGTCACCAGTCATTGAGATGTGGGCGTTCAACTGGTAGTAGCAAAAGCTACAAGGTCTGACCAGAGACTTTAACCTGATACCACGGAGAGCAGTTAGCCCCTGGAGTTTACTCCAATCTGCTCTTAGGGTTTAATCCTTTCTGGATATTCTTGGTGGAGTGGTTGGAACCTAAAGGCAGGAAGGGTTAAAAAATTCAACTCAGTGTGGAGTAACACAGCGGCCGGGTGCCGGACCCAAAGTGCGGCATAGATTTTAGATCAGATAGATTTTTATCACCAACCAAGATGGTAAAGGTATCCCTATCCACCTAAACCAATTGGGACCAGAAATTCGTGCCAAATGCATTTATAGTTTGAGGCGCTAATCAACGTATTGTATTGATCTATGTGCTTCTAGAAAGAATCGTGAGGTAAGACCATCGTCGTCAGGTACTCACGTAAGTCACAACGATTTTTGTCAACAGTGATGTGGCAGCCAAGCGACGACTGTTTTTTTGACGACAGGAGATATTTCGTCTTGACCTCGTACACTACCAGACGCATTTGTTTTGCTTCTTTAACCAATCTGCTGAAAGTAGAACTAACGGCGCGGTTGGTATGGTCATTTATTTGTACTCTTATAGAAGATTGTACGTTCTCTATTAAGCTCTGCTGCTTTTCATAAGAAGCGTTCCCTCCATAACTTTAGTATGCCCTGGACATCAGTAACTATATCGCCTATGGGGTTCTACAAGAGTATGCTTCCTTATCAAGCTCTTCGCGCTCACGAATTTTGACCTCTCTTCCTTTTTGCCTGCAAATGCGTCTCGCTTCCCTCTTCAACTTTCGGTAACTATGCCATCTAGTTGCTGCTGTTTGCTTTTACAGTAGGTGTTGAAAACAACTTTTTCAAATAGAGATAGCTAGAAATAGAACCGAAATAAAATCAAAGTAACATTATTCTCACTTATTTTAAGGATTCGCACATTGCTACCAACAGATTTGTAACACTGGAGTTATAAAGGATCTCAGAAGCGATTATTTTAGCATCGCAATATACAGACGGGATGTATGAAGTGTTTTCAAAACATAAGAAGTGTATAGTAAAAATATGACATAGATGCTTTTTGGAAGCTATCGTAACTTGGCATATATCAAAAGAAGCATACGACTCTTTTCCGACCGCTTTTTCTGCACCACGACACTTAATTACCAAACTCAGAGTGTATTCTGAAATGAAGCAGCATCTGATAAAATCCATTTGTTGTAAATATTGTATAACTTGAGAGTTACGTTATATTGTTTCAGACGATAAATTTAGCGTAATTTCTAGTTTTTACATAAACGTCGACTGGATTAGCACGGCTTTTAATTACGAAAGCTTCTTAGCTATGCTTAAAATCAGTTATTGCTGCAGTTGCAACTAACTTATTTAATAATAATTTATTGAACAACCAAGTTGGTATAATATATATTCTACATCACATATGAGATGCTGTGGTAAACCAGTTCACCAAGATGCTAAAAAGAACCCTGCAACGTTTCGCCTCAAGAACCAATGAATACTAAAATGTTAATAAATCAACGAGTGCAACTGCAATTGGTCGGTTACGTCAAAAATGGCTGCAATAAATCTTTAAACGACACTATAAAGATAAATAATAATGAAGTAAAAGCGGATTTGTAGTGAATATGTAGCGGATAATTCCACCTACTTCTAATAAATATATAAATCGAGCGAGACAAACTCCATAACGTTACTAACTAAATCAACTGGAAGTATCGTAGCATGGAAAGGAGCACCAAGTACTTGCTGTTCAAACACTGAAACGACAACCTGCTTTTGACAGTTAAGCATTACAGTTATTTTATTGATTATTTCACGAATACCACATAGTATAACATTTAAAAGCTTTAGATATTCATTTTTGTAAATAATTACAATATATACTTGTACATACAGAAATATTTTAGTTATATGATTTTTGGTGTTTTAAATACAACAATGGTAGCACAACACACGTCAAAATATTTGTATGCGTATTTGAAAACAATTTAACTTTAATTAAGACATATATATTTATTTAAACACATATATTAAGCTTTAATCGATTAGTTCTTCATAGTATAAGATATCATTATCGACATTTTCTATATGAATACAATTATTTATGTTAGCGTCGTCTTTTAACAAACATATTTACACACAGTACAGCATTTTGGATAATAATATTATTTTACTATATAAGCATTTTTACTTAATTTAATTTTTTTTTTTTCAATGTAAAAGCTGGGCTCCGGTTGCTCTACTGGTGAAATACATATTTAAAAAAAATTTGTGTCTTACCATAATTAGCAAAAATTCCCTAAACATGTTTCAAAGATTGCTGTTTTATGTAACATATTTGTATATGCCTTTAATATAAGTATTATTTTTATTTAGCGGTTAACTTTTGTTACGCTATGCAAAGCAATATTCCCTAATTAACGGACGTAAGTTTACTACTAGCCTCGTAATGGCTTCAAATTTGCAAATAAAGAACATTATAGCGAGTGCCAATGTATTTATAAATGAAAATTATAATATACTACTAAACTAAAAAATTGCAAAACAAATAAAAGTCGTAGCTTAAATCGACTTTTGAATTTAAAAATCATTAACTTTAATACTGCGCTTATTGTACATGAAAGTAATTTAAATACATTTAGACTTAGTTCTACATCTAATAGCTGTCTTCGAATCGAACAAACTATGCCAGATGCTCAAACAAGCGGGCAGCACTTGTACTGTAACCCTGCGCTAACATATCTTCTGACGCAGACCCGATACAATTATGACGCTTTCTTAAAGCAAAAATCCTTTCTTCGCGTCAAAAAAATGTTCCTACAACCTTTATTTTGGTTTTCTATTAATTAATATAATTTTAAATCTTATCTTTTTTTAATAATAATACCCAACGATTACTTTCCTCCTGCCCAACCAACGGTAGAGGCGCAATCCTCTGGTTTCATTTAATTTATGGCTCATTTAACTCAAAATTTGTTCTAGAAAGATTTAAAAGTAAATGTCTAAACTTCTTGGTGGATCGAATGTTGTAACTAATACCGGACAACAGAGATGGACTACAGACTGACCCTGTCATAAGTTGTATACCCTACTACTAGCGAGTGTAGGTAAATTTATAAGTTTTAAACGCTTAACATATCGAGGAGATTTCATCTGGAATTCCTTGCAAGAAGGATCTTTAAAAAGAAAAAATATTTCACCGAAGATATAATAACCTTTACAAACACAAAAGATTCTTTACAAGAACCTAGAGTTCAATTTGTGCGGCAGCTGAATACCAAAGTATCAGATTTTCCTTAGTTACTTTGCAGATTGCATTATTGTCTCATATAATAATCCGTGCCAAATTTTGTATAGAAATCTTGTCAAATGAAAAAGTATTCCTTACAAGCACTTAATTCGGCAAATCAGCAGTTTTTTGGGCAGAGAAGAACGTCTGCAAAATTGCAGATCGGTAACTCAAAAACTGAAGGACTAGTTTGCGTATATTCAGACAGACGAATAGACAGACAAGCATGACCAAACCGACTCTGTTCGTCGCGCAGATCATATAGATATATATTTTATAGGGTCCCCGAAGATTCCTGCTGAGTGTTTCAAACATTATGGCAGCCTTAATATACTCTTTTCTGAGTATAAATATGCAAACCAAAAATTGCTACCACTGCAGGTAGAGGGTAACCGCTTACTCTCTAGTGCGTATTATACTCGATAACTTTTTTGTTGCTCTTACATGTAGTTTTTTTGAAAATAGAGCAGAAGCGAGCAGAGTAGTGGCGAATCGAAGACAGCTAATGTCAAAATATAAACCAAATAATAGCATACATATTATGTTTTGGAAGCCATTCTAAAGCTTATTCAAATAGAACTGTATGGTGATGGTTATTTTTAGTTATACTTAAATATATAAACTCCATGTCAAAAAATTAATATTAATTAATCATCAAAGGTAATTAATTTCTTTGAATTTAGTACTTAAATCTTGCAATCTCGAGTAAAAAATATTTTTAATGCCAATAATTTATAAATCTAAATTTTAAAAACCTCTTATATAAAGATGAGGATTGTAATTTTTTGTTCAGTTTGAATTTACATCAGCAAAAGTTAATTACTTATAATATTTAGTTTTAATTAATTTCACATCAATACTGTAATAGTTTTTTGCATATATATTTATGTATGTATATACTATATATAAGTGTATATAGATATATTTTTTTTTCTTTCACACGTTTTTAATACCCATTTATTTTGGTGTCTACAAGCAATATAATTACAACAATAATTTTTTATAATTACTTCATGCTTTATATTAACGCATTAATAGTAATTATTTTTTCTTAGTTTTTAGTTATAATTATTTTTATTATTTTTATTAAACTAATTTTTGATATTTTTTTCTTAATTATTTTCTTTTATAATTTTTCTCAGTATTCTCTTTGTGCTTCCTTTTTTAATAACTATTTCTTCTTAGTTTCCAGTTATAATTATTTTCAATACTCTTATTAAATTAATTTTTGATATTTTTTTCTTAATTATTTTCCCATAAAAATTTTCTCAGTATTTTTTTTTTTGTGTTTTTTTTAATAGCTATTTTTTCTTAGTTTTGTTATTATTATTTTCATTACTAAATTTTTAATATTTTTTTTAATTTCTTCAGTTATTTTTGTGTCTTTCTTATTTTGTTTTTGTTGCTTCCTTGGCTTTGTGTATTACTAAAACTTAATGCATTTCTAATTTTCTCGCTTCTCGTTAATGAATACTGTTGTATGATTATTTGTTATTGTCATACATGTATTGTAATTTGTTGCTTCTGGTTGGATTTTGTTATTTTTATTTTCATTATTTGGTTTCAATAATATATATTTATTCATTTAAATATTTATACTTTCTAATTACTCTTATAATTTGCTTTAATGTGCAACTTTTGTGTATATAATATCTATTTTTTGCTTTTTTCACGTCTGTAATAACTAAAAATAATAAATACTAGCCATATTCAAAGTCTACATATTTCTTTTAATATAAGTACTACTTACACATACACATAAGCTATATATAAGCTATACATAAGTATATATGTATATAGAGAATATCAATTTATGTTTTTCTTTATTTTCTAAGCACTCTAGATACTTGATATTTACAAAGCCCACATATTTTTTTTTTTATTTTATTTTTTTCTATCGAATTAGATGATATATTTATAATAATTAGAAATATTTTTTTTTTAAATTTTTTCGCTTAACTGAGTGCTAAAGCTATATTTTTCAAAGTTCATATTTGTTTTTTATTTTGATTTCAAGTTAAACGCCATTTTAATTTTTCAAAAGCCCACATATTTCTCTTTACTTTTTATAATAACATACCACAATATATACTAAATATATTTAAGTATTATATTTACTAAATAATATAATTTTCCTTTTTCCTTAAGTCGATATAATGGATGCCATATTTTTTCAAAGTCTACATAATTTTTTAACCATCCTACTACTTTTGTTTTGTTATTAACTCCTTTTAATATAAGTATAAACATTAATTAATATAAATATTAGTTATAAGTGCTATATTATGTAAATATATATACATATATTTTTTTTTTTTGCTTTTCTAATTTCTATTTTTTTATCTAAGCAGAACAACATACATACAATTAAATAATATTATATAGTTTTGCCGATAACTTTATAATATGTAAATAACACATGCAATTATGTAAGCAGTTAACTTTATATGCTATCATATACTATTATTATATATATTATTCAGATTCTTCCATTACTTAATTTACCTGCTTTTATTTCAGCAATGAGCTAGCGCTACAGCTACATACATATATGTATCAATATGCATACTTATATTCACATATAAATCTTAACTAACCAAGCGAAGACGATCTAAAGCTTCTAAGCACGGCATGATTTTGACCAATTAATTAGATACATTGATAGTATTTTTTCATCTCGTTCGTTCATTTTCAATACTTCTCAAATACTAAATAAATCTTATTAGAAAGATTTTGAATAATATTTTGCTGATATTTTAATTCAGAGACGAGTGCAGAATCAAAGACCATCAAAATCGGTAGAGCAAATATTGAATAAAAATGGGTTGTCAAAAAAATTTTGCGGTATTTTTATTGAATCAATACGTGTGGCACCCATACATCGAGCTTCTTAGTGACTCCAAACTTCTTCAAATGGTTTATAACGGTTTTTATTTCCGTGATTTTATCGCAATTTTCGACGACAGGCCTACCGGAGCGTGGCGCATCTTCGACCACCTCTACACCAGAACGAAAACGTTGAAACCATCATTCTGCAGTGGAAATGGAAACTGTATCGGGTCCATAAACTGCACAAATATTATTGGCGGCTTGAGATGCATTTTTGCCTTTATTGTAGTAAAACTGTAAAATATGCCGTATTTTCTCTTTATTTTGCTCCTTGTTTGCGACGCTATAACTCACGAACGACTTAAAAGAAACAACAATCAATCGCACACTTGTTAGTGCGTGAAATGAGCTTTCCAAAAAGGTATAGCACGACCCGATGCGACGAATAAAACTAGAACTATGCGCTTTCAGCGCCAACTAGCGAAAATACCGCAAGACTTTTTGACAACCAAATAAATGGTAATAGTAACGGTAACTAACCGAAAATACTTCGATGATTATTATTAAAAATCTGTTCCGTTCCCAGAAAATAATACATTATACAAAAATAAAATATATATATAATTTTGAAAAAGTGGGAGTGGCCCCACCCTCTTAAATATTTGATGTATGTGCCTTTTTAACCACTAAATATTGTAAGAACTCCTACCGATAGTATGAAAATAGATTAAATCGGATTAAAACACCGCTCACTCCCATATAACGGCACAGTTAATAATTACTTAAAGCGCGAAAAATTGATAAATAAATACACCAGAGACATTGTGTGAGATAAGAGAAACCTTTTCTGACAATAGTATTTACTATTTCTGGTTGAACCGCTTCTATACTTCCCTGAGCCCCCATATACTATACCTAATATAAAGATTTGCGAACTTCCGGTTTACCTTATACTGCATATATCGGCCAATATTTCAGTTGCCTCATCAAAAAATACAGAGCGTATTTTACTCATAGCAGTGTATTTTTGTGACTAAAATAGATAAAATTGGCCGTAAACTTGACCTAGCCCCCACTACTATCCGGATTATCGAACATTCGGCTGACTTTGCTCCATATGATTGGTGATTCTATGTGAGGTACCTTAATGAAACCTCAGAAATATTTTTTTAGTATGTGGTATGATATTAGGTAAAAGATAAAATCGGAGCCATACTACCCCAACTTCCATACACTACAAGGTGCTTACCAAAGTAAACAGGACTCTTTGAATCTAGCGCCCCCTGGTGGCGCCATCTATATACAGACTGGTGATTTAGAATCTGCTATCTTTATCGATTATCCAGTGAGAATTACAAGATATTTCATGGATTGGAAGTGAAGTTATTGTGTTTTAAGTGTCAGTATATTTATGTAATCGGTGCGAAAATGTGCTTCGAACAAAGAGCCAACATTAAATTTTGTTTTAAAATTGATAAAACTTTTACCGAAACGTTTAAATTGATGAAACAAGTTTATGGCGATGATTGCTTATCCCGTAGCAGAGTGCACGAGTGGTTTCAACGTTTTCAAAGTGGTCGTGAGGACATACGATCAACATGTGGGCCAGTCAAAATCCGTGATCACAGGAAATTCCATCGAAACTGTGCCTGAATTCATCTAAATGGAATTGAACATCTCCAAAACATTGATTTATCGCATTTTGACCGAACATTTGGGCTTACGAAAGGTCTGTGCACGGTTTGTTCTTGAATGACGACGAAAAATTGCTTAAAATCGTCTCATCGATCGACGCTTGTGACCGATTATTTAACCAAAATTCACATTTTAACCCCGTATTCACCTGATATGGCACCGTGTGTCTTCTCCCTTTTCGAAAAAATGCATTTAGTAATGAAAGGAAAGCGTTATACCGACGTAGAGGCCATTGAGTAGGCTTGCACCGGCATACTGGCGGCTCTACCGGCCAACGAGCTGAAACACTGGTCCAACCGTGGTGAAAGCTGTATTGAAGCAGAAGGAGACTATTTTGAATAAAAAAATTGATTTTGACGAAAAAATCATTTGTTCTATTTTTTTAAGTCCTGTTTACTTTGGAACGCACCTTGTATATGAATATATAAAAATGCTTGGACTCCGATCTTCTGGTTGACTTTTACATCTTGAGGAACTTCCCTGCCTTTAATCCTTGCAAGTTGCAAGAGTATGAAATGTTCGATTACCTCTGAACTTAGCTCTTTCCTACCTGTTTTTATTAGTTTTGAATCGTTTCGGAATAATTTTCTCAGTATAAAGCTAAGTTATGTTTAGAGAAGAGTACGATTAAGGTTTGTCTGCTTGCTCTTTATACCTGTAGCATAGTAAACTATGCATTTGGTCATGTGATGATCTTTAGCAAAGTATTTGCGCATGAGCCCGAGAAGGTTTCTGAGTTGGCATGACCTACATATTTCCGGCAGATAAAGAAACTTAATAAAATTACTCAAAATGCAAATGCAAAAAAGGTACAGCTAGTTTTTTAATAAAATTATATTTTGTACCGCAACATAAAACTAAACCAGCTAAGATATCACATTTTCAAAACTCGACTCCTCCATTTACTTTCAACTCTAAGCAATCTATATTAAGTTCTAACTTTAATTTCACTTTTGCTTTTGCTTAAAATACGATTTAATTTTTGACAACCGCAGATTTGTGCACCTAGTTACATAAAAAAAAATGGTTCAGTAAAGTCAGAATTTTTAAAATATTGATTTTGGATAACGCTCATATTTGATATGTGAATAAACTTTAGTATGAAATAAAATATTTTGAAAATTTTACTAAAATAAAAATATATATTTTAGTGAAAAGCCTTATATGAAATTACTATAAATAGTTCAGACAAAACATGCAATATTATGCAAAATCAGAATGTATGTAAGTATGTATATAAAAATCCAAAGAACTGTTGATTATTTCTACTATAAATTACAACAAATATAGAAGTCATGCTAAACGCTAAAAAAATGAAAGAGCAATTGATTAAATATATTGTAAAAATAAACAGTTAAGTACTGAAAAGTGCTTAATTACTAATTAAGAGTGAGATGAGCTTAACATTTTTATTTTCGCGCACTTCTAAAGACTCTGCAGTGATAGTAAGTGCCAAGCAGACTAGGCCTCTGCTTGGAGACGCAGTGTTATAATGAATATTCTATGAAAGTACTCAAATGAAAAAGTAAATTAGTTTTCCACCAAAAAGATAAGTTTCGAAGTAATTTCACAAAATTTTAATTTTAGAAAAAAATAAAATAAAATTTAGTTACTACAATTCAAACTCAATGTTGATGTTGTTCAGCAAAGCTATAATCTGATGTTGAGCTAAGCAAAGGTAGAACTTCAAGAAAAACGAAAAATATTGCACTTAAATTGACATTAGAAAATTAAACTATTTTGGAAAACCAAAATTTGAAAAAAAAAAATTGAAAAATTATTAATGCAATTAACACAGCAAACAATGTCTTAAAATTTTTTTTTATATTAAAGCTAAAATTTGATTTAACAACCCACATGTAACCTGAGTTATCATCTATTAATAATTTTTGACACTTCACGAAAAAGCGTGTATCATTAGATTTAAATTAGTATTAAAAAAATTTACTTATTTTAAACTAAAATTTGTGGAAAAATTTTAAATTTTTGCAGAAATATTTTTTTTAAACTTAGCGAAAAAATATTTTATTAAAACTCAAAGCTCATTTAACAACAAATAACAGGACAAAATCTACTATCCGAGAAGATTTTCATTCAACTTAAGTTAAATTTTTTTATAATTTTTTTAACTCCACAGAAAAAGGTGAATTATTATATTTTAGATAATATTAAAAAATTAAAAATCAGAAACAATAAAACAAAAATTTTAAAGAAATAAAATCATATCAAAATTCAAAGGTTTCGAATTTTTTAATTCAAAACTTTAATTTACCATTTTTACTAATTTTTGGAACTTCATGAAATAGCGGGTATTTTTGGATTTATCTTAGTATTAAAAATTTTAACTAAAAACAAATTTCAACGGAAAAACAAATTTTAAAATTTTAGCGCAAAAATTTTTTTTTTAATTTTAGCAAAAAAAATTAATAAAGCTTTAACAATGAACAATAGGGCAAAACCTATCATCCGAGTTGGGTGAATACCTTACCCAACTTTAGTTAATTTTTTTTTAAATTTTTTTTAACTTGAAGAAGAAGCGCAAATTATTATATTTTAGCTAATATTAAAAAACGTAAACAATTTTAAAAATTAAAATTTTAAAACCAAAATTAAAAATTAAAAAAATCGTGAGAAATAAAATAAAATTAAAATTCAAAGTTTATTTCATAACAACCTAGGTTGCTGACTATTAAATTCAAAAAATTTTACAATAAAATTAAATGTTTATTTTTGAATACAAAATGTTTGATATTAAAAATCAAAACTCGAAAAACGTTATTTAGAAAAAAAAAATTATCCTCAAGCATATGATTAATAATTTTTAATCCAAAATCTTTTGAAATAAAAAAAAAAAAATTATTCTCAAGCATATAACTAATAATTAAAAAAAAATTTTATTTAAAAATTTTAATTATTTTAATTATTAATTAATATTTTTTTTATTTCAAAAAATTGTGCATTAAAAATTCGATTTTCATTTTTTAATATAAAATATATTTTTAATTTTTTAATTCAAATTTTCAGCTTCTAATTCAAAATTTTTGCATCAAAAATCAAAAATTCGAAAATATTATTTTCTAAATACTTCTTTTTTTTAATTGGTAATTATGATCTAGGAATTAAAATGTTTCTGTTTCGTTTTTCAATCCGGTATGTAAGGTATTTTTTTGCATTAAAAATTAAATTTTCATTATTTAAAAACCATTTTTTTTATTAATTACGTGCTTGGGTTTAAATCTTTTATTTTTTATTTTACAATCTGTTTATATGATATTTTTTCAATTTGATTTTGGGATTACAAAATAAAAAATAAAAAAAAAATTTTGAAATATTTTATTTTTATATATATATATAATAATGTATAAAATATATTATTTTTTAATGCATTATTTACAATCCTGACAACAACTAATAAGATTAAATATATTTCTGGGATAATGTTCAACTGAGTTAGATTTTTTTTCACGATTTTCGAACTTCAAGGAAAAGCGTGAGTTATTGGATTTAAATAAATACTAGAAAACTAAACTAGTTTTGAAAAAAAAAATGCAAAAATAAGTTAACAAATTTAACCAAGAATATCTATTTTGAGAAATTACTGAAATAAAAAGTAAAAGTTGATTTTGTTCCAACATGAAGCAATCTATTTCTCAGATGATATTCATCGGAACAAAGTTCAAATTTTTTAACATTTTTTTTTTAATTCAAATGTGATTTATTGGATTTAAATGTTGAAAATATAGTAATTTCACTGAAATTTAAAAGTTTTAAAAAATATTGAAAATTATTTTTTGTATTAAAAATTAGTTTATTTTTCGTGCTTTTATTGTATTCCGAACTATTTAACTGAATGCCGAGAAAACTAATCAAATTTATTATTATTTTAGTGTCGACTTTAGTATTATAAATTTTAACCAAATTAATTTTTTAATGTTTAGTACCAAATGATGTGTTGAACACTTCTTTCAAATTATTAAAAACAAAGGCGATTAAACACTGTAGCAACATGTTGCAAGCGTATAAAAATGTTTTAGTTTTATGTCAAGCAAACGCTTGCGCCCCCCTTTTACCCCGCAAATAATAAAGGCCGTATTTATGCTTTTATTCATTTATATATTCTCTGTGTATATATGTATATATATATAAAATATCTTTGCGCTCTTATAACATAACAAAAATTAAATTCTACATACCTACAAAATAGTTACATTTATATATAATATTTAATAAGATACAAAATAAAAACGCACACAATTCGTAAAAACAAATATTTCACAATAATACAAAATAAACGCTTTACTAATACACATCCAAATATGCGGCTTTTAAATATTTATATAATAGAAAACAAAAACAAACAAACAAAAAATCGAATAATAATAATAATACATTTCGAAATAATACAATATACATATTTGGATGCACACATTTGTGTGCGTGCTTGTGTGGGTGTGTGTGATTTGTGTTTGTGTGAGTATGTGAATTCGCTTAATTACTAACGTTTGCTTTTTGGTCCAATACAGTTGCAGTGTTATACAAATAAAATAAATAAGAAAATACGTACATACAAGGTGAGTGGGTAGGGGGGTGAGGGGTGTATAGGGTGGTGGTGGTGTTGGTGGTAATTGCATGTGCGTTGAATTATAACTTTACAATTAAACAAAAAGCTATGCATTTAGCCGAAAATCAATACAAAAAGTTTAACAACAATTTAGCGTTCAATTTAGTTTAAAAAAAAAAATTGTAAAAAATTCTCTATAAGCAATATCAACCACAACATCAAAATAACAGGATATATAAAATAAACATGAAAACATTGAGATTTATGTTAAGCAATATTTACGAGATATTCAAATAAAAAACAAAAAAACAGTAAACTTTAAAGCGGCATGTCAATTTAAGTTAACAAGAGGCGCGGCACAACTACACAAGTGCTGGCCACGGCTGCCGACACGACCGCTCCACGTTGCCTACACACGTACATTAGGTGGGTACGTATGCACAATTCAGCTAAATATATGTTAGGGTGAGTGTTTGAGTTGGGTCACACATGCATGGGAGAGCTTAGTGTTTGTATGATTTAGAGAGATTTACTTTAGAATGGACGCCTTAACTTGGCAATGGCATTTGTCAAGTGGAGGATTTCCGTGTTCATTTGCTGCACCAGTGTGTCCAATTTGTCGACGGAGTCCAAAATTTCGACGCGTTCGGTGTGTGGGTTGAAGCGCACCTCGAATGGACGCGACATGGTGACACCCAGCGACGGAATTTGTCTTTGGCATCTTCGAAACTCTCGGCCACATAGTAGATGGGCTGGTATTCTTGATCTTGGTAGGGTTGCACGGCAGTGGAGGCTGGTTCGAAAGCGCGATGTTCGCACTTGTCGCTGATGGCATGCAAGAGTTCGCCGTATGACGAGAGCAAACCAGCGCCGTAGGCTTTCACCTGACCGTGTTCCTTGCAGAGACCGAACTCAACGGTGAACCAGTAGACCTAGCGATGAGAGAAGATAAAAAAGAAAAAAGTGTTTAGTTAGCAGTGTATATATTTATATATAAATATATAAGTGTGTGTGTATGTTTATGTGTTTTTTGGTGGGTGTGAAAATCTTTGTCGTAAATGGAAAACTTGACACTGACATTTAGTCTTTGACGGCTTAACAATGGCGGCATGCGCGCGTCTACGCCAATGGCACAGGGCCGCTCTCAGCGTCGGCCAGCGCCAATGTGCAGCGCGTTTTGACCTCAATCTTTGGTGATTGTCAAGCGCGCCAGTCATAGCTGCGGTTTAGCATTGAATAACAATTTGCAAGTAAACTTTTGCATGGCTATATATATGTATGTATTCATAAAATTTTGGCCGCGTATTTGCGCATTTCTGCATGTTCTTTGCATGCATAACATTTTTTATCGCTCATTAGAATTTTTGGCTGCCAAAGTCGCCATTTTGAGTATTTGTTTATTTCAGTTACTAAATGCACGCGTTTAGCTGGCGCGCAGGCGCAAGGCCAGCAGTAAGAACGCCAGCGCTGTGCACATGCGCGTCAAGATTAAGACAACTTACTGCAAATAATTACAGCAATGCACTTGCCCTCGCGCCGCCAAGCGCGCTTGTATGTATGTGTGTCCAAGTGACCATTGCCGCTGTCATGCTGCCAAGCGCACGAACTTGAATTAAGCAGCCACCAGCAAGTTTTTTTTTTGTGATATTCGATAGCGCAAGCACTTCAACTTGGCTTAGAAAACTCGCTTGAGGTGGCGCGTTCTTGCGCTAATGCCAGTTTTGGTGCATGGTCTGGCGATAATGTTGGCGCGTTAAAGCCGCCGAGCGCGCGCGCGCGATAGTTAGTAACACACTAGCGCGCTAGTGGCCACAGCCAGCGAACGCTGTTTCAAGTTTACAGCTGGGGTGGCGGTTATGGCTAAGTGGGCGCGCGCGCGCGCTCTTCACAGTCGCTAGCCAACAGACAGCAGCCTTCATAGCTACTAAAATATCTAAATTGGCAATTAAAACGAGCATTTAGACAAATTAAACTGCAAATGTACATTTGTAGCCTGCGCGCATAACTGGCGCATTTATGCATATTTGCGCGTTCGCTTAGTTAGTGACCAAGTTGACTTTTACAATCAAATTTGTTTAGAAAAGTGATATTTGCGATATCGAATTCGGGTTGGCGAAACATACGCGTCAAGGCTACTAATCGAGATAATGCTAATAAGCGCGCTGCTTGGCTAAGCGTTCTAATTGCTTGGTCTGTATGTGTGTGTTTTTTATATCAATGTTGCGCCAATATTGTTATACTTACAGTGGATAGCTTTTCGATTTCATCATCGGAGGCACCCAACGAAGCCAAACCGATTTCTTGTGAGAATTGTGCGAAACTGGGATCAGCTAAGAGCGGCATGTGACCGAGCAATTCGTGAATGCAATCGCTGTAATTGAAAGGAGAAGAAAGAAGAACAAGCAATTAGTTAAACTGTGTAGAATTAGGGGTAAAATACAAGGTAAACTACTAGATAATAATACTAGATATAAGTTTTAAGCGCAATGTGTTCTAAAGGTATGATAAATCTATCCCTAACTCTGTGCTAGTCGCCTTCACGTTACTTTCACTACAACAACATAGCTTTATTTTTTTATTGGCACTTTAAATAAGTCACTTATAATTCAATCAAATATCGAAAATAGCTTTTCTCACACTTTCTCACTTCTCTCAGGCGGCAAGCAGTCGCTGAAGCTCGCTGTTGGTCATTTGCTGTACTCTTACTGCTTGCCTGCTTGAATACTGTTATTATGCTAAACTAATTAAGCGTCGGTAATGGCGCTGTGCTGCCCTTAAAGTGCGCCGAAGTGCTAAAGTGTCGACAATTTGCGACAATTCCATTTTCAACACTAACACTGCTGCTCTAACCTCACTTTTGTTTTACTACCACGCAGCCCGCCCACTCATCAGTAACAGCATCAACCCCCCACTCATCAGCCTCAGTAAAAGCATCAGCAGTGGCAGTGGCACTAAAAGTTCTGAGGCAATTACTTGCTTCCGTTATGTCAACGCCTAGTCCTCACTGCATTGTCGCACAGCTATTGTGGTTGTTGCCACACGAAAGCATATTTCCTGTCAAATGAAATTAGAGCATTTGCCTTTGTGCTTTGATTGCTGATGCTTGAGTTAATTTGCCGCAACGCAACGCAACAACATGCGTAACCGGTAAAAGGAAGCACACAGCGCAAAGTTGCCTTGCCTAAACTTTAGCCCATTTTACAGCTAGTAAACGTAGAATTCTAGCACTTAGATACTTACGGTTCGGGTGTGTGGTATGGTGAGTTGACGTGGCGCACATATTGTGTGCTCTGGAAGATGCGGAATGCCAGCGAGGCGAGGAAATCGCGTGCGGTCAACAGACCGGCAGCGGGACGCAGCGTGAAACCGGTGTTGCGACGCAAAAAGTCCGACATCTCTTGCAATTGTGGCAGACGATGTTCGACGAAGATCTGCTCGTCGCGCAATTTCTGGAAAGCAGCACGGTATTCCTGGCAAGCGTGTTTCTTCGACAAATCGACAACAGTCAACAACACCGAACGCCAAGTCTTAACCTCAACATCGGAGTATTCAATGTATGGGATTGGATCGCCATATTTGTAAGCGAAAGCGATTTCGGCGATCTCCTTACGACGTTGGCGATAGACTTTATCAGCAAAACCGGGATGATTCATATCCAAATCGGGTTCGTATTTGGTCATCAAATGATTGCAGTTATCCAATTCGGAGGCATGCTTGGGGAACCATGGTGCCTTGACGCTAATATTATGTTCGGCCAACAGACTGATGCTTTGGAACGAGCCCGATTGACGTAGCGAGCGTACCAATTGCAATAGATTGCCACGCGTCATATCGACCTTAATGAGTACGTCGTGTTCGACGCCTTGTTCGCGTGACACACGCGATTCGACATGTTGTACGGCGCCCTTGAACGTTTCGATCGCCTTGAGTATGCGGCCAAGCGAGGAGATGCCCTCCTTGAGGCGTACGACGAGCGCAGCACTCTGCACGGCATTCTCCGCTTCGGTGGACTCGGCGGCGGCGTTGGCAAGCAAAACTTCCTCCTCGGTAAGACCGGCATCTGTGCGTGTGAGAGAACGAGTGAAAAGCAATGCAAAGTTAATAAAATATCTCGAATAATATGTGTGTGTGTATTATATTTTAATTTTCAAGTTGTACTTTATGCCATATAAATCCGCTTGGCTTGCTAAGCACGCATTCTAAGCGGCACGAATGGTAGACAAGTCGGCTTAAGCATGAAAGATGCTGGCCGAATGCATTGCACTAGTAGGTAAGTGAGTAGTTAAGTGAAGAAAACCCTTGGAGAGGGTGGCGATGGCGTATAATTGGAATAAATGTTGGGTGAAAAATTGCAAATCGGCTTTTGTCATAATTTCTCCACATTTCTCATTTTTTTAGCAGCAGCCATTGTTGGCGTGTAGTCAAGCGCGCAAGATTCGCCTTTTATCATACTCAAACGCGCACAGTGACATAATAAAATCAGCGCCATAAAAATAGCATCGGCGGAAATGTACGCAATGGCGTTGGCAAAAGAAATGGAAATATTAAAAGGAAATGTGCGATTTACACATTTGAAATGCTCGGCGTACGTGCTAGCGCACAAGCGTATCCTTGACTTGAGTGCATGTGTGCGTGTGGCAAGCGTATTAAGTGGCATATGCTTCATCATCATCATAATGCGCTTGAAGGCACTTATATGACGACTCTCTGACATTAACCCGCACCCGAGCGGCTTGTGCGGCGTTCAACTGTTGCTTACCATTTGCATTGTTGCTGTTGTTATTGCCCTCACCCTGAGCAGCAGCGCCCAACGAGGCGTTGTTGGTTTCGTTATGGGCTTCTGTGGCGTAAGTAGTTTTTGAAATGAAAAGAAATGAAAATAAAACGAAAAAAAAATTAATAAAATCATAAAAGCAAAATGAAAAGTGAAAATAAAAGCAAAATTGCATTTGTTTAAATTAAGTTTTGCAGAAATAAAAATTGCTATTATTTTTTTATTTTTTTTTTTTTTGATAGACTACCTGCTGAGATGTCATGTACTTCAGCTGGTATCTCCACATTTTCCACCGACTGATCGGCTTGCAATTCGATTTCTTGCTCGATTGGAGTGCCCTTAGCTTGCTGAATGCATTGCTCCAAGGTAGCTTCGTCTAATTAATGAAAATTAAAATAAAATTAAAAAATAAATTAAGTAAAATTTAAAAATAAATTAAGTAAAAATTAAGTAAAAAATTAATCATAATGTTTAAAAAATTATGAAAAATTAATTGAGAAGCAAATTAATTAAAAATTAAAAAAAAAAATAAAAATTAAAAAAAAAAATTAAAAATTAAGTAAAAATTATAAATTAATTAACTAAAAATTAAATTTAATTAATTAATTAATTTAAAAATTTTAAGTAAACAAGTTTGACTGACTTCACTTTGCAGTGCAGAAATTTTACAAGCATTATTTTTTCATATTTTTTATTATTTCAATTTTCTTTTCAATTTAATTTTTTTTTCCAATTATGCTTAATTCTACGCCTCCTACTTACCATTGGTCTTTTGGCGCGCTTCCTCCAGCACGGTTTGTTTATTTTGCTTGACAACCAAGCTTTCAAAGCGCGCATCGTCCACCAACGAGCGACGGCGTGAAGGGTAGCCATTCTGTAAGAGAGCAGCGATTTTATGATTAATTTTTTGTTTTTGTATAAAAAAAGTTAATCTACTAACTATTAAATATTTAATATATACATATATATATATTTTTTTTTACCACCCTAATACCGTTAGTGCTTGGTGATCAACCGACAACCACCTGTCGGTCGTCTAATGCGTTGCCATTGGCTACAAAGCTTTTAAGCGCCTTTTCCACTCAAATGACCGAGCAGCGTGGGTGTTTGATTGAGTGATTGTGTGGTGACCGTTTGGAGGGTGGCAAATGCTTTAAGCACACTTAAAACCGTTAAGCGTATATTTGGCTGAGTGTGTAGGTAGGTGTGTGTAAATAAAGTAGTAAAGCGGAGATGTGCAGGAAATTGGCGCATCAGCCACAGATTACAAAGGTTTGTAGAAGGAAAATGTGGTTGTGATTACTGAGAAAGCTGCGGTAGCAAGGGAGATTTTGACAAAAAGGATTTTTTTTTGGTAAAAAATGTGAAAGAATTATGATTCAAAAAAGTGTTTCAATGCAAATAGGCGAAAAATATGAAATTTTAGAGTTTTCTAAAGCATATCTGGCTGGCTATCCACAATTTCCAGCAATTTCATACAAGTATATGTATGAGCCACAGCTTTGTTTACATTTCCACACAGCCGCCAGTTGTGGAATTTTTTCCACTATGTCTGCAAATCACTTGACACTTATGCAATGTGATTTACTTTCCGCTCACACGCTTACGCTCCGCTGAACGCTCTCCACATAACTCCATGCCATTGAACAATTATACAGCAGTTAAAAATATTTTTTTTTTAGTTTTATGTTTATGGTATGACACAATTTAAACAAATAAAATTATGTAGGTATGTACGTGCTTGACTGAAGATGCTGTGTGGTCGGCGGCAAGGCAACAAGCACTAATTTCAACACAACCATAATAAACGGACAGACAAAGTGGCAGACGAGTCACCAGTGAACAAGCGGCTGACTGTTGGCCCAATACTCCACTGAACTGAAATGCGATCGGCACTGTGATGCGCACTGTTGTTGTTGTTTGTTGTTGTTGCAGCCACAAGCATCGTACATGTGTGTAGCCGGTTACAAAATCTCCGCGCTTGACTTTATCATTTGGCAGTTGGCTTATTGAAAACGAAAGTGGCGCTTTGTTTTGTTTGCTGTGTTTTTGTTGTTGGTGCAACAACAACAAAAATTTTCGGTATTTTTTCGAAAACGCAGCTACATGGCGCACGTCAAAAGCGCGCATTGTGCGTCTGCGTATATTTTATCAGCAAACAAAAACAACAATGAGAGAAGCGCTTAAGCGCGGAAAACAGAAATTTGCCGGCTAAAAACTGGTTTATGCGCCAAAATGAAACAAAATATGGCCAAATGAAAAAAGAAAAATAATTTGCATAGCATTAAGGCTTAGTGTTTTTGTTGTGCTGCTGGCTGGCGCGCAAGTTCAGTACGCGCATGCGCACGCATCACTTCGTCTTTGCGCGCTGCGGCTAAATGATAAGCACATTGTGTAAAAAAAAATCGTCAAAATAACTTATTCATTGACACAAAATGTGTACCATCATCATTGTTGTTGTTGCTGTTGTTGCTGTTATTGTTGTCATTTGTTTTTATTTGGTCGATTGTGTGCACTTTCGTTCGAAATCTTAAATAACCGTGCGCTTACAGGCGTTGACACCGAATGAAGTCGTCAAATAGCGCGAGTTCGACACGTAAGCGCCGGACTTTAAGTAATATTTTGACAGCTTAAGGTGTGAAAATCGCATAAATTTGCCGATCAATGAGTTGAGGCACCTAAGCGAACGAGTTTGCGCCATTATTGGGCGCACAATGGGATTTGTGGAATTGTATTTTGTATAGATATTTTATTTAAATTTTATTTTTTAAAGCGCTCAAATATAGGATTTGTATATTTGAATGGATACAGAGCAGCGCTCGTGGCAAGCAGGAAGTATTAGCGCGCTTTAAAGAAGCAGCGGATAATGCGCGTATATTGGTCAGCTACAATGGCTTAAGTAAAATTTATGCGCTTTTCCTGTTGGCCATTAGCCATTTAGCCCTTTCTTATACAATTTTTGTTTTCAATAACTATTTTTTTTTGTTTTTTTTTTTAGTTTTTGTGTTACATTGACCTTCGTGTACCACGCCAAATTTAGGCACACGGTCACATGGAAAAGCTGATGAAAGAGCGTCTAGTTTTCGAATCAGCCAGTAAACGCGCATTTCAACATGTTTATTGAATTTTTGTGTGTAATGCCACGGAAATTAGTTTAAATTTACATTTTTTTAGAAAAAATTCGGTTTTTTAGAAAAATTGTGGCATGTCAGAAACCTGCAGCCAACTAATGCAATTTTTTGTCAACCAAATTTTTTCCTGCCTTTGTATGACACAGCTGCTTAATTGTGCCGGTAGTATTATGTGTTGTTGCTGGCTTACTTGCGCATAATTTTCCCTTTTTTCTGCTGCGTTACTGTCTTAAGCGCATCACTACAACTCAGCACTGTGGATACACGCCCACTTTCACTCTTAACGGTTTATTTGAGCAGTTTGTTAAGTAACTCTGCTGTCAATTTGTCAAGTTTAACCATTAAAGGTTGTACAATGTGTTGGTTGCGTTTGAAGATTTCGTATTCTGAATACAACTAGGAGCCTGTATTTTGTAGGAAATTTTAGTTTTGTCTTTCCAGTTAATAAAATAATCAAAATGACAAAAATTGTTGTTGATAAATTTGCTTCATAAAAAATGGGTATGTTTGGCATTTGTCACGTAGTCCAAACTGTTTGTTCATAACGTTTACATATATACATAAGTATGTACATATACATATAATATATGTGTGCGAGGTTAAAAACTACGCAATAGTTTATACTGACTTTCGGAATTTTGGGTATTTTCGCAATACAAAAAATCAGCTGTGACAGCAAGCTATGCTTGTATGGTGAAAGAGGAATATAAACAAATATTTTGTGATATTGAGTTATAATTTCAGTTAATGTTTAGGTGAAGAGAGTAACTGGTTAATGTAAATAGAAAAATGGAAGATTTTCTTTAATTGTTTTAAAAAGGTATCTAAACAATAATAATTATGAAAATTCCAGATTTTTTTACCACTTTGAAATAAAAAAAAAATTTAATAAAAAATATATTATTAACTAAAAAAATTGCAATTTTAACGCCATTGACTGTGTCACGATTCTCAAAAATGGACAAAAAATTTAAACTAATTTTTTATTTATAATAAGCTTATTTTTCAAACACAATACATTTTTAAAACATATTTAATTATTTTCAATTTCACATACTTAAAATAGATAAAAGATTTATTAAGTTATTAATTGTAATAAAATTTATTTTTTAATAAAAATTAGTTTTCAAAAAGCACTTTTAAAGGTACATAAAATTCGACAAAAAATAGTTTTTTTGAAAATTTTGGTATAATTTTTTGAAATTTTTAAAATTTTTTTTAATAAGAAAATAATTGTTTGAAATTTTTTAATTAATTATTTGACATTTTTTAATTAGTTTCTTTAATTTTATTATGAATTTAAAGAAAGTGCTTTTAACATAAAAATCTATAAAGAAATAGTTTTTTGAAAATTTTGGTATAATTTTTTGAAATTTTTACAATTTTTTTAATAAGAAAATAATTGTTTGAAATTTTTTAATTAATTATTTGACATTTTTTAATTAGTTATTTTAATTTTATTATGAATTTCACATCAAATTCGATAACGAAATAATAATTTTTCTTTTATTTTTTAACTAAATTTTTGAAATTTTTTTAATAATTTTATTCTAAAATTCTAAAAGTAAATTATTTTTAAAAATTTTCAATTAACTTTTTGAAACTTGTTAATTAATTTTTGAATTTTTTTTTTTAATTTTGTTATGAATTTCATATATTTGATAACGAAATATTTTTTTGAAATTTTTGAATCAAAATTTTCAAGTTTTTTAATAGAGTTTTTAATTTTACTATGAATTTTCGAACTAAATTCGTTGAATTAAAAAACCGCTAACTATGATTTTACGGATTACAAGCTTTTCGCTATAATCGCGTAAGTGGTCTACTACAATAAAAAGGAAGAATGCTTAAAATTTTTTGGTTTAAAATCAAAATAAATATTTTTCAAGTTTTCATTTCAACCAAAAATTATTTTCTGCCAGCATAGTAGCTCGCACATATACATAATTATTTACAAAAAAAAAAAATATATTTTTACAAAAAAAAAAAATATAAATTATTCTCCGATTTTTTTTTACGCAATTTTCAGTGTAACTCACCTCAATACTGTAGGATTTTTTGATAGCGAACATTTCGCGGTTCTTTTGTGCAGCAGCTACGGCCATCATTTTGTTAGTTTTTGTTTTTTTTATAAATATACGGATACGAAGAGAATTCAAAATTTATCGCAAAGTGCAATTTATGACACTTGACTTTATATATTTGCGTTTTTTGAGTTTTTTTATTTAGCAACTGTTCTCAGAAATAAGCCTACGAAATGCACTTTCACTGCTTATTTCACAATAACAAAAAAAAAATGGTTCTTGCCCAATTTTCTGTTAATCAACTTTGAAGTAGTTTGCTTAAACGGTGTTTGCGTCTATGCAGCTCCAGAAATCACACTTGTTTTTTACGTATTTGTATGTATGTAAAACACAGGATCTTTAATTTGTTGTAGAACTTCCAGTTATCGAAACTTTTCAATTACTTGAATAAACTTTTCGATTTAGCTTGCTTTAACTTTAGTATCCTTCGATTTGTGTAATTATTTTAATCGCAGGCAGAAAAGCTAATTATTATTTTATTACAACAAACACAGCGTTTTAAATATTTATTTTATATTTAACAAACTACTTAACTTCTTAACCAAAGTGGCAAGTCTTAAGAGCGAATGATAGCGAATCAATGCATGCTTGGTGTCCGGCGGCGTTCGCTTAAATACCCTCAAAGCGTATCGTATGAAACGATAAAAGAGCCGCTGAGCCGAAGCTCGGCCGCAGCGTCGTTGCTCTTGGGGTGGCAAGCGAACTTGAGTGCGGCTGTGTGTGTGTGTGCGCGCATATACGCTGAAGCCATGTGTGGTGAGCGTGCAGACGGCCGCTCGAAAATCCGCTACAGGTTTCAGTTGTTTCGGTTGTATTGTGTGTGTTGTTGCTGTTATTTTTGCTCCCATTAACAGGTGATGAAGACGTCATCGGCGCGGCAATCACTGCGCAGCATCAGCCACACACCAGTAAACGCTCACTACAAGCGCGCTCTCTCCGCGCAAAAACAACAGCAAACACAATGCAATGTATACGAATGACTTGGACGCTGGTCATGCTCGTGGGGTTCCCTCACGTTTGCGCAGCACACCAAGTTCAAGTTCCAGAGCGTATACGCGTTGTATGCGCGCTCGCATGCTCACCGAAAAACGATGCTGACGTTAATCGAAGTGTTGGAATCACCCGGCGTTCGGTTTGTTTGTTTGTGTTGTTGTTGTTTTTGCGGCGGCTGTTGTGATTTTTGTTTGGTCCAGCAGACGTACAGCGCAGCGGCAACTGTGCGCTACAGGTGAGCGATCGAGTGCCAAATTGAGCTGGTTTAGCACGCTTGCGCACGTCATCACGAACCTCGGCGACGCGTCATTAACACGCCGTTCTTGGTGGTGTGTTGGTGTGGCTGTTAAGAACGTGTGTGTGTGTGGTATACCACCGAAATACCCATAAGTTAAATTTGTTTATTGTTTTTTGTTTGTTTGGATTACGAGTGTTTCGGGTCATCCTTTCCAAGAAAGTCAACTGTTATTTTCTACTCCAGTCGGGGAATTTTCCCACCACTCCTATTGTGAAGTGAAAACAATGACGTGAAGTGACCACAAAAATATACTTTTCTTGTGCTGGGTCTTCACTAGTTACACTTCAGTGGTATATCTAATAGAAAAATAAGATCATTAAATAATATTGGCTAGAAAATATTGACACATAAAGAATTGGAAAACCTTTATTTCATATTTTAAAACAAACAGTGGTGACACATTTCGCTTCAAAAAACATTAATTAAATATTTTGCTAAGAGCAAAACATACACTTAGGCTGAAAGTGGTATATTTTAATAAGAATATGTGAAAAAAAACCTTAACGTTGCTAAAAAAATTATATAATTAGAATCTAATTGGTTAGACAAAGCATTATTAATTATTAATTGAAATAACAAAAAAATTTATTAGTGGCATTCGTGAATTTTCCCAAATAAAAATTTTTTGCGGGAGGTCTGTGTCGCGTTTCTGAACTTCGTTCAAAAGCACAACGATTCAAGAAGTGACAGTTATCAAGTTAGCAGTAGATGTACTTCACTGAAATGCGACTTATTTCAAAGAGGTATGCACCCTCTCCGTTAGCGGGGCTACTATATAGGCACTGAGCTCGCTGACTGTGAGTTCAAAACTAGTTAAAGAATGCATGACTTCATTAGCATTAGTAGCAGGCTATTTCCATATCGTCCGAAATTGTAATGCCAATAAGCTTGCACTCATATTTGAATTCCAACAGGATGGAAAGGAGCAGGGATTCCACTGTCTTCGTCCATTTGGGTGCTGGATCTATGGAAGTCGCGCGAGCTCAGCAACCGCTGTTCATCAACCTGCACTTCTGGGGTTGCGGAACCTTCTGGACTGCTGGCTCTTAGCACGGCTCACATGCCCGCAATGATAGGCGTCCTAACTGAGCACTGGCCCATTGGCACTAAGAATTTTAGATGACACATGTCGTCAAAGTTAACATGATAAACCAATCAATGGACATTACTGTGCCTTATTGGATCGATTGAAATCATTATTAAGGGGGTATTCTAGTCTAGAAGCATGAATTTCAGGTACTTTTTAAAGTGTCGTAAAGTGGGGGGTCTCTAAAAATTTCCACGTGACCATACCTATAATTTCAACCCTCCTAGTTATCTGAAACCGAAAAGAAAATGGCGGCTGCCTGAAAAAAAAAAAAAAAATTTTCTGATCACTTTTTCTGACTATTTCGAATTTTTTAAAAATAATAAAAATAAAAATTTTGGGATGGGGCTAGTTCTAACCATAGACAAGCCTATAAAGAAGACTCTATAAAAATTCATTCCAAGTAAATCGGTCCAGTAGAACCTGAGAAATCGTGGGCATCGTTCCGAAAAATTTAGTTTTGAGAAAAACGCGCTTAAAGTTCCCTAACGTCTTTTGTTCTATAAGTTCCGGCCGAACCAGTTTGGATGCCGGGTCAGAAAAATGCCTATATCTACGAAAATAATTTGAATTTTGAAAAATCCTCTTGTACACATATTCTTGAATAGTTAAACTTTGAAAATGTTAAAAAAAATCGATTTTTTTAAATTTCTAGACTAGAATACCCCCTTAACCAGTTTAACCTATTTACTTCAAATTATAGAGCCATTCCAAAACAGGTTAAGAGTTAACATGAGCTTCCTCGAAAGGTCTTGACAACAGACTTTGAAAACACAGTCTAGAGAAAAACGTGTTTAAAGTTTTAAGTGTACAATATGACCGTCCACAAAAACGCAGTTTTTCAAGGCTGTATCTGCCAAACTATTGCCTGGATCAGCTTGGGAAGTCAGGACAATATTCAAGAGATATTATAGCTTTAAATAAGATAAGAAAAATACCATTTTCGTAGCAGTGAAATCCATGTAACCCTTAAAGCGAATCCGAGTTCTTTATAGCCTCAGAGTAGTCAATTTATCGCTTCTCACAATGAGTCAAACTATGTATTTTCATATCAATTTATACCTAACTAAAGCATATACATACTCATATCTAAATACACATATGCAAAGTCAAATCGAAAGAGTTTCAGACATCAAACGCCGCTTAACCACAGGTGGTATCAACATGAAAGTTTCAACGCCCAAAATATTTGAAGACATTTTTCATCAACAAAACACAAACACATCGTTATACAAAAAAAAAAAAAAATGAATGCCAAAAATACGCAAAAGAAACCAAACAAATTATCGACAAACTATTTTTAGCATTCGCGCAAATTAAACCTGAACAAATTCTTAATTAATGAAAACAAAGCAAATTGCGAAACGTATTCATAACTATTATTCATAACTAATTATGTGCTATAAAAAATAATTATAATAATTATGTAATATAATAAGAACTATACTAAAAATAGTGCTAAGTTCCTTTTCC
This sequence comes from Bactrocera correcta, assembly GCA_027475135.1. Classification (NCBI taxonomy): domain Eukaryota; kingdom Metazoa; phylum Arthropoda; class Insecta; order Diptera; family Tephritidae; genus Bactrocera; species Bactrocera correcta. The sequence goes on from CM050326.1 coordinate 36,107,570, forward strand.
TGCTTGATATCCAAGAATTCGCTTCGATTTGCGGGCAACATTGTCTGGCTGACAGCCGGTGTAAGTGGGAAATCCGGCAACTAGAAGTACACACATACATACATACATATGTATAAATAACTATTTTCAATAATTTCATACAATTGTTGTAGCATAAGCGCACAACAGGTCTTTCATATTCATTCCCAAGTGAGTGGTTGAGTGGTGTTCAAGTGTTGGCTTGTCTATTGTTGTTAACATAACAAAGAATAGCAACAGGATTTAGCATTATGCTGTAAGAACATTCAGCTACTTTAAAAGGAATTTCAGTGAGGTAATTTCCTTTGGATCGGATCATAGTTGCATACCTTTCACTGGACTTCAACAAATTCACGGACTTTGCTACTCGCTTCAAATGAAATTATTAGACACCAATTGAAATGCCTCTATGTCGTCTACTAAACAGCCGCATAGCTTACAATTGCAATGTATCATTTACTAAAATTGAAAGTAGAAAAGTTAATAGCAACCTTGTCATTAGCGCCTTACTAGAAACGCTTATTAGTCAATGAAATTATGTTAGCAATCAACTCATAAATCAGTTTACCTGTCTAAATGTCATTATAGACTCTCGCAAAGTATTGCACCTTGTCTAAAACAGCGTAGTATTATGGAGATAGATGTACTGTTATATGCATATGAGTATATCAAAGTAATAGAAATGAAGAGAGGAATATAAATTTAACCTGTGTGTTCGTTTCGCCATATGACTAAACAAACGATATATGTAGAAGTAGTTAATAATCATTCTCGCCCGAACTTAGCCTTGGCTTACTTTGTGAAAGATTATTTTTTTTTCCATTTGCTTGTCAGTCATAGGAAATTGTACATTCCCGAGAAAATATTTATTTTTCAATTAATGGGAGTACATTGAAAAAACCACACACTTCTAAGCTGCCCCATCTCCTTCTTCTTAATTCATAAAGTGCAACTTAACTGTTGATGTCTGACCTTAAGAGACCTAGATATTTGTAAAATCATCGGGACTAAAATCACCTCACATTATCATGAGGTTTTCGATTTGAAAAGTTTTATATGTGCAACTTCCGAGTCATCGTCAAGAAACCTTGATCATTGGTGGAGATTTAAGTTCTATACAAAACCTTGCTTCCGCATAGAAGATCTTCTATATTCCCCCTTTTTCACTTCTTGAACACTTCTAAAATAATCATTGTACGAGGTGTGTTCAAAAAGTATCGCGAATTTTGTGTTTTTTTTTTTTTTTTCAAAAATTATTTATTTATTCATGAATATCTATTTTGTCCCCTTCAAAGTAATCCCCATGAGATATTATACACTTGTGCCAACGGTTTTTCCAATCTTCGAAGCACTTCAAAAAATCATTTTTTTATCTTCTTCAGCTCCTCCTTCGATGCCGTTTTTATCTCGTCAAGAGAAGCGTTACGTCGTCCTTTCATGGGCCTCTTCAGTTTAGAGAACAAGAAAAAGTCACAGGGGGCAGATCTGGGGAATACGGTGGCTGTGGCATCATTAGTGTGTTGTTTTTGGCCAAAAAGTCGCGCACAAGCAACGATGTGTGTGAGCAGGGGCGTTATCGTGGTGCAAAAGCCAATTTTTGTTCTTCCACAAATTCGGGCGTTTCTGGCGGATTGCTTCGCGCAAATTGCGCATAACTTGCAAGTAATATTCCTTATTGACCGTTCTTCCCTGTGGCAAGAACTCATGATACACCACGCCCCTGCAATCGAAGAAAACTGTCAGTTACGATTCGGGATACTTTTTGAATACACCTCGTATCTACAGCATGTTTGTCGATTAAATATCTACAAGTAACCAGCCATAAATATTTATTTTTATTTGATTCTGAAGGAAGATCCATCTCGAGGTTCCCTAATTTTTGAAGAAAAAACACAGAATTTTCAAACGTAATGGAAAGTGTTTACTATGACTCGAAATAACATTCTTTGGCATTTATTTTTAAAAAATTAAGTTTTTTAAATGTTGGATGCGGCTACGTCTCATATGGGCTATCCGTTGATGGCCTTGCTCGAGCATTTCGACTCGTAACTGGCGAATGATACGCGTGATATTTTGTCCCGAAGCCTGAATCGAAGCGAGATCATTCGCATAGATATTACATTAGGCTTTAAATTTTCCCACAGGAAAAACGACACCAAACCGTTGTTTTTTCTCGATGAAATGGCAGCTCTTCAAACTCTTCAAATTGCTGTTCGTTAATGTGTGTTAATGTGGCAATTTCACTCGGTTACATACCCATTGAGCCAGAAATGGGCCTCATCGCTGGGCAAAATTTGGTCCGAAATCGCCGGATCTTCTTGGAGCGTTTCAAGTGCCCATGAGGGAAAGGGATGTCGCTTGGAAATGTTGGACGGCATCAGTTTTTGCACAAGCTTAATTTTGTACGGTTTTAATTTGAGCTCTCGACCTGAAAAGCGCCAAGTTGTTGCTGCGAACAGCGTCGAATCGACTCTACACGGTTTTCAGGTACGGTTGAATATATACTATATTTTCTTCACTGCCTGCTGGATAGATAATAGACCACGGACGAATATTATCCAATTATGAATGCTCGATTACCCGTTAATTGTAAGGTGGTGCATGATATTGCTAGATCGTCTACCTCACTGTTATTTGAAGTATCACTCTGTTGCGGAACATTTGCTAGACAATCGCGAAATAGTATGTTAGTTCTTCAATATCATTGATGTTTGACGCTTAGTGCCTGATTCGGCATTATCTTAAGACTTACATTCCGCCTTCGTTTACCAGAGATTCTGACCTTCATCAAAAGAAAAATTCCAATTACATTCGTTTCTCGATATTCAAAGACGAAAATGAGAGTTGTTCCTGCAAACAATTCTGAAAACTCGTCAGTGGTTATGAGGAGTTTAAAATTTATAGCAATATTCATAAGTTGAATGGAAAGAAATGATGAAGTTGGCGAATAAAAGTCTGTGTCCGTGATTTTCGACGATACATTTCGATCGTAATATAGGCAGAATTTCACATTGATACATTTATTTAGCGAATAGTATCGAATGGAGAATTAAAGTCAGATCAAGTTAGCAAACAAAAAAGTTTTAAAAGTTTTGTGTCTGCTAAATATATATATATATATATATATATATATAATATATAACAGGTTGTCTGGAATGAAACTTATTTTCGCGGACTTCTTTGAACAATCGTTTGGATTTCAAGTAGTTTTTGTAGATATTTAAATGTAATTCCAATGTGGCATCACATTAAACACTGCTTTCAGTCTCAATCCCAATAATGTTGTTGTGCCTTTCAGTATGACAAAATATTAAAAAAAAATAAAAAAAAAAATAAAAAATAAAAAAAAATAAAAACACAGCCAAAAGAAAAAAGAAAAACATATTATTGATCTCATTTGTTTAATGTTCTCAATATTTTTTGCAGTTGCGCTGGTGACTGACTTATCAACTTGTGAAAGTAATAATTGCATGACTCATGTGAGAGTCTAGCCGAAGCGGTTTCAGAATGGCATGCCATATACCCGTGCAAAGGCTGCAGACACAATGTGGCTAAACGCTATTTGGGGAATACTTTATGTGCTTAAATAAGATACTGTTTTTTTTTTGTTTTTTAAAATAATAGTATTTACAACTTTATTACTATGAATCAATATATGATTACGAATCAAGAAATTTCAATACCATTTTCGTTCTTACTCTGAAATGAATTATGACTAGCGTATTGCGTATGCAAACTGGAACAATTCTCATTAAATGCAACAATCATTCGGCATTAGCATTTAACCTGTCAGCATCTACAGCCATCTGTGCGATTACATAACTTATATACATACATACAAATAGTATAAGCACAGATTATAGGCGACTGAAGCGACTGCAACGCTAGCGCAGCTATGGACTTAGACCACAAACAAGCTCGTTTGCTATCATTAGGTATTACCCAGACTGCGAATTTCTCGCTTTGGCTGCGCTTGTTTCAATGCGTAAGTTCGGTTTAGAGGAATTCCGCTTGCCACTGGTTTTTCCAAAGCACATGTTCCTGCTCGCGCCAAAATTGTTGCAAGTCTCAATACATAATTTTTACGCTGAAAGTAATTATTGCTAATTCGTAAATTCTCAAAAATTCAGCAAGGCAGGTGATGGATTATGGATGAACTTTGTAATATTTTACGTGAATTAATGTTATGCGAGACAATTTCATACTTGCATTCGCAACTAGTTACACGGAATATAATAACTTTAGTCACCTAAGGTTTTTTGTAGACATGGTACTTGAGGGTTAAGGGAAGTATTAACCCGATTCAACCCATTTTTGACACACAGATATACTATTATCCGGAAAATATTCTCTCTGAATTTCAAATAATCATCTCACACATTCACCGATATTGTCGGCTGTTACCTAGGGGCTTGAACAGTTTTGGTTCGATTCAAGCAATTTAGGTGACGCACCTCAAATTCACTTTTCTTGCCAAATTTTTTTTTTTCGTTTTTTACATTTTTAATATATATTTTTTTTTAATCAAAGTAGTCCCCAACAAAAAAAGTAGTTGACTGGTCATGGTAATAGCGGCTGTTCATGTTGTCTGAAATAAAAAAAAATCGAATGGATTATTATTCAGTAGTTCTGCGGCTATCGTCCCTACCAAATATAATCGATTTCATTGAAAAAAAAACAATGTTGAATTAAAAAAAAAAATCACGAAAATCATTTTTTTTTTTTTTAAATCGTTTAAAAAAAATATGAAAATATTTTCGAAAATAAACAATTCTGGTGGGGACGATAACTATAAATGAATAGAAGAAGATATGTAAATTTTAAAGCAATCGGTAGAATACTTTTTTTAGGACCATAACAGTTTCTGAATATGAGATTATCACTACATACTATGAATTTCGGTAGGTTTTAGTGTGAAAATAAAAAAAAATCGTTTTTCGAAGTGATTACATGAGAATACCCCCTACGACACGGCGGCGTTGAACTGATAAGAAAGATGCATCAACTTCTTTGTAAAATATAGCCGGACGAAAAGCATGCCCAACGATTGGAATTTAATGTTGTATGTGTAGCTAACCGTTAACAACAACAACAACAACATTGGAATTTAATTAATGTGCTCTGCCCAATCCATAAAAAGTGAGACCCCACAATCTACGCCAACTACCAAGGAATAAGTCTCGTCAACAACGCCTATAAGGTTCTAACGAGCGTATTGTGTGAAAGATTAAAGCCCACCGACAACAAGCTTTAGGCCTGGCAAATCAACAACTTACCAGATATTCACCATGAGCCAAATCTTGGAAAAGACCCGAGAAAGAGAATCGACACCCACCATCTCTTCGTCGATTTCAAAACTGCTTTCGACAGCACGGAAAGTAGCTTTATGTTGCGATGTCTGAATTTGGTATCTCTGAAAAAAATTGACGTTGAGCAACACCAAAAGCAAAGGTTTCAGACAAGGCGAATCTTTCGTGTGACTTCTTCCATCTTCTTCTGGAAAAAAAAATTCGAGCTACAGAACTAAACAGAGAAGGTACCATCTTCTATAAGAGTGTACAGCTGCTGGCGTATGCTGATAATATTTATATCATCGTCCTTAATAACTGCGTCTTTAGTTCTGCTTTCTTCAGAATGAATAAGGCATCGAGGCAAATGGGTCTGGTGGTAAACGAGGGCAAGACGAAATATTTCCTGCCATCAGAGAAATAGTCGTCGAACTCGCGACTAGGCTCCCAAGTCACTGTTGACAGTCATAACTTTGAAGTCATAGATAATTTCGTCTATCTGAGAACCAGCATCAACATCAACAACAACGTCAGCCTGGAAATCTAACGCAGAACATCTCTTGCTAAGAGGTTCTACTTCGGACTTAGTGGGCAATTGAGAATAAAGTCCTCTCTCGACGCACAAAAATCAAACTCGATAAGTCACTCATGATGTCGTTTGAACCACGGAAACCATTTCAGTAATATATAACACACCGTACACAGTTTGATCCAATTTAAAAAAGATAGTTTATATGTCATGTTAAAAGTAAAAACAAATCATTAAAATTTTATTTTAAAACAAGCTCTTATTCAGAATTTCCAAAAAAAAAACATAAATAAGTTCTAAAAGTCTTTGTACTTTTCAATATTTTTCAAAGATAAATTTCGAGTATGATCCCTTAAATTCTTATATCAGTAATAACGTTTTCTCTTTTATAATTGTCTTAACGTCAGCAACGCGTGATCAGATCTACTTTTATTACATAAACTTAATAGTTTGTAGAAATATGATCATCGAAAATTAAACAACGATCACAATGATCAAAGTGTGAGTCCCAACAAATTTAGTAAATAATTTCTTCTAAGAACAAAACACGAAAAAATATAAACATTTTATTTTTTGTCTCATTTACCGACTCATATCTAATATAGGGTGATTTTTTAAGAGCTTGATAACTTTTTTAAAAAAAAAAACGCATAAAATTTGCAAAATCTCATCGGTTCTTTATTTGAAACGTTAGATTGGTTCATGACATTTACTTTTTGAAGATAATTTCATTTAAATGTTGACCGCGGCTGCGTCTTAGGTGGTCCATTCGGAAAGTCCAATTTTGGGCAACTTTTTCGAGCATTTCGGCCGGAATAGCCCGAATTTCTTCGGAAATGTTGTCTTCCAAAGCTGGAATAGTTGCTGGCTTATTTCTGTAGACTTTAGACTTGACGTAGCCCCACAAAAAATAGTCTAAAGGCGTTAAATCGCATGATCTTGGTGGCCAACTTACGGGTCCATTTCTTGAGATGAATTGTTGTCCGAAGTTTTCCCTCAAAATGGCCATAGAATCGCGAGCTGTGTGGCATGTAGCGCCATCTTGTTGAAACCACATGTCAACCAAGTTCAGTTCTTCCATTTTTGGCAACAAAAAGTTTGTTAGCATCGAACGATAGCGATCGCCATTCACCGTAACGTTGCGTCCAACAGCATCTTTGAAAAAATACGGTCCAATGATTCCACCAGCGTACAAACCACACCAAACAGTGCATTTTTCGGGATGCATGGGCAGTTCTTGAACGGCTTCTGGTTGCTCTTCACCCCAAATGCGGCAATTTTGCTTATTTACGTAGCCATTCAACCAGAAATGAGCCTCATCGCTCATCGGACACGGACGCGAAACACATTTCGAACCGAACACTGATTTTGGTAATAAAATTCAATGATTTGCAAGCGTTGCTCGTTAGTAAGTCTATTCATGATGAAATGTCAAAGCATACTGAGCATCTTTCTCTTTGACACCATGTCTGACATCCCACGTGATCTGTCAAATACTACTGCATGAAAATCCTAACCTCAAAAAAATCACCCGTTAGTTTACACCATTCAATTACAATGGCGTTGAACATTCTTTACACGTGCCATACTTTATATGCATGTGTGGCATGCCACATAATAGACTAAATGCTAACAGCAAGCTGTTTAAAAAACGTTAAATTATTGTACTAAGTATGTATCCAATGAATACAATTTTAATGCAAGGATAACTGGAAGCCAAACTGTTTTTCACAACTTTTTTTAGTGTTGTTATTATGAATTTCTCGACACTGAAACCTCGACTGCTCACTATAATTGTATGGAAGTGCGTTCATTCGTATATGTGCCACATACAGACTTGTGTACATATGTAGACAAGTAACTGATTTTATCGGCATATGTAGATCAATGGCAAACTAGTAACGGACAACTCACGCATTTTGCTTTGTCACCTGATAATGCGTGCCATACGCACACGCGCCGCATGCGCATTCACTCAGCCCCGGACACATGCATATTCACACTTACTTTGCGATGCTTGCTGTTCTCTGTTGTTATTGCGTATTTATGCTGAAACGGTATGACAACTTTTCTACTAATTATGCTTGTTCTAAATTTAGTTATTCGCAATAAAGTTGAAATTGTTATATATTAATTAGGGTGCACTCTAAACGGTATTTGAATAATTTTGCAATTAAATTGACAGTAATGAGCGGGGCTGTGCCGAGAATTTAAATTGTTGGCAATGATACACATATAAAGCATATTTATCGAATATAACGGGTGATCGGAATAGAGATTCTTTTCCCAATAGCGTGAGACGCGTCAAGTTGTCATGTGTTTTTTTTTTTTTTGTTGAGTACTGTTTGGCATTTCATCATGGAAAGACTTACACCTTATATTTACAAATCACGTTCTGTAAAGAATTTACTGAGCGTATATTTAAACCAACATCACCGATCTTGAGACCCAGCATTCTTTATTAGATAATATTCGACCGAAGAGACAACGTCCAACACGCAGTAAAGAAAATATAGCAGCCGTAGCTGAGAGTGTACACAAAGACCGATTCAGCGCTGTTCGCAGAAACTCGTACTAGTGCACAGGGTTTGTCTGGAAATTATTAGGATTGAGTCGATTTAAACAAATTGATTGAACGAATCGTTACAATTCCTCAAGAACTTTCAAAATAAGCTCCTTCTGCGTTGATGTGCCGATGAAGCGCTGCCAGCGCGATTTCCAAGCATTGAAGGCATTATGGAAGGCATTCCGGAATAGCCTTGTGAGTGAGTGTGAGTGTGTTCATCGGGCATTTCAGGCAAGGAAACAAAAAAAGTCCGGCTGATCACATCTGGTCTGTAGGGCGGTTGCGAAAGCGTTGGCGTGACGGCCTTTGTTAGGTAGCTGTTCACAAGAAACGCGGTGTGAACCGGCGCGTTGTCGTGGTGCAACTTCCAATCGGCTACTATGTCTTATCGGACCCGATTGGTTTGTCCTGGTTTTTCCAGTAGGAACAAATTCATGGTGGACGATGCGTTTTATATAAAAAGATAACGAACATCGTTTCCCCTGTGGATTTGCTCATTCTTCCATTCTTCATCAACGACCTCTTCCCTCCAAAAAGGCCTGGTGCCACCGAAACCCGTGGTGCTAAAGCAACATCTGTGCAAGCCTGCTTAATCATAATACTCTGTCCCAGATTTACCGAATTTCACTCAAAACTTAATCACGTACCTCTGCTCTAACGAACGCTGCAATTTCGGCTTGCACCACTCATAGAAACACGTCGCGCGAAAATAATTGTCCCGACTCTCCAGGTGCTCGGAGACAACTGACCAGCCGCTAGTTCGTTGGCTAGTAACGCCCTCTACCCAATCCAGTCGATGCGCGCACGCTCCGAAGTACACTTGCATCGAAATAAAATCAGTCCTATTACTTTCCAGACAAACCTTGTATGGAACAACATGGCGCATTATACATCGATATCTTAAATTGAAAGCTTACAAAATACAGCTTGTGCATTAAATGAAGCCACCCACCTTCCCTAGCGACATCGCTTCGCTCTATGGGCTCATGAAAAATTCCAAAATATCCGATGTTTTCGAACCAAATTTTGTTCAGCGATGATGCTTATTTGCTCTAATGAGAAGATTTGCCGCAATTGGGAGAAAGAGCAACCTGAAGAGATTAATGTGCTGCCTTAAAATTTTTCTGGACGATTTTCTCAGTTGTATGACAAAACAAAAATATAACTACAGTAAAAATAAATAAACGAGACATTTTCCTCGAATGTTCCATTATTTCAGTATAAGAGAAACTCGGTAGTTAAGATGAAAAAAACGGAATTATATCTTTTATCAAACGGCTAGCCGGCTGATGATTTTAGGTGACAAACAGCGAACTAAATCATCGTTTTCATTTTCCAGTATATAAATTTGAGCAAATGGTTCTGCGAACGACAGTTCCAATGGGGTAATCTACATGTTCACCGACGAATCAAAAGGTGAAACAGGCTATCCGTATCGCCAATATTAGGTCTCACTGCAGGTAACTCCGTTAATACTAAGTACTAATTTGTATAGGAATAGAAGGAAGCAGAAGGCAAACGAGTTGGGCTACTCGGGAATGGCTACCCCAAACCATTCAACTCCTTCAAGGTTTGTTTGAAGCAATCACTTTCGGCCTTGGAACACCAGCAACACTGGGCACACAACAAACTTACTTTGGCGTAGTGTTAACCGTAAGATCACATCTTTAGAAAAGGTAGAAAGAAGATTCGGCGTAATGTAAGGCGTGCGTGGAGGATGATGAGACGCAGTAATATTATCTATTCCAAGGTCTACTCTTCAGCCGAATGAGACGACTCGAGCTTAAGAGCAATTGGGCAGCATGGGGTAGAAAAAATCAGATTTTCTACACAATCTCTGAATTGGTGGATAAGGTTTAGTTAGGTTAGCTTTGGTAATACAGTGCCTCCCTTTTCAACCCGCCCTCCTTTTTCTAAACTATTAAGTCGCTGAACGACGCTTAGCTGGAACTCGGTTGTTGATAATATTTCATGACTAAAACTAATATATTTTAAAACTACTGTTTGTAAACATTTTTCGATGGGTAAACGAGTACACTTGTGTATTTAAAATTCCAAAAGAGGTTAATTGAATAAATAAGTGTTGGCATATAACATAGAATATTTTTTAATTAAATTGCCTGTTAGCAACAAATTAAGTAAATTCCAGTGATATTCTACTTTTCAAATTATATTTCAAGACTTTAATTGCTTGTCAGTTTTTGTAATTTCTAGCAACAAGATTAAGTGGAAATGTCACAACATATTAACTAATCATGATTTATGTTTTACAGAAAAAAATCTAAAGCAGTTATGAGTTTTCTCAAAAGAAAAGCGGCACAAAAACAAACGAAAAATGTGCGAAATCTGTAATTACACTGTCAGGGACATTTTTTACTGGCACTTCAATGAGCAATTACCATTGCATTAATAACACTTGTTTACAGTCATTTTGCGACTGTGTTGCTTGAGGCTTGGAAAAATTTGGGTTGCAACAACCGAAAATGATTGCAAAAAATTCTTAACAATTAGGATATTTTTGTTGGAGTCGAGAAGTGTAGGGGTCAAACCACTACCATTTAATAAAAGTCAAATAAAAGCTAAACGTGATGATAAATTTATGAACTCAAATTCATGATCAGTGCAACTCAAATACCCACAGACCTCTTAACACATCGGTCGAAAATTTTTATTTCAGCTTTGTTGAGTAGTGTAATAATTGCAGCATTTTTAGAATTGTATAATTGCAACAAAGTCAAGTGTAAGAGATTTCTTATACACAATTTGTAGCATATTCCACACATACATACATGTTTATTGTTATGTAATATAATCAGAAGTTCTCACGGTTTTCGTGACTCAGATTTAGTTGTTGTGGTCGACAATATTTTTAGTATTTTACCGATAGTTATCCGTTAAGAATGAATTGGCTTGGAGATTTTAGAGCAGATATCAGTGAATTGGATAGCAAGCGGTGCAGTCTTTGTTATTATAATGTGCTATTATTAAGTGGAAGGCGCTCAGAGAACTTTCCTCACTTGCGTTAACTTGGATCCATGAACCATAAAGATAACGCCTAGTTTGAATCTATTTCAATTAAAGCTGTTTAACCTATAAATTTCGTTCAGCTTTAATTATAAGAAATGAAAGAATATAAAACAGTAAAGGAGAACAGAAACAGAACAGGATTAGAACAGGAAAAATCCACAACTACATAAGTATTCGGCATTTTATAAGTCTTTGAAATACTTATAATAAAGCACCTTCATTTCTGCCATTAATTTTATTACTTCGGACTTTATGACTTTACCTTTTAATTATCCTAATCAAAAGCTCAGTCGGCCTGAGGCTAACGAAGGAATGATTGTGACTCTTTACTGTATTCGCTTTACCGAATCTGCTGATGTTGCCCAGTAAAGACTCTAGCGTAATATGAGAGTGTGAATTTAGTAATATTCTTCAAATAATAAGTGAAAAACGGGATATTAATTTCGACGCTTGGTTCATGCTACAGCTGTGATATCTAAAAGAGGTGCTCATGATTCTGAAATATCAAAAACTACAACGCCAATGGCACAAGAACCATAAGCATTAAACTTAAATATATTTTTAATAAAATTAAATTTATTTAATCATACATAAATTAAGTGGGCAATGAAAAAAATTTTATGCGGAATAGTGACCATTTACTTTCACGCAAGCCCTCATTCAGACCTTCGCCAAGAGCTAGACGCACAGTTTTTAAATTAAAAAAGTTAAACTGTGCCTTCTTATTATCCTATTATTGCAATTTTCCCCAGTTTTGACCCAATTTTTACAGAAAAGAAATGATGTAACACCTCTACAGGAGTCTCTCCAACAAAAAATTACAGTGGTGTTTGCCTCCAGTGTCATATTTGAACTTAATTTTCCTAGATATATAATACGTTATAAAGCTAACTAGAAATGTAAACTATTTTATGTGTATGTTGTATGGGTGTTAGAGGTAATATTGACGCGTTTTTTGGCTTCATGTCAACCTGATGTTTGAAATTTCTGATATTAATTTTACGGACCAAGAACAAATTTTTACCAATTTTTATCTATTTGAGGCACAAAGATATGCTTTTATAGGGAGCAGATTATATCTTAAATTCAATAAGATAATTCGCACATTCATTGAAATATGCTGTATAAAATCAACATGGAAGTTGAAAGGTCTTTATATTAGAAGAAGATATAGATCCGATTCCGCCTCCTTTGGGCAGAAAGGCATGAAACTTTTAAGAAAATGTTTTATACGAATTTCAATAACACATTTCACAGATTGACCGATATTCTTTATAAAAAGTTGGCCACACTCTCAATTCCAAAGTAGTGATTCCAAGTACTCATAAGTGAGGCATCAATGTATGTGACCAAATCGACAACTTTTGAACCACACCCCTTTAGATTTTGCTGAAACTTATCCATCATTTTCTACCCTTTGAAATTTTTGAGAATTTTTTCAAAATTTTTTGTCCAACTTCAAAAAAGTTATCAATTTTTCAAAAAAATGGCTTTTTTATTTTCAAATAGCCATAACTTTTGTAGAAATTGACTTTTGGGGACCTTTTTTTTATTTTTATTTTTGAATGAACTTTTCGAAAAAAATTTAACGCCATCAATTATATAAATAACCGGTTTTTTTAAGTAAAGTCGTCATTTTTTGGAAGTTCGCAATTTTTTTTTCCTCAAAAAAACTTCAATTCATTTGACAATTATCCCTGATAATCCCGGAGTGGGTGGATTTTTTGTTATAATTTTTTTATTTATTTAAATTTTTTTTTTTATTTTATTTTAATTGTCAAATTTTCAAAAATAAAAAAAAAAAAATTTTCCGTAAACTTTATTTCTTTCATATAAAAAATATAATTTAACGATTTTATGATATAATATTCTCAATTTATAGATTTAATTTACTAATATAATCACCAATATTCAAATTTTTACCTATTAGTAAGGTCGATAAACTAGGGTTGGACAGTTATAGACTTACCTATAGTTAGTATACTAGGTCGGGTCGGGTTCAAAAGTGGTCGATTTGGTATGGTATATGGTACCCCATACGCATAAAAGCTATAGACGCATTCAATTTTATTTCATTTTTCATCTCAACAAATCTATTCTGGTGCAATATTAGCATCCGAGTATGAGAGTGTTTTATTTGTATAAAATAGTTGAAACTTACGTAATTATACTGTCTTGCTTAAAAAAAAGTGGAAATAGCGAAGAAAAACAGCAAATAGCAAAATCGACATACGAAAATAGAATGAACAAATGTTCAAGGTCATAATAGTCACAAAATCAATAGCCGTGGCGACGTTCTGACTGTAACGATATTCTTGCCACCGGCAGCGCTTGTAGTACGTGCACAAGTATACATACTATATATACATGAATATACAAGTATATATAATTATGTACACGTAATATAGACATACAATAAATGTTGCTGGAGTTCAAATCATTTGCGGTGACCAGTTAATCATGCGCTGATAAAGGTTTAATAGCAAGCTGCGCAGTCGCGCCGCCTCGCTTTACCACATGCTCGCGACACGTTCTATGTGCGCATATGTACTTAGTAAGTAATTTTGTATGCACTATGCTATGAATGCTAGTTTACAATTGTTTTACCTTTTATTTACTTTGGAAAACAGTCTGCTATTTTTATACCCTGAACAAGGTGTTATAACTAATCTATACTAATATTATAAAGAGGAAAGATTTGTACCTATTTTTGTAGGTTTGTAAGTTTGTAATGAATAGGCTCAAAAAGTACTGAGCCGATTTAAAAAATTTTTTCACCAATAGAATGCTACATTCTTCCAATTTGACATAGGCTACATTTCATTTAAAAAAAAAATAGGGATCCTTGGTAAAATTTGAACAATGTTGAAGGAGTAGAAAAATAAGGCTTAAAATGTCTTTCGTCGAATGCGCTGCCGAAACTATTAGCGATAGAACAAAATAATGTACAACAATATTGAAGAACGTTATAATGTCTACAAATGTAGACGCAGTAGCATATGTTCAACTATTGTAGTTATGTCACCACAACAACTTTTTTCATTTCAAACATTAATGAAAATGCTAACCAAATTCAAACCATGCTATTTATGTGTTTATATTAATCCTTATCCAAATAAATTATTTTATGGTCAAGACCATTTAACTACCTATAAAATAGTTTTTAAATTGGACTTTCCATTCAAAAGATATTAGGAATTAAAAAATTCAAAAAGTAAACAAAACCGCCATAGCGCCGTGGCCGTTGTTTGCGATGCATTCTGAAAAGCCGGGCCAGAGAATGTAAAGTAGAGAAAAGGTGCAAATTGAATTCTGTATGATGTTCGATTTGGCGGCTAACAGAGCCGATAGAATCAAAGTAAGGAGTTCGACATTGTCGCTGCTATTTAGCAGAATTGAGCACGTGCAGTGGCAAAAATATGTGTAAAACGAATGAACTCATTATTAATTACTGTTATTTTAATTTTTTGATTATTATTATTTTTATTTTTTAATTTTTCATTATAAGTATTTTTATTTTATTTTTTTTTATTTTTTTTTTCGTAATTATTACTTTTACTTATAATATTTTTATTTGCTAATTTTTAAAGAATATTATTATTATTTAATATATTTATTTAATAATTTATTATTTACTTATATGTAAAACCACCGAATTCATTATTTATTACTGCCATTTTAATTTTTTGATTATTATTATTTTTTAATTTTTCATAATTAGTATTTTTATTTAATTTTTTTTTTATATTTTTTCGTAATTATTACTTTTACTTATAATATTTTTATACGCTACTTTTTAAATAATATTATTTTAATTATTATTTAATATATTTATTTAATATTTTGTTATTTACTTATGAATTCATTATTTATTACTGTTATTTTAATTTTTTGATTATTATTAATTTTTTATTTATTAATTTTTCAAAAGTGCCCGCCACTTAAACCATCAAAGAAATTGCACATAAACTTACATACAAATATAACTGTGGAATTTTTTTAATACAAATAAAAATATTTGTGAAAAAAAAGTGTTTTTTATCCAGATTTCCAAAAATATATAATTGTCTATCCCGTGCGATGCCGGGACGGGCTGCTAGTATGGCATATAAATGTTCAACATGATGAGCTGAGTAGATTTAGCATATAAATGTGCCGACTAACCTCAAAGTTTCTGAGCTATCACTCTGAAATTTTGCACACATGCATTTCTTGGCTAGGTGCTGCTCATACGTCAGAATCGCAGATATCGGATCTCTATAGCATATAGCTGTCATACAAACTATAAGTTTGGGGTCAAGTTTTTATACAGAAAACTTTTTTATTTGATGAGATATTTCCACGAAGAATGCATTATTATCAAAATAAAAGCTGTAATTTTCGAAGAAATCATTCAAATCGGACCTCTATAGCATGAAGCTGTCATACAAACGAAACGATCGGGGTCAAGTTTTTGTACGGAAAATTTTTTTATTTGATGAGATATCTACATGAAATTTTGCAGGGATTAATACCAAAAACCACACTACAAACCCGAAAGAAATTGTTCAGATTGGACCAGCACGTCATATAGCTGCCATACAAACTATACAATCGGTATCAAATTTTTGTACGGAAAATTTTTTTATTTGATGAGATATCTCCACGAAATTTGGCAGGGATTAAGGCCAAAAACAGCACTACAAACTCGAAAGATATTGTTCATATCGCACCAGTACATCATATAGCTGTCATACAAACTGAACGTTCAATATCAAGGTCTTGCATAGGAACTTCTGTATTTGTGAAGGGTATTCTTGCTTCGTTGCAACTGCAGTTAAAGTTTTTTCTTGTTGTTTACTTCTGACAGCATTATCCGTGCTCCCAATGACCATAGTTGCCCATTCCTTACCGCTCCACCACTTAATATTTATTCACCGCATAATTTTCTTTCAGCTCATGTACATACATACGCACAGACATAATGGTGGCATAACCGCAAACCGATCATTTTTCCCATCCTTGCTCTTGAACTTTATAGTTAAGCGTCTGGTGACACGATTCACCTTATAAAATATAAATTTAAATGTTAATTTATTGCAAACAAAAAGTCATGACTCAAAAGTAGTTTCATGATAAAGTGTCACATTGTCGCCACGCTCGATTTGATTAGTTGACTTCCTTAAAGGTGTCGTAGTGCATAAAGGAAGTATTGTCGTTGCTAATCGACAAGTATTGTATTGAGAGTGAACAGGTGAAAAAAAGCTAAATTAAAACAATTATGCGACCTCACCATTTTAGTAAGCAACAATAAGCAAATAAGCAATGAAAGAATCAAACTGATATTTGCCAATTGCACGCAAAACGCCCTCTAAGCGCTCGAAGGTCATTCTCGCTTCCGCAACATCCGTTCTTTTGCAATTCCTGTTCACTCTTACATAAGTTAAATAAATATTTGCCCACTCTTGCTGAGTTATTGTGGCTATTTTCGCTTGGTCCAGCAATTCGATCGCTGCAATTAATCACCGCAAACTCGCCTTAACTCGCGCACAATTTGAATGCCTTTCAAAAAACGACATCTGAACAAAGCGTTCAATGTTTGTTCAATTTACATACAGTACATATGTGAGTACTTGTGTTCTTAACGCATTCGAATGCTCGGTGAGCAATTCGATTTTACGCGTTTTTTTTTTTTTCAACGTGACTGTGCTTAATTAGCACTTTCCATCCGCTTTACTCAAGATACGTTCTACGCAACGCCCAACGAAGTAAAAATAAGCAATAAATAATAATGAATTATAATTAAAATAAGTAAGTGATTAAATAATTAAATACAAAAATGTGTGCGTGGAGCCACATGTGACAAAAGTGAAACTCGCCTGACTGTGTCGTAAGTACTCAATGATGAGGGAAAAAGTTTCATAAGATTTCAAGAATTATTTTCTCATTGAAATTGACTTCCAGCCTACCCCCTCTAGAGTTAACTACTAAGGATCCTACCAAGCGCCTGGCAGTAATTTTGTTTAGTGGGCTGACGTGGAAACTCAATATGGAAGAGAAGGTGCAAAATACAAGTGGTGCTCTCTACGCCTTTAAGAAAATCCTAGGGTAAACATTAATCCTGTCACCTGCCCTTATAGGACATATAGTCAAGCCAATTTTATTTTACGGTGCTTTGGTGTGGTGGGCTGGAGCCAGCAAATCACGTAAGGGAAACCTTTCGGCTCGCAACTTTCTGCATTACGGGGGCACTAAGAGTCACTCCAACAGCTGCACTTGGATGGTTACTCAAGCTTCCACCAATTGATATTGCAGTGGAAAGCAGTGGGTTGGTGGATGCAAAAGATTATAAAATTTCAAATCACACTAAAAGTGGGTGGATGGTCTCTACACGACTCTTCAACGACCAACATCTACACGGTCAGATCATAAGTGGTTGTTGGATTGGACACCGGAATCTACAGCGCAGAGCTGGAACTCTGGTGATCCTTCAAGCTGGTGGAATACTGCAGTATCTTGAACGCAGAAGTCAGTGCTGATACAGCTAAAAACGCAGGAAACGAGATAAAGAATGTTAATATATACGTCGATACCCTAAGAGCATTTAAAGCAATAACCCCACATCGCCTTTTGTCAGAGGATCTTTAGAAGCAGAGAAGACAGAAGTGGCTGCCGGAAAACGGCTTCATATATTATTGAGTTCCAGTCCACAAAGACGTTCTGGGAAACAAAATAGCCAAAAGTGCCATCCGCTGGAATACCGAACCAAATCAGGAAATACGCAAAGAAGGAAGCAAAAGGAAAAGACGAAAGCATTCAACACACGGTCTCAAAAAGACTGAAGAACGGTCACAGGTTTCTAGCGTGCGAGTCATATGGTCATTATTAACGATGACATATGTATAAAAGATGGAAGTTCGCATGAGAAAGACTTTTGAACACCTCTTCTGCTCCTGTCCAAACATATCTGGAAATCGACTTAGATATCTATGAACTTCGCACTTCAAGGAACTGGATGAAACATCAGAATTAGATAAAAAGCCTCAATAAAACGCAACAAGCATTGACCTCCTACACGACATAACCGTCTCTAATCCTAAAAAAATTGTAAAAAATGGCAACTGCGGCTAAAAAGGGGTTTTCAATAATACCCATACAATAAAACTTGTTTCATTAATTTATTGATTCAAATCTTTGAAAGAGATTTAACGTGTATACTTTAGAACATTCCATTGTTCGAAAAAAGTCAAATCGGCTCGGCTTGTGGTGCTTAAAAAATCAGACACAGCCGTATAAAGAAACTCAGTAGCATCAAGTTACTTAATTATCGACGAAAGGCGGCACTCTCGTCCCACGTACATCAGAGCTGGATCCCCCTCCTCCGACATCCTAGCACTCTACTTACGGATCTCGCGTTAGCTTAGCCTGAGTTGATCGATGACTAGCTGCTCTGCGTTTGCGCGATCACTTTCGATCTGGAGTAGATATTAGGACAGGTATCCATGCGGTAAGGTTAAATATATTATAGAACGCAAATCGTCAAAGTTGTATGAAGGAAGGCATGTTAGAAATAAACAAGCACTTTCTACTTCATAATACAGCTTTTGCAAGACAGAGGTTATCGGCAATCATAGTTTCGGTGAACTAGGAGAGATAACCGAAACTAATGTTAACCGCCTCAAGAAATATGTGGTATACTAAAAAAGCTTTGTCAAATTATAAGATCCTAAGGATTTTATACTAACCTGACCTAACCTGTTAATGGAATTTACAAGGCCTGGACCATAGGGAACTAGTATGAAATTATTTTTTTTCTTATAGGCTGGGCTTGTAGTGTCACATTATTTAGGCTATATTTAACATACTGAAACAGAAAATAGTCGCAGTATCAAAATCTGTAGAATATGGTGAATGTGGCCCAATTCGTAGATTTTTGTCATCGCGAGTGGCATAGAGTTTTTTCGTACCTCAATATATATAATTTATAAAGAATAAATGCCAGGGACCGTAACAGTTATGAGGAAATTAGAAAAATTCAAGTTTAGTAATTATTTTTCAATTTAAATTTTTTTCTCACAAAATAATCATTACATTTTGATTTTTCTTTTTCTCTTTTATATGAATTATTTCATAACTTTTAATTATTGCTTGAAGAATAATCGTTATGCGGTGAATTGTAATTGACTCTTACGCAATTCGAGTTGAAGAGTAAGATTTTTCTTTTGCCTTGACAAATAATTCTCTCGTGTAATTACTTTCAAATCGCAAAGCAGAACAACAATTTTAGTATTCAATTATTATTAGAGTTATGAAAACTCATGGCATAACTATTGTTTTGTGGTAATAAATAAAAGTTATGAAATACTTATATATTATTTTGTAAGCAAAAAAATAAAAATTAAAATATAACGGCTGTTTTCCCTCCCCACTGATACACAGCTATTGTAAGACCAATTCTACTCTACGGTGCAGTAGTATGGTGGACAGGCGTACGGAAATTCACCTACCGCAAGGCAATGGAAAGTGTTCAGGAGCTTTGAGAAAAACTCGAACTGCGGCTCTAGAACTAATACCTGAACTAGTACTGTTATCTATAGACCTCTTCGCTAAAAACTGCGCAGCATACTCGGCGGGACGACTACTGGCTTCAGGAGAATTTATATAAACCGACTCTATCGTCGACTACCGGCGGATTTATATAATACCGACTATGATTCCACTTTTTAACTGGGAAAGAAGATTCAAAGTAAACATTTATAAGGATGGTTCGAAAATGGACGATAGAGTTGGTGCGAGAATATACTGCCTAGAGTTAACTTTTAAGATGCTAGACCTCTACAGTGTATTTCAAAATGAGGTCTTTGCTTTTCCTAAAGCCACGGAGGTAGCCGCTAAGGCAATTCCAGAGCTAACATCTACGTAGACATCCAAGTAGCACTCAAGGCAGTAACCAGGTATCGCATATCAGCTAGAAGTGTCTTGCCTTAGCAGGGCAACAGTGAAAAGTGTAACCAGAAGCAAACAACTTGACTTCTAGAGGGTGGCAAGTCACAAAGGCATCGTGTCCGATGAAATAGTAGACGAAATTGGTATACGGCTATCATCTGTAAATGTGATAAACATTGGGAAACTCATGCATTGTCTATACAACGATCTCGACCAAAGCATGGTAAAGAAAATCAAAACTCGATGAAAGATCTACCTGGGTGCAAAACTGCAAAAGTCATGTGCTAAACGGTAGATCGGATATACACAAAATTCCTATTGGCATTCGATAGATGAGACTATAGGAACGTGATAGGAATATTAACTGGGCACTGTCTGGTGGCGACACACGCCCGCAGGATGGGGCTGACAGAACGAGAAGACTGCAGGAAATGTCTAGAGCTGGACGCCAGGGAAACAATGGATCATCCCTTGTGTACTTGTCATGCAGTGGCAAGACTACGCTGTAAAGATCTGAGGTCACCACATTATGATACACTGTAAGAGGTATCTATAGTGAGGTAGTCTGTTAAAATTCGCATCAAGCGCAGGCATCCTAAATGATGACTACTCCTCTGGAATTTAGCAACTAAACTCCATCTAGTATCGCAAAGGACCAAAACTGGTTTATGCGTAGCTTATTGGCCAACCAGATTAACCTAAGCTAACTTAACAATTATTTTGTGATAAAAAAATGTAAATAAAATTTCTTATAGATCTTATAGATTTAATTCTAGTAGAGGGATTTATGTGTCAGGCCTTCGACGTATCAATTGACCTATTATTTACACTGAAAACAAGACTTCGTATCATGTGGAACTTGAGATAGTTCAAGAGACAACGCCCCCTCTTATCCTTCTCTGGGCTCTATCGCTTTTCTTTTTCGAAATTGTGAAATCCTTAACTCAACTGAATTGTGTTATCTCTGTTTTCGTGTAATTTATCAAATATACAGGGTGATCCAAGTAAACGTTTGACAGACCACGCGTGAGTCGTGTTATTGTTCAGTAGTGTTTGGCATTGACGCATGGAATGACTTGGTGCCAAGATCTTAAATTGAAAGCGTACAAAAAACAGAGAAAAAAATGAAGAGATTTAAGAGCTATCATTTCATCCAGAAATAACTGTTTGTGTGTGTTTTGTAAGCCGGAGGAATCATCGGTTCGTATTTCTTCAAAATGATGGCGGTGAGAACGTCGCGATATGAAAGATGTAATTTTCAAAAAAGAATTGCCAAAGAATGTTCTTTCGAATGATAATAAACATCCCATGAAGTTTCTGTGTTTTTTCTTTAAAAAAGTAAGGAACCTTGAAATAGATCCTCTTATATATATTTTTTGTAATGCAAAGGCAAAATGAGGTATAACCTATATAGTTAGTTTTGCTATTTTAAACATAACGAATACAATATAAGAACTTTACCAAGAATGAGAGCAAGAACATAAGCAATTTTACAATGTCGCTAATTACATATATTAGACTAATTAAAAGTATCATTACTGCAACATATCTTAACTTAATAATGGTAAGATAATTGTGCAGAAGGAAAACTCCAACCTCGCCGCCAGACATTCCACATCATCCTACCACATTCGATTACAACTAATTGAATGGAAAAAATAATTATGATAATGTTGATTTTTTTTCTTTTTTGCACCATATTAATTGTTTAAACTAGTACAATAGTATATATGCATGTATAGTATATTTAATTATATATTGATCGAAAGCCACATAATTCCCACGTTTTTTCCATTTAACACGTGAGAATGTAATACACAGTTTAGAAATGTTTGTTGGTAATTATTCCTACATTGAAATCGAATTTTTATTACATTCATGGAACATTTCATTTACTCTCACATACATATGTACATACATACCGACCTCATTCTATACACATGTATATATGCATGATATTTTGATTTGCACGGAATTACTAAGGGCAATAATTCAATTGTAAAATCATTATGGCTGTTAATTAATGGATTCTAGGTAATTGTAATTACGAATTCTTTAAATTTCTTTTATTGTTTAATTATGGCGAAATTACGCAAATTAAGCAAAGGTATTTTAATGTACGTTTGTATGTGTATAAATGCTGTTTTTTAACACATGCTTCCATAAATTAATTCATTTGCCATAAAAAAAAAATATTTGAAGAAATATACATACAACACAGGTCAATTGAAAAGTCCCCGACCTACCATAGTAAAACACATATTTTTAGCAAAATTATTTTGTTTATTCAACATAATTCTCTTCAAGGTTGATACACTGATTATATCGTCCCTCTAACTTTTTGATAAAATTTTTGTAGTCGATTTTTTCTTTGCTTTAAAGTAGGTCTCAGTTTCGGCGCTCACCTTTCCGTACGACGAAAATTTCTTGGTAGTGAGCATTTTTTAAGGTCTGATAACAGGAAATAATCGCTGGAGAATATGGTGAAGTAATTCGTAGCCTAATTTATGATGATGATTTGGGATACACTGCATTGTCTTGGGGAAACAGCACTCTCGCATTCTTAAAACTAGGCCGTTTTTTGGCCATTTAGTCTTTCAAACGGTCTAACAACGCTTTGATGACACGTGCGCATCAATAAAAAATATTCCATTCGCATTCCAAAATGCAGAGGCCATAACTTTGCCAACCGACTTTTGGGTTTCTCTACCCTTTGGAGCGGGTTCATTGTGTGCAGTTCACTCGCCCAAAAAATAAGCTAACATTGTATTTATTTTGAAAATTCTTTATTTATTCTTCCAAATCAATTTCATCTCCTACAAAGTAATCCCCTCCCGATGAAATGCACTTATGCCAACGGATATTCCAATCTTCGAAACACTGGTTTCCGGGTTGGCCTTCAGTTCCGTCTTCGCTGCGGCTTGAATCTCCTCTATCGTATAAAAACGGTGTCCCCGGTGCGGTCTTTTGAGCTTGGTGAACAGCCAGAAGTCGCACGGCGCCAGATCAGGTGAATACGGTGGTTGCGGAACGATATGGGTTGAGTTTTTGACGAAATGATCACGAATTACGAGGGCAGTATGGGATAGTGCATTATCGTGGTGTAAAAACCAAGAATTGTCTTTCCCCAATTCCGGCCTTTTTAGGCGGATAGCGTTACGCAAACGACGCGTAACGTTCAAATAATATTCCTTGTTGACTGTTCGGCCGGTTGGAAGGAATTCATAATGCACAACACCACGATAATCGAAGAAAACAGTCAATATGACCTTGATTTTTGAGCGACTTTGGCGCGATTTTTTTGGTCTCGGCTCTCTTTTGGCACGATATTCGCTCGATTGATCGGTTGCTTCGGGGTCCAAGTCTGATCGCCAGTTATAACGCATTTCATGACACCCTGGTAGTCGGAAAGCATCGTTTCACACACTTCAACGCGACGCCTTTTTTCCAAAAAGTTCAATATTTTCGGTACCAGTCGAGATTTGACGCGCTTGAGGCCCAAAACATCCTTCAAAATGGTATTCGCTGAGCCTTTCTATATGCCAACTTCATCAGCAAGGTCTCTAATTGTTAATCGGTTTTTCAACACCAAATCTTTGATTTGTTGAACGTGAGCTTCGTCGGTTGAGATTGATGGTCGCCCTGGACGCTCTTCGTCTTCGTCACATTCACGGCCGGCTTGGAACTCACTTGTAAATATTCATTTTAGACTTAGCCTCATCACCAAAGGCTTTCTGCACCATCCTCAACGTATCCGCAGCAGAAAATTGATTCCGTAAACAAAATTTAATGCAAATTCTTTCAATAAATTTCGACATCACGAAAAACTCACTTTTAGCAGCTCACAAAACGACACGTATCTCAAACACTAATGAATATTTTGACATGAAATTTGACATAAATGTGGCTGACAGTACTACTAACCTAAAAAAAAATTCTCCAAATCCTTCGACGCGCGCAGTTTAAATTCAAATGTTATTTTTTGGGCACAATCGTATAACTAAGATTATATTTTCGAACATCCGCCTGACTTTATTCTATATGTTTGGTGAACGTATGTGAGGTACATTAATAAAACCTAGAGAACACTGCTTTAGTGTGTGGCATAATAATAGCATGTGGTAATAGGAAAATATATAAAATCGGGTCGATACTACCTTAACTCCACCTCTGGTTGCCCTTGTACATCTTAAAGATTTTCCCTGACTTTGATTCTTGCAAGTTGCAAGAGTATAAAATGTTCGGTTGCACCTGAGCTTAGCCCTTCCCTACTTGTTTGAGTTCAGTTTGTTAGACATTTAACGAAATTGAAGTCTTTCCATGATTCCCAAACGCCTTCCATACCATAAACGGCCACCTTTGAAAGTTTCTAATGAATCGAGTCGGAGTCCGGGTAGTAAATGGAAAAGACAACCGACACCGAAATTGCGAGACTCTTACGTTCTTATTAACCGCCACTTGCCTGATTTGTTGAACTTGTCATTCTTTTATTAAAGGTTGTCGGCATGTTTACCATTGTTTTTGGAATCCTTTAAATAAATATTGATAGTATTCTTATACTTTTTCAATCTCGTGGAAATTTGTCTTAAGCACACTCCAATTTCTTTGTCTTCTCTCGACGAACAAAGATCAAACTTTGCAAGTCCCTCATCATCCCTGTTCTGATACACGATGCAGAGGTATGGATGATGACAACATCTGTGAGTCGACGTTCCGAGTTTTCGAAAGGAAGGTTCTGCGGAAGATTTATAGTTCTTTGCATATTTGAAAACTCTGAAAAGCTGGTAAAATCGACTATAACCGCGTAAGCGGTGCCAATATAGAAGAAGATATGGTATACCGACATATGTATGTCAGGACAGACATTCGTAACAGCTTATGAATAATATTTACACGATACACTGGGTTAATGAATTAATAAATACTGCACACGAAGTTTAATTTTTGTCACAGTCGCATGTATTTACATATATAAATAAAATATATAAAAATACATACATACATTCTTATACATTTGCCTTTATATACAACTCAAAAAAAGAATATTCACGCGTTATCAGCGTTAAAGATGCTACAAAACCAGTTAAGACAAAATAATAACAAAGTAAACAAAAAAATGTATTTAAATAAATTAATAACTCATTAAAAACATTAATTTGTGGAATCATTCACCAAATCTGCATAAATACATAATTATTAGCTAAGCAATGTGTCAGCCAATATTGGCAGTGATTTTTCGAGATCACGTGCCAAACGTGTACTATGTGGGTAGTGATTACTCAGCACTGAATGTCACGCGACATAAGCCATTTATATTTTTCGGGGATTTTCTTAGGTAAAAAAAATCTACGTCAACACTCATGTGACGTTGCATGTGACACAGTTTTTTGTTGTTGGTTTTTGAGTTTTTAATTTTTTATATATTAAACAAGACAAATCGATGCTAATTTGTACAGACTTTTTATGATAATTTCTTCTCATATTGTTTTATATTATAAATGCCAAGGCGCTTTAGAGGCTTGTATAAGGAATAATTAAAGAATGAATCACGAAAATTTAGTACAAACCAAAACAAAAGGTAAAATAAAAAACAAAAAAAAAAAAAATAAGTAAATATTTGCGGACCCTTTTGATCACCTGAATGGAAATTTAGTAATGATTGAGAACAAAATTAGTAGATGTTTAGATAATTTAAGCCCACCGAAATGTCGTAATTGCTTTCGCCCTTTACAATGCTCGACACTGAACCCTTACTACCTTTCCACGTCATTTTGCTTAGAGTTCTTAGCTTTGTCATCTCCTAGCGCTTTAATATTTCATCATGATTTACTAATTAATTATTTCAAAATTGAACTCTATTTGAACCACTTCTTCTACTGCTATTTTACTCATAAATAAATAAAGTGGAAACAATGATTGTGTCTTAAATGTCCTCACTAAGATTAAAGTAATATCTTGTGCAGAAACACTGATTAATTTTAGCATAGGATCGAAGCAAATTACAATACAGATGGTTGCTAGATCTTAATTTATTTAAAATCAGTCCAAAGCTGTTATTCTCAATTTTCATGGAGTTGATAAGATTTGTGCAAACATGTTTGGACTTTCTTATATCTTTTCTCAAATTTACGAGTTTCGAAATTTCTTGTTACTGACGGTTCCAAATGAACCGTACAACGATTGGAGGTTGTACAGATCATACTTTTATACTGATGAACTTCAACCACAGTACGGATTGTTCAGAAACAACACAATAAAATGACCAGTTCACAATGGGCTTCCTAAAGGAATAGCTGCGTTGTCGTTAACCGCTCTAAATACCCTCCTACGATTCTAAAGGAGTATAGCAAAAATTACGTTAGAACCGAGTGCAATATTACGTCATGGCTATTCCATAGAAAGTATATTAATAAATTTCAGCAATTATTCCTGTACAAGTAAAATTTAAAAAAGTCGTCTCGTCTCTTTTCGGAGCTTTGTCACTTATTTATGGTAAACTTTGACATAGTATCATAATAATAAATCGAAAGGTATGACAGGTATGACAAATTATAAAATTATATATGTATGTATTTTCTAAACCATAATCCGTCTAGACCAGGGTAGATTAATTTGAAATTTGAAAGTAAAACAAATCTTAATAGTATGAAAACTAGAAGAAAGAGGAATTGTCAAAAATTGAAGGAACAATAATTTACAAGCGTAGTTGAATATTTAATAGTTAAAAATGGTTTATGCAAGTAGCTCGTTTTCCGTCAAAAAAACAACTCTTTATAACTATAGAAAAATATTATATGTATTGCAAAGTTGTAGGTAATGAAAAAATCTAAACTTTTGTATTAAAGGGTTAATTGGGTTTCAAGAAATCGATATTTATACCCTGAACAGGGTATATTAAGTTTGTCACGATGTTTGAAACACCCAGAAGGAAGCGTCGGAGACCCTATAAAGTGTATATATAAATGATTAATATGTTGAGCTGAGTCGATTTAGCCATGTCCGTCCGTTTGTCTGTATATATACGAACTAGTCCCTCAGTTTTTAAGATATCCTTTTGAAATTTTGCAAACGTCATTTTCTCTTCATTTGTCGAAACGGCCGATATCGGATCACTATAACATATAGCTGCCGTACAAACTGAACGATCGGAATCAAGTTCTTATGTGGAAAACTTTCACATTTGACAATGTATCTTCACCAAATTTGGTACAGATTATTTTCTAGGGTAAAAAAGTAATCTCCGAGAAAATTGTTCAGATCGGTTAACTATAGCATATAGCTGCCATACAAACTGAACAATCGGAATCAAGTTCTTGTATGGACAACTTTCATATTTGACAGGATATATTCACAAAATTTGGTATATATTATTTTCTAAGGCAACAATGTAATCTCCGAAGAAATTGTTCAGATCGGTTAACTATAGCATATAGTTATATACAAACTGAGCGATCGGAGTCAAGGGCTTGTATGGAAAACTTTCACAACTTATATTCACGAAATTTGGTATAGATTATTTTTTAAGGCAACAATGTAATCTCTAAAAAAGTTGTTCAGAACGGGTTACTATAGCATATAGTTTCCATACAAACTGGACACATAGTTACTAACAGGAATGCACCTGTGAAGGGTATTTAGCTTCGGTGCAACCAAAGTTAACGTTTTTTCTTGTTTTTATTGTATTATTAAATTCAACAACATCTCTAGAATAGTTCCCTAAATTTTCATTTTTTTTTTTAGATACAGCCTTTGAGAACTTGTGCGCTCGTGGCTAGCTAGGCTAAGTGCGCCGTCTTTAAATGCTTTTTTCTCGAAACTGTGTTTTTGAAGTCGCTTGGCAAGATTACTCGAGAACTATTAAGCCGATCTTCATGAAATTTTACACAGATCTTTGAGATACAGTTCTCTTTAGACTTGGGTCAAAGAATTTTTTTCATTACAACTATTTGAAAAAAATGTCGCGAAATTTTCACTAAAATTTTAATTTTTTTGTAAAAATTAAAAATCCATTTTTCAGGTTTTTTTTCCTTCTTCAAAGTTCTATGTTAAGTTTAAGTTTTAAGGTAGTAGTCTGAAACTTGGGTTAAAAAAATTTAAATTTTTTAGCTTAATAATATTTTTTAGCTTAATTTGAAAGAACAATGTCTTGAGAATATACTGTGAAAATATCAGACAGAAATTCGAAATATTTCGGTAGTTATAACAAGTTTCCTAGAGCGCCTCGGAGTCGAACTTTTGAAGTTGTTGAACTTTAAACGCGTTTTTCTCAAAACATTGCTTTTCTGGTCGGCCCGGGTCCTAACTTTTTTTCTACAGAACCGATTGCTTTCAAATTTTAACTGGCTATTTTACACATTTATAGTTTTCGTCGGTACTAACGAGAATTTTTTTTCACCCCCAACTTTTTATCTTACAACCCTTTCTTTGCAAAAAAAAAAGGACTTTTTTTCAAAGTCTGCCATTTTGTTTTTTACTGTTTAAATTCAACTTTAGTAGTTCCGACCAGAATTACATATCTACAGATTAAGAATAATCAAGTATATTTGAATTCAGATAACAGCAAGAGCCAAAATCATCGGGCCACGAACGTGCATTTTTTTTTTTTGAGGTTCCAACTTCGAGTGGCAAAAATAATAGTAATAAAGTATTAAATTGTTTCAAATAATTTTTCATTTAATAAAAATTTCAAAATTTCTATGTTAATAGTGTGTGCTTGTAACAATAAAAAAATTCTGATAAAATAATTATTTTTTTAACGAGAAAAAAAATGAAAAAAGACTGTTTTTTTCAACCGAGGAAATTCATGTAACCCCTTAGCACCCTTCTAGCATAACCTCAAAATTGATGTGAAAAACCTAAATATCCAAGTTTTTAGGTTTTTCATTTTTATTTTGTACAAAAAAAATCGCAGCCAAACATTTTAAAGAGATACTCTTCTAAAAATAAATGCCAAAGCATGTTCTTTCGAATGATGATAAATTTGACGTTTTTGTGTTTTTTCTTGGAAAAAGTGGGGAAATGGATCACCCTTTGTATTTATTGAAATGTCTGGTTTCTGATGGTAATAAAAAACTATGTTATTTTTTTCAGAAAATACAAAAACACACTTCTTTAGATTTCAAACTGCTCTAGTTGGATATCTCAAAATAAAATATAAATATTTAATTAATTTATTAACAACACTTGTGAAGGGGTATTTATAAATGAAGAATAAATATATTAAAATTAAATCAATTGACTCAAATAATTTTATATAAAGCGATTAGCGCTTTGCATGTGTACATAAGGGCTAATAAATTGAACCGAAGTTCATAAATAATAAGCAACTAAAAGAAATTTCAATAATCGTGACTTATTTTGCCGCATTTGCACACCAGTTGGGTGTGTTCGCTGTCACCGCAAAGTACATACATACATACTTGCTATACTACTGCGGACAAGCCCACTTTTTTGCTGCATCCACCACGTTCACAAGGGCATAAAATGCATTTATTTTAACCTTAATGTTGTCGAACGATAATTTACAATCACAATTGGTTTTCTTTTTATTTTATTTAATTTTTTTTTGTGCGCTAAAGTAATTAGATAATTCCACTTCATATTAATTCTTGGCAGCGTCCTTTTCCCGCTAGTCTTAGTCACCTTATGACGGCTTCAAAATTTTCTTTGCTTCTTGTGAATTAACAAAGGAAGAATTTCATTTTATAAAATCTGTATATTATTTTTATAACAGCAAAAGCAACTTAGCACAATTAACAATAATTAACACAACTTAAAGCGGTGAAAATATCTGCAATACATGCATGCACATATGTTTGTATGTGTGTATAAGTCCGTAAGTGTGTGCGAGTATATTAAAAGCCAATAAGCGTAAAGCTTATTTAAATAAAATGGGGTATTTGAACTGGTTGTCAACTCGTTGTTGTATGCGTGTGTGTGCGTTTGCATATTTCCTTTGTTTTATTTATACACTTCCCGCTGCGTACGTGATATACCCCCGACTGACGCCTGACGACGACAGCTGCATATGCTCTGCGGATACACGAGTATATGAGAATCTGAAGTGCTGAGACTCAAGTGTATTCATCATACCACCCGTACCACCTCTATCCAACGGCTAATGCATACATTATTGAGAGACCCAGTAACAACACAAAATCGACCACGGCTTCACATGCATACACTTAAAACGAACCTCTAGACACCTTCCATTGTCTAGCCTGTTAAAAGCATGTCGAAGCAGTGCATACACACCTCCACCCGTAGGAGTTTAAACTCATGCATATGAAAATTTGTGTATATGTATATGTGTGTGTGGTAGCTGTCCGTTGTGGCTGTCCTCGAATGAAAAAGCTCAATGTGATGACATGTTGCCACCGGAATTGGCGTTATGGTTTTGACAGCACAACAATCGGTTAAACTGCTCATTGATTTGTTTAATCTTTCGTTTGGTCGACCAATGAAATATTGTCAATTTTACATTGAAAGGCTTGCAGATTTTATGCAAATGAAAATTTGAATTTCAAGTTCATAACTTTATATTCTTTATTTCCTTTATTTCCTATATTTAATGTATACCTTAGCGCGAATACGATTTATCGATAAATTTCAGCGTAGTAGATCTTTAAAGTAGCTCCCTATCATAGGGATTTACAACTGATTTCATTTTGCCAATATTTAACCGCATAAAAACTATGATTAAATCACTAAAGGATTACATTATTAATGTTCATTTAGACATTTGTTCAGGGCTAGGCACATCGCTCAAGTAAATCAATGAAATTGTTGGATACAAATCCTCATTACTCAATCCAATAAGCTTGACGTGCAGCAAAAAGAACTGCGAGAAATAACTTACTAGCACTGGTATATTTTCTTCTTTTTAATCAATAAATAAATATTTTTGATTAATTCCTTGATTTCGTTACACAATGCTGAAAACGA
The DNA here is from genome assembly GCA_027475135.1 of Bactrocera correcta. NCBI lineage: Eukaryota > Metazoa > Arthropoda > Insecta > Diptera > Tephritidae > Bactrocera > Bactrocera correcta. The sequence goes on from CM050326.1 coordinate 36,138,867, forward strand.
TTTCAGCTTCCATAGATGTTACTGAAAACACACAAGCCTTTAAGTACAAAATATTTTATTGCATTCAATTCGTCGCCTGCAAACTGTAAAACTGTAAGTGTGGCCTAGTTGGCAGGATTGTAGAATTTTTACCATATTAATTTTATATATGCCCTCCAACAGAGAAGTGCATCCTGTGCTTAAAACTAGGCCTCAGTTTCGGTGGTCACCTCTTCATTCCCACAGCATCTAACTGAGCAACTTGCCTCTTACCTGAGCAACCGCTACTTCAAAATCAAGCAGGGACAATCATATACTATGTTACAGCCAATAAAAACAGCTGTACCCCTAGAAAGCGTCCTGGGACCACTCTTATACATTCCGTTTAATAGCGATATGCGTACGCCGCCAAACAGCTCAATCGCCACATTTGCAGATGATACCTGCATCATTACTACTAGTAAAAATGTAGTGGAGTCATCGAACAGAATGCAGTCTTCAATCAACCTAATTGTAGAATGGACACAAAACTGGAATATTACTCTCAACGAGTTAAAGTCTAGACATATAAACTTCACTGACAAAACTGTTACGTATATCCCCTTATGCAAGGTCTGACAGAACTTTTTAAATATAACTGTTTCTGGTGGCGCCAGAACATTTTAAGACAATTGGATAACCACAATCGAAGTTATCGATCAAAAAGTGACAGCAGCTTTTGGTCATCGGTCGTAAAATGCATTTTGAACAAAGAGCAAATATTAAATTTTGTTTTGAACTTGGGAAAACGTTTACTGAAACATTTCAAATGATGAAAAAGTTTATGGTGATCAGCCTATCCCGTAGTAATGTGCATGAGTGGTTGAAGCGATTCCAAGAAGGTCGTGAGAACCTCTGTGACGATCAGAAATCACCGAAAAAAGTCGTCTTCAGAAGTCAAAAATAAAGACAATGCTGATTTGTTTTTACGATTCCGAGGGTATTGTACCGAGAGTTCGTCCCACCTGGCCAAACGATGCTATGTTTTACCTTAGTGTTATAAAGCGTCTTTTGTCACGCATTCGTCGTACTCTACCACAATACCGTGAGGCAGGGTTCTGGCGCTGTTGCACGATAATGCGCCGAGTCATCGGTCGACGCTTGTCACTGATTTTTTGACAAATAACTCTATATTAACCATTAATCACTCACCCTACTCACCTGATCTGGCATCCTGTGATTTTTATCTATTTGAAAAACTTCATTTGCCCATGAAAGGACACTGGTTTAAGGACATTTCAGCTATCCAAAAGGCGACGACCGATATTCTCATGAGCATTCCGAAAAATGACCTTAGACACTCATTTGAAATGCTAATTGACCGGACTAAACGCTGTATCGAAGCACAAGGAAATTACTTTGAATAAAAAAATATAAATTTTGAAAAATATTAATTTTTTGTTGTTTTTTTTTTTTAACAGTCCTGTTTCTTTTGCGACAGACCTTGTAGATGATTCAAAATGGTGTTCTATGAGAAGTAGTTACTATAGGATTGGATTACAACGCTTTCACCTAATTTTACCACAATTGCTCTTACAGCACCTTCGATTTTTAAAATCACACTTACCCTTTGAAAGAAACAAGTTTCTTAAATTTTATCAGAATATACTAATATAATGAGTATTATTGGTGTATTTTTACAAATGCTTATGTTAAATCTCTTGCTTTAAAGGACTTAAGGACCACTGTGAGGGCCACTCCGAGGTTAAGGGCTTAAAGCCTCAACAAGGTTGCAGCGTATGTCTACTAGGAGGTACTCAATGAAATTGCAGGGGTTGTGCCGCTGAGTAACTCCAATGAAATATTTATGAATGTCTCATATATTCACCTACCCAAAAGTTGACGACCGTAGTCCGTACCGCTATCAAACTAGTAAATGTCTTCGAAAAATATGCCTCACGTCTTGGGAATTACGTCACTGTTAGAGGCTATAAATTTAAGTACATTGTATATTTCGGAACCGGCATAAGTTCCGCAAATAATCTAAACCTGGAAACCAAGCGCAGAATAACTCGTAACAACGTAGGCGACGAAAAAAAATAAGTATCTCATTATCCCCGTCTTATTATACGGCGCAGAAACATGAACGTTGACGAACGAAGATAGTTAGTACTTTGAGCATTCAAAAGAACTATTTTCTACAAGATTATTGGAATCGTCCACGTGTGCGAAACTTTCAAGTTGATTCGAGTAATACATAGTTTCGGACATACAGCTTTAGGAACGTGTGTACTCGAGGCTGGCTAGGCTAAGTGCGCCGTCTGTAAACGCGTTTTTCTGGAAACTGTGTTTTTGAAGTCGGTTGCCAAGATTTCTTGAGAACTACTTTATGAAATTTTACACAGGTCTTTAAAATATAATTCTTAAAGACTTGAACGAAAGACATTTTTTTCGATTACAACTATTTGAAAAAAAAAGTGAAATTTTTACTGAAATTTTTATTTTATTTTTTAATTTAATTTTCAGTTTGTTTTTTCCTTCGTCCAAGTTCTAAGTTAAGTTTTTAGCTCTTTAGTACTTTTTCACTTTGGATGATCCTATAAGGAGTTGTCCTGCCAAAGCGGGCGCATCTTTTTTCGAGGGATCAGCGGAAAGGATGCGCAGTTTTAAATAATTTTTTCCAAAAATATCAGAATTTCTTTGTTTATAGTTTATACATATTTGTAAAAATAATAATTCTGATAAAATATTTAAGGGGGTAATCTAGTCTAGAAGCATGAATTTCAGGTAATTTTTGAAGTGTCGTAAAAAAGGAAATTATTATTTTTACTATCCATTTTTTTATTAGTTACAGAAAAAAATTAAAAACTAAACAAAGTAAACAATTTCAAAAATCATGTGCTGACGAAGGGGAGGGGGGGGGGGGGGGGTTCTCTAAAAATTTCCACGTAACCATACCCATGATTTCAACCCTCCTAGTTATCTGAAACCAAACAAAAAGATTATTAAAATAAAAATACAAATTTTGGGATGGGGCTAATTCCAACCAAAGAGAAGCCTATAAAGAAGACTCTATAAAAATTTCATGTAAATCGGTCCAGCTTGGACGCCGGGTCAGAAAAATGCCTATATCTCCTAAAATAATTTGAATTTTGAAAAATCCTCTTGTACACATATTCTTGAATAGTTTAACTTTGAAAATATAAAAAAAAATAAAAAATTCGATTTTTTTTAAATTTCTAGACTAGAATACCCCCATTAATTTTTTATGTGAGAGAAAAATTACCCCTTAATGGAAGGAGCAAGAGCATAACAAACTGTCTGAAAACATAAACATTCATATTCTAATTACAAAAAAATTATCATAATGTTAAAATTTGTACTATATATGATCATTCATACAAACTCAGATGTATTCATGCTCTTATTTCACCTTAAGCTGCTGGATAAGCTTTTATTTTATCATAAATATTATCAATAACAGATTCGTTTATCAACAAAATAAATTTTATATTAATCCATTCAAGTATATAGAAGATTTTAAATATAATAATTTATAATTATAATAAATATTTTTTTTTTTTAAGTTTCACTTCTTATACAAAAAGTTCAGGTTTGAAGTCCTCAAATAAATCTAACAAGCCCTGAGCTTTATGATTTCTTTGTACAAATTATGAACAGAAATACAGGAACTTGTATTTCGCACAGTTGCAAGTGCAAAGTGTATTTAAATACATGTGTATGTATATGTAAATATTTCCGATATGTATTTGTAGTTGTGAATGTCATACGCAAGCAGACAACGATGTAATAAAAATGCAATAACTAAATCGATTTAAAAAATCCCTTGCGATTCAGCCGGTAACAAGTTTAAAAGAAACGCTGCGAAAAAAACAACAAACCAAACAAGCTTGGAGACCAATCCCACTTAGTTTGTCTGCAGAATGTAAGACAATGAATGCAAAAAGTTCACACCAAAAAAAAAATAACAAAAAATTACCGCACAAATGTGAAATAAGACGAAGCCGCAACAACGTGTATGTACATATATACATATATATGTATATATATATACATATATATATATATGTATGAAATGAATATATCTGTATGGGCGTGCACAAATGCAATTGGCTCAGTTTGGAGGTAAATCCCCAGTCAAAGACCACGCGCCAAATGCATGCACCACAATGAGCGTCTGCTGATGGTAAGCGCACAGATGACTCAACCACTACCACTAGCTTTCTAGAAAAAAAGATAAACGCAAATTTCCTAAAAACTGGAAATCCTGGATTTTCCAACTGTTGTGTGACTTTTTCGCTTTACTTTTGCCAGCGCTAGCGCATTCTGACGAAATTAGCGCTAGATGTGCAGATGTTCATGCATATGCATGTGTCGACAGAATCGTTTACATCGCCACTTAACCTGCGATCTACATCTACATCTTTCATAAAACCACAAAGTTAAATAGTTTTACACATATTTATACCCTCACCACATGTGGCGCAGGTTATAATAGTTTTTCAAACTAAATATTTTATAATTCATTATTAAATAATCCATTTATAACTATTATATATCGATTGTCAGTGTACACCTTGCTTTACCTTAATAGGATTTGTGGCTTATTTACATACTTTATAATAAGGTTACATTTGCAGTCAAGAAATGTTTTAATCCAAAGCAAAATATAAAATATATCTAAAATACATTCATAGATATTCAAAATCAACAATCGGCATGCCATCAGAGATACTATACAATAATCGAATAGAGAGATAGACTAGTTATTTTCTTTAATATCCAAGCTTGAAGGAGAACGAAAGGTTTTTTATATTTCGGGATTGGATTTAATCATCGAAAACCAATCAGTTTACTGTTTTTCAAAATATTTTCCATTAAAATCTACACACTTTTGCTTGCTCGGAAACCAATTATCGGAACACTTTTACCACTATGATTGAGGTGTATCCAAAACATGCGTTTCGAATGCAGCAATCACCTCTTCAGTTGTAGAAAAACGTTTTACAAACGAGAATAAAAAAGTTATTCGGTGTCAAGTTAGATGGATGACTCATCAAATCATTGTTTTGAGTGCTCAAAAATGTAGATTTTTCAGTCGATGTGTGGGAGCTCGAATTGGCACGGTGAAGAGTGATCCGTCATTGACCATTGGCTTTATCGATTTTGTAATTCCAGAGGTATGGTAATCCATTCGAGGTTCCCTACTTTCTCAAAGAAAAGACACAGGAACTTCAAAGTTAGTGCGAAGTGTTTATTGTACAAAGAACATTCTTTGGCATTTAGTTTTTGAAGGTTATCTCTTTCAAATGTTGGCCGCGGCTACGTCTCAGATGGTCTGCTCTGAAGACACAACACACCAATACACACGAAAATATGCCACACATGCGGACATCTCACCACAACTCTGCACTACCCAACAATCAAAACCGACCGCTCCAGAAGAAGAGGTCCCTTTCTTTCCTCAATTTCGCACCGAGCGAACGTCCGTCGTCGCAAACTAAACACCAAACGAGCTGTGCTTTTATTAATATTTTTAACATTTCGCTAAGTGTGAAGTTTTAATGCCGAGGTAAGTGGCGACAAGGAGGAAGGAAGCAAACAGGTCCATCCGGGATATCACACGCTCCACCAAAAGACCCATCTTCTGGTCTAAAAGTTAAAATTATCTGCTTAGTGAAGTATTCTCTCTATAAATCCATTTATTGAAACGAGGTGTGGGATGTGGCGCCATCTTGTTGAAACTAAATATGGCTGAGATCAGGAGTTTCATTTTCAGGCATCAATTAGTCGGTAATCATGGCGTGATAATAGTCGCCGCCCATTGATGGTTACGTTCTCACCGGCATCATTTAAAAAAAATATGAACCGATGATTCCACCGACCCACAAACCACCCTTGGACCAGCTCTGGGATCTTTGTCCCAAATGCAACAATCATGCTTGTTTGCATACTCATTGAGCCAACAATAAACTGAAAAAAATTTGACTCGAAAATGTCGGACATTCTTGGAGCATTTTAAGGGCCCATATAGTGAAGCGATGTCGCTTGGAAAGTCGTGCGGCTTAAGCTCTTGCACAAGCTGTATTTTGCACGTTTTCAATTAAAGGTCTCCACCTAAAATGCGCCAAGTCATTCTACACGTCAGTCCAAGTTGCTGCGAATGACGGCGAATCGACTCTCCACGGTCTTCGTGTACACTCTCATCTACAGCTGCTATATTTTCTTAACTGCGTACTGGACGTGATCTAATCGGTCGAATGTTATCCAATAATAAATGGTCTGCCCCAAGATGGGTGATGATTTTGCGAATAGTACGCTCTGTAAGCCGATTATGTTGACTATAAGTTGAGCTAAGCGCGCGAAACACTTTCTCTGCAGATCGTGAATATCGTAGCAATGTTGAACGATTTGTAAATATTGCCAAATGCCAAATATAGGGTGGGACATCTAACGTTTTAAATTTGAATTATCTATATTTCGACATTTGAAACGTCAAATACCATTCGGAAAGTGACAGATATTCAGTAAAAAGTCTAAAATTTACGAGAAGGGTCGCTATTCACTAGAAAAAAAAACTGGGAAATATTGAAAAAAAAAAACCCAGGATGGTCAATTTTACCGAAAAATCATCTTTTCGGATGAGGCTCATTTCCACTTCGATGGTTATGTTAACAAGCAGAATTGTCGCATTTAGGCCACAGGACAGCGCTACATACAGCAAACGCTACACTCAATCTTTTACACCCTATCTTCGAAAATCGCATAATCAGCAAAAGAGGTGATGTGAATTGACCTCCCAGAAGCTGTTAAAAAAACTCTTACGCCAACCATCCAGAAACAACTCAGGATCTAAAGTTCGAGATTCAAGCTATTGTAGCTGTCATAAGGCCTGAAACCATCGAAAAAGTACTCTAAGCTTGAGTGGATCGGATAAGCTACTGTAAACTCAGCCGTGGTGGGCAATTGTCCAAAATTGTTTTCCAAAAATAAATTTCATAAAACAACCTTTTAAATAAATGTTAGGCCTTTGAAAAATATCAAGCCTTTTTTTTTTATTGACTTTTTAAATTTAAAATTTTATATGGCGCACCTTTTAATACTGAACTAAAATACCATGAAACTACCTCTACTTGGATCACCCAATGTAACCTCAAAAATAAAAAACTTATCGACAAAAATTGTTTGGCTAGATTGCCAGAACTCTAGATATAAAAGGCAAACCACGTTTTGGTTGTCGTGGTAACTTAGAGTCATTTTAAACCAAAGTTTTCCAATCAGTTCATAAATTTTTCATTTCATACAAGAGCTGCTCCTAATACCCGAAACTCTGATATCAAATTGTTAAAAATTGGTAAAAATGGAATGAATATTGACTTCATACCTCACATATCGGCTTGAGAGAATTATATCTTAATGAACTTAGACAGGAATATTACAATTGCGATATAGAAGTTCAAGTCTTAAATTGGATGAAATGCCCTTTTCATCGGCTCTCCATATAAAAATTTGGTCAATGCCTGCAAATGTTGAATTTACTGCTAACATTTTTGATTCTTATAAATTAAAAAATATATAATGTTCGATTGCGTACGAATTTACCTCCTTCTTACTTGCTTTTTACTATGGTACTTTTATTGGAAGAATGATTGCTTACTTGGAAATAGTTTAACCTAATAATATATTAATGCGAAATATCGCAGCAAAGGTTTGCGATTGCTTAGAATTCAAACCAGCTGATCATAGTTGACAGGTTGGTAAAACTTCATAAGAATTGTATAACAAAAAAATACAAAACATCATTTACCAGGAATCACCTCGCACCGAAGTTGTAGTATGCGTATTAAATCAATAAAATTTAAGAGTACCAACAGAAGCGAGCATGTGACTTGTGTCATGTTATAATTAGGCCTTAATTTTTCAGCTGCTTACAACTTAACCGCTTAATTTCAACTGAAAAATGCTACAATGATTTGTGAATCATTAACGCAGTCGACTGATGTCTAATTGATGTTTTGCCTTTGGATCTGAATTGCCACAGTGAACTTTTAAAATCAACCATTATTATGCGTATATCAGCTGCTTCGGGTATTTCCAGCAGTTTGTCGTACAATTTATGTTAATTTTCACGTTCTTAATGCTGCGTATTAGTGTTGTTGTATACTAAAAACCACAGCAGTTAAGTTCTCTGCTATTATTTCCGAGTTAAACCAAAAGTCAAGGAGAAGAATCTGCTCACATTCTAAATGGTTCACTGTACTAGTTATATTTTTATGTCACCAATGACATACCAACAGACATAAATATACACATGAGGTTATTCAAATTTTAAAAATTCTTTTTTTTTTTTGAATATTTTTTTAATATTTTTTTATCTGTGTTATATGATACGTTTTGTCACATACACTCTTCTGATGGCAGCTTTGCTAATAATACAACTTTATTTTGTGTTAAATAAGTACAGTTACGTCTGTTGAAAATATAACTTTATTTTAGCGGCACATATTTCTCTTTCCGCTTCAACTTTTTTCATGTTTTCCTGTTTACGAGTTATTTTCCAGCATATTGACTTTGCGGCAGCCTCTAATTAAAGAACTCATCCGATTAACAAAAAACATCCCAAACCACAAAGGAATATTTTCGATGGGAATATTCCACCGCATTTTAGAAGCTGCTACACACAACAACAATTAACTAATTTGAAATGCATGTAGGGGCGCCTTAGCGGCTAAAAAGTGATTCACAAGAGGCTAGTATTTTTCTAATTTAGAAAGTTCACCGCAGATAATTAATTTATGAGCTGCTGTTTGACATGTGGTTAAGTATTTATCACGTAGGATAAATGGTTACCTGAAAATATTGTAAATATATATAACGGGTGATCCAAGTAGAGATACCGTTTTCAATAGCCTTTTTTAACAGACATGCGTGAGTCGTGTCAAGCTGTGATGTTATTTTTGTTCAGCATTGTTTGACATTTCATCATGTTCAAAACCTGAACAATGTTTGCAAATCGTTCAACTTTATAGTTAACTCAACTTGAGACCCAGCGAATATTTTTGTATATTATTCGACCGAATAAACCACGTCCAGCACTCGGTGAAGAAAATATAGCAGCCGTACTTGAGAGTGTACAAGAGGACCGTGAAAAGTCGGTGCCATTCGCAACAACTTGGACTGAAGTATGGAACGACTTTACGTCGAAATCTTAAATTGACAGCTTAAAAAATACAGCTTGTGCAAGAACTGAAGAAGAAGATGGGACGGTTTCAAGTCAAATTTTGTTCAGCGATGAAGCTAATTTCTGGCTAAACAAGCATAATTGTCGCATTTGGAACGAAGAGCAACCTGAAGAGATCAGGAGTTGCTATTTTATGAAAACAGACTATTTGATGCCTGAGAATAAACCTCGTGATCTCGACGACATTTGGTTTCAACAAGACGTCGCCACTTCCCACACATCACATTAAACAATATATTTATTGAGAGAACACTCCATTGGCCACTAATATCGTGTGATATCACACCCTTAGATATTTTCCTGTGGGAATATGTAAAGTTTAAAGTCTTTGCAGACAATACCGCTTCCCTGATTCGCATGAAGCAAAACATAACGGGTGTCATTCGCCAGTTACCAGTCGAAATGCTCCAAGTCATCGAAAATTGGACTCAACGGATGAACCATCTTAGACGTACCTGTGAACAACATTTGAAATAAATGATCTTCAAAAAATAAATGCGAAGGAATGTTCTTTCGAATGATAATAATAAACAATGCTCATTTAATTTGAAGTTACTGTATTTTTTCTTTAAAAAATTAGGGAGCGGCATAACTGCCTGACTGTTCCTTACTTGTTTCATATTTTTTAAATGTTCTTAACTTAGACAAATAAAAGGGTATTATCCCTATTTTCGCTACAAACAAACAAATCTAGAGCCGCACAACCATGTATCAATAAATTTCTCCCCGCCCTCGTTTCAAAATGTTTTGACTAGTTAAAGACTTTTGTAAATAAGCAAGAAAGGATAGGCTTAGTTCGGGTGCAACCGAACATTTTATTCTTTTGCAGCTTGCAGCAATCAAAGCCTGAAATACCTTAAGGTGCAAAATGTCAACCAGAGTATCGGAATGTAGACAAATCCGGCATAAGATTTGCTAGAAAAACGAAAATCATTATATGTTGTATATGGGATTTAGGGTAGTATCGACCCGATTTTATCTGTTACCATTATCATGTCACATACTAAGAAATTGTTCCCTGGGTTTCATTAAGGTACCTTACACACAATCACCAATCACTTGGAGTTACATGGTCGCCCTGATGTTCGAAAATTTTTATATTAGGTAGGGGGCTCAGGGAAGTGTTGATCCGATACATCCCATTTGCGATACACAGCTGTACCAATTTTATAGTTGTAACTTTAGTAGTTTAGAAGGTATGTATATTAAACTTATTATAGGGCAGAGTCACGCCTACTTTTTCAAAAAACACTTTATACATATGTATGTTTTCGGCTAATGGCATTTTTTGGGCGTGACAGTGGTCCACTAACGCTCATCTACGAACTCGTAATTTTTCTATTCTACGGAAGATTTTTCGGAAAGATCTTGGTGTCTTGGATCTGAAGTTTTGTCACATTATTCAACTAGTCAAGGGTCTGATTTTTACTGTACCTTATATATACATATATGTGACCTGGCCTACGAAAAGGGGGCTTAGGTGTCAAAAAATATTTTTTTTTAATTTTTATTTTTAATTTTTTTGTTGTTTTTTTTTTCACATTTTTATTTTTATTGTTTTTTTTTTTTTTTGACACCGAAGCCCCCTTTTCGTAGACCAGGTCACATATAGTATGTGTCGTATTTAACGTAAAATTTGATTGATGGATCTCATCATCATTCCAAATGCTTTTGTATAAGCTTTCTTTCTTATAAGTTACCAAATTGCTTGTTCATCTATTTCCAACTTTATACCATATATGAAACCATGTTGGCACTAGATCATCACCGATATCTCTTACGGTAGCCGTAGAGGAGTGTTAAAATTGAGGTATCTACGGTTGTATCCAAGCATTGTTCGTAGTTTAATTTTCTTTAAGTTCATCATTCAGTTAAGGATTGTTGAGATTTTATGCGGAATTTGGAAGCTTTTAAATTGTGTTACCTTATAAAAGTGGGAGCTAAAAACCTGCATAGTATATAGACATTTGGCAAACAGAGTATGGAAAGTGAAACAATTCGCAGCTGCGCCTAGTTCCGCTATTCCCTCCGTTATTGGTATTTAAAGAGTGAAAAGGTATACTAAATATATTTTGTATAAATTCGAGGAGAGTTCAGTGACCCGGTTGGCAATGGAAGTTAATTATGTTTATGTTATAGAAATCAAAAAAATTGTTATAAATGACAAAAGAGTGATACGCAATATGTAAAAGATTTATAGTTGACCGAACTAGGTATTAACCTAGTTGAAACAGAAACTGCCGAACAATGGCAAAAAAACAGAAGCTCACGCAAACGCTTGAAGCGGCGTAAGCGCCAAACCATTATTATTAACTATTAAGAGAACGGTCTAAGTATTTTGATATAAATCTATATATACGAGTATGTATATGTATTGTATGTATATATAATGTACATAACTATGTGTGTTCCTATGCATGATTATTAAACTTTTGATAATCACTTCATAAATGGTTTCTATTCGTCATGCCATAAAAAATCTCAAATTAGCATACGTCAAAATGAATTGTATCTACGAATATACAAATATACACAGCACTATACATATGTATGTGTATAAAGCTATACAAATTTTCATATAAGAGCTTAGGTAAAAAAAAGAAGTATAATGGAACAAACCAAAACAAACCCCCAAAAAAATATGTCCAACTTGTTTTTCGGCGCTTAAAGCGGTAAAGCGGCTGAGCGGCTAATTTGTGGAATAAACACCAGATCGGGTTAAAATTAGTTAGAAATTCCCTTTATTGGTTACTGAGAATTTTTTTGTATTGCTGGTAATATTTTTAACGTTGATAATTTGTGGTTTATTGAATTATTTTCCTGATATTGTCGCATTCCAGTTAAACGACAGCACACGCTCCACCTTCAATTTGCGGTAAATGTGTTATATACAAATCGTTTGAAATAATCTCAGATGTTCTAAGTGAATAACATGATAATATTTTGAGGCTTGTCAACTGACAGCAAACATAGAGCTGGATCGACAACAAAGCATCGGCGGCTGAGAGCGCAAGATGGCAAATGATCATCATTAGTGCACTAAGGTCGGCTGCAAATATGGCACTTAACGGCATATTGCCCGTAGAGATCATCAGAAGGTGTATGGCTGCGAAAGTTGCCCTCAGACTCAGAGAGTTCCTAAAAGAACACTTGTTTGAACACTATGAAATCATCACTCACTTTACGGATGGGTTAAAGTTTTGGGGGAAGGTTGGTGAGAGATTTACTTTAGGAGCACTCTATCAACTCCAGCATCAGACTTCCTGACTGTTGCAGTGTCTTCCAAGCCGAGGTTGCAGCCATTAGTAGCAGTAGATTTACTTACTTACCTTCAGAGAAGTGACCATTAACTTACACGTAGATAACAGAGCGGCAATACTAGCTTTGAACTAATTAACAGTGCGTTCAGGGCTGGTCAAACAGTGCCTATCATCGCTATCAATAAGGCTAGGAATCTTACCAGACGCCATCTGAGCTGTATGGAAGAATATGAGGTGAAACAACTCAACTCTTCCTTCTTGACTGCCCCACGTTTGAGAGGTCAAGACTTAAACACTTGAGAGCGCATACCTTTAGACATTCCACCGAGCTGACGAGAATGGAAATTAAACGTCTGTGCAAATTTTTAGTGTCTATTAAGCGTTCTTGCTTTCTACGGCCTCTCAAAGGACTACATATAGTAGTCCACCTGCGATCTTTGATAAGCCATCTAATCTAACCTATCCTAGGGCACGGCTTTATTGACAAGCAAAATTAATTGTCCATTTAAATCTTCAAAGTTAAAGGTCTCCCTATTTGGCGTCAAAATGTTTTCTACAAAAAAAAGACTGGTGATTGGAGGGTATTTGAAGCAAGCTATTTCGTTCGGAGTATACTTGGTTGTTACAGTTGGATTTAAGTTCTTCAAAGCCTTTATTTTTTTACAGATAGCATGCAATTTATCTTTGATTTTCCGAACATAAATCTTTATCTTGTTGTAAAGTCCCCACTATAATGTTTGCTCGGCCTCGTACGTCTGCCGTTTAAGCGATTGATATTCACAAAATGGTTTTTCAACTGACGCTTAATGTCGCCAAATTGCGATAAATATACCATATATCGTGAGCATAGTTTTTGCTCAAAGTTGACTCAGCAGAAATTGATTTTTGTGTGTTAGTTTTCAAAACTTATTTAAACGCGGATTTGTTTACTTTTATATTGGAATGTCTGCTGCAATAGTAAATGTCTCAGTAAAATCTATGCAAAACTTGTTATTATTGCACGCAGAATATTGAATAGAGATGTTTTGGCAACTGGCCTTTGAGAACGCTTTAAGTGTTTTTCAAACATGTGCTCAATATGATAATTGCCAACCAGGGCTAACTAATAGCTCCTCTCATAAAAACTATACAAACTTTTATAACTCGGACTAAAATATGTTACATAAGGATTGAAAGCAAGAATTTATTCGTAATAGATTAAAAACCTCCAACCCCAAATATATGACACTCGACAAAAGTAAAAACGAAAGTCTCAGTTTGGAACTGATCATTTGCCCCACGCGTTATGCTTATAGCGAAGAAGTTCTTCTCACTCGAAATACTATATAAGCCAATTAGTTTTTCTGCCATCACACTAACGCTGAAATACTGCTTACTCATTGCGCGATTAAAGCCAATCAAATACTGCTTATCTATGAAGATCATCTCAAAATTAATTGTTCAACCTGAAAGAAAAATAAAAAAAAAAATGTTAACTTCAGTTTTACCTTCACAAATACCAAAGACACAAAATTTGAATTTGATATTTCGTTATCATCCGTTCTGAAAAATTTCTCCGGCTATTATAGCATTGGCTTGTACAAAAATAGATACGAATTTTTGTGAAGATGTCTTGTGAAACGAAAAACTTTTGCATACAAAAACATAATTCAAAAACATAATTTTAAATGTTCAGGTTGTGCGACAGATGTATGCTATTGTGGTCCGATATCGATAGTTCCGGCAAATGAGCAGCTTCTTGGGGAGAAAAGAACGTGTGCCAAATTTTGGAGCGATATAGCAACAACTGAGGGACGGACGAATTCGTTTGAACGTAGAAAGACGGACATGGCTAAATTGACTTAGCTCTTCATGCTGATAATTTATATATACAAGTGTACCGGTGTGCGTTAAGATAAAAATGGTAGGGGACATTCGTTGTGAACGAGCGTTAATTTTTTTCTGTTGATTGGCATGACATCTTTTAAACATATCCAATAATCTTACGGCCATTGAACAGACGACATCATATTTTTTCATTACGTTAAAAATGTCAAATTTTGTACCGAAAAGTGATGATTTGCGCAAAGCATTAATTTTATATTTTTTGAAATGAAGCTCTGTAAATTCGCTTCAGAAGCAACATTGCAAAAGATGGTTCCAACGGTTCAGATATAATTATTTGGTGTGAAAAAGAAAGAACGTGAAAGACCACCAAAAAAGTTTGAAGACGCCGAACTGCAAGCAATATTGCATGAAGATGATACTTTGAGTCAAAAGCAAATGTCAGCCATGTTAAACCGTTTAAAATCTATGGGAAACGTTCAAAAGTGTGGAAAGTGAGGGACACATGAATTATAAAAATGGCAAACTCAAACAACAATTGCGAAATTTTGCTTCAAGATGAAAAATGTATGTATTTTAACAATCCTGAATGGAGAATTCAAGCGTTAAACCTGGACAACCAGCAACATCGCCTGCAAAAACAAATTGATTCGATAAGAAGCCAAATTGGTTTGGTGGAATCAGAAGGGAGTGATCATGATCTTCAAAAACCTGGTGAAACTGATCGCTACAGACAATTAATGGTCAATTTGAATCATGCATTGATCGAAAAACGACCAGAATTGACCAGAAGACACGCAAAGTATATTTGTTACACTACAATGCAACATTATTTGTTTTCATCGATGGGGCATGGATTGGCAGAGTAGTCATTAGATGCCTAAGCATAAGTCGAAAATTGATTGACTGATTGGTTAGCTTCGAACCTTTCTATTGGCATGGTACCCGCAAATTGCCAGAAAGATGGTCGAAATGTGTAAAAAGCATTTGCTAAAACTTTGAGTAAATTTTTTTTTACTTTACCATTCAAAATTAGTATTTCATTTTCATAAAAAACCCCTCATTTCATACCGGCACACCTGGCGTAGTTCGCGAGAAATCTTTACAATTAATTTTGAAAACACAGTTTCGACAAAAACGCGCTTACAGTTTTAAGTGACTATATAGACGATCTCAAAAGCCCAACTTTTCAAGGGTATATCTCCAAAACTGTAACTCGGAACAACCTGAGCATTTAAAGCAAAATTCTAGACATCTTATACAAGGAGAGTTCCAGAGTAAACAGGACTTAAAAAAACAGAACAAATGGTTTTTTCGGCAAAATCAATTTATTTTATTCAAAATAGTCTCCTTTTGTTTCAACCAGCTTTTTGTACGGTCCAAAAGCATGGCGAACGAGTGTTTTAGCCGGTAAGCCGGTGCAAACCTTTTGTATGACCTCTACGTCTGCATAACGCTTTCCTTTCATGGGCAAATGCATTTTTCCGAAAAGAAAAAAGATTCTAACACATAAGTCGACATGTAGATGACGCCATCAGGGGGCGCTAGATTCAAAAAGTCCTGTTTACTTTGGAACACTCCTTGTAGAATGATATAAGACAACAAAAACAGTTTTTTGAAGCCGTAGAACTCTTACAACTCCTTAATATACACAGCTCAGGATACAATTAAAAGAATTTAGTGATGTCTCTATTTCGGTTTAATTTAATCCGTGAAGTATGTGTAACTAATATTCAAATAATTGATTTCTTATATGAATAGAAGTATGTCTTGATTACTATGTATCCGGATAGGCTAAAGCTGCTTGCTAATGTATCAACCTACATGACGTTATATAAGAACATATCTATATTTTATATACCCAGCAGTGAACAACAAAGATTTTCTTAACTGAATGCGAACTAATCTAAAAAGTTTCAGACTTATGCTACTCTCTCTCAAAGTACCTATACGTTCCGAAAGCGTTCGTTGTTAGGTTGAACAATATCCGAATTAAAGTTTGCTGTCTTGTCAAAAAAACTATATATAAAAGCAACAACAAAGTTATCGAGTTTAATTCAAGAATGCTTGGCGAATCGAAGACAGCTAGTATAAGAAGAGTATACTACTGTGCCCCAAAAATAGGGTGATATTATTTTGAAAATTCTTTATTTTATCTTCCAAATCAATTTCATCCCCTTTAAAGTAATCCCCTCCCGATGCAATGCACTTATGTCAACGGATTTTCCAATCTTCGAAACACTGGTTGTAGTTACTTTCCGGGCTGGCCTTCAGTTCCGTCTTCGCTGCGGCTTGAATCTCCTCTATCGTATAAAAACGGTGTCCCCGGAGCGGTCTTTTGAGCTTGGTGAACAGCCAGTAGTTGCACGGCGCCAGATCAGGTGAATACGGTGGTCCCGGAATGATATCGGTTGTGTTTTTAGCGAAATGATCACGAATTACGAGGGCAGTATGGGATGGTGCATTATAGTGGTGTAAAAACCAAGAATTGTCTTTCCACAATTCCGGCCTTTTTAGACGGATAGCGTTATATAAACGACGCATAACGTTCAAATAATATTCCTTGTTGACTGTTTGACTGGTTGGAAGGAATTCATATTGCACAACACCACGATAATCGAAGAAAACAGTCAACATGACCTTGATTTTTGAGCGACTTTGGTGCGATTTTTTTGTTCTCGGCTCTCTTTTGGCACGATATTCGCTCGATTGATCTTTTGTTTCGGGGTCGTAAGCATAGATCCATCCATAGTCTCATCGCCAGTTATAATGCGTTTCATGACACCCTGGTAGTCGGAAAGCATCGTTTCACGCACTTCAACGCGACGCCTTTTTCCAAAAAAATTCATTCATTCATTTTTCGATACCAGTCGAGATTTGACGCGCTTGAGGCCCAAAATATCCTTCAAAATGGTATTGGCTGAGCCTTTCGATATGCCAACTTCATCAGCAATGTCTCTAAATGTTAATCGACGGTTTTTCAACACCAAATGATTTGTTGAACGTCAGCTTCGTCGGTAGAGGTTGATGGTCGCCCTGGACGCTCTTCGTCTTCGACACGTTCACGGCCGGCTTGGAACTCACTATACCACTTGTAAACATTTTTTTTAGACATAGCCTCATCACCTAAGGCTTTCTGCACCATCCTCAACGTATCCGCAGCAAAAATTTGATTCCGTAAACAAAAATTAATGCAAATTCGTTGCTCAATAAATTTCTACATCGCAAAAAACGAAAAACTCACTTTTAGCAGCTTACAAAACGGCACGTATCTCAAACACTAATGAATATTTTGACATGAAATTTGCCATAAAAGTGGCTGACAGTACTACCAACCTAAAAAAAAATAACTCTCCAAATCCTTCAAGGCGTGCAGTTTAAATTCAAATGTCGTCTTATTTTTTGGGCACAGTAATATACTAGACTGAAAGAAAATGTCATATTGAGAACAGTTAATCAATCGGCTGACCAGTTGGGCTTTTGTTGACACTAGTTGCGAAGCAGTTTCTAACTAAATGATTTCTAAATGGAATAGTCACACATTATAAAATATTAGACTGTTGTATAACAATAATAAACAAATCACTTACAATAAGGCTTTGCCTGCCTGGCGTGTCGAGCAGGTGTTTGGCGGATTTACAATGCAAACCCGTCATAATGACTATGACTTGGGGATACCAAGACGGATTGGCGACAGTTGTCGACGCTGACTGGTGAATGGGTGTGTAATGCTGGCTGATGAATGTCAGCATACTCTTTGTGATAGATTTCATCGCACGGAAAAAAACACAAACAAACACGAACAAATATAACAATCTAATTAGACATAAGAATTGCGAAGAAATTGGCAATAATGATGGTTATTAAATGAAATATGAGTACAAAGTAAGTCGAGGAAAAGCTCTGATAGTTAGGTGCGAAGCCTTCAACTTGACTAGCATTGGCTTTGTGACAAAGAAAATGTATTTCAAATGCTTTAATTACAATATTCGCAAGCATAATCACAGCGCGCGAGTAATAAAATGCAAACGGATAATTTTGCAAAATTATATACACACAAGTATCTGTCTAAAGACATACACTCACGTACGCGCCAGCACATATAAAATAGTGCAGCGAAAAAAAAATTTATTAAAAGTTGAAAAATATTGACCTTCAATAAACGACGTTCAAATCGAAGTTAGTTGGCGCTGGCTAAGGCTTTGTTGGCGGATTCTAATGCCGGCTTAGTTAAATTGTGCAGCTGATTATTATGTGTATTCGTGTGTGTGTGTGTGTGTTAAGCTTGTTCTTGGCTAATTAGTACGCCTAGCATGCAACTCAACGAGCGCTAGGTATATTCTAAGTTCAATATTATATGCCAGACTTAAGTACCACATATTGCTATTGTTGTTCTTGTAATTTTATAATAAACATGCAAGTATGTTTGTGTGTGTATGCGAAGTACAAGTGGTTGAGTTTTTTTTTTTTTTTGCAAAACGATTGCAAAAAATGCGTGAACATTCACTTTTCAGAAATCAATTAATAAATAGAACTCTATGTAATACTGAGCGAGTAGGGAACGTGTTATTATTTGTAATTATAATTATGTCATATTTGTTGCAAATGACTCACACACATATGATAAGTGTGAAAATTAGTTAGATTATTATTGGGCTCGAAATTACTGTTATTAAAGTAATGCAATTTTATATATATGTAAGCATTAAGGTCATCGATTTATTAAAATTGCGCCTAGAATATTAAAATTATTTAATATTAATATGACTTTCCAATCTTATAATATATAAATATGCATGTATAGTAGCAGACCTCGGTTGCGCGTTGCTTTGGCTATGTTATATAGTACATCCCCCGTCTTTTGGCAATTTCCGTTCATAAAATGTAAAAAGATGGTCCAAGTACATACGAGGTGTGTTTAGAAAAATAAGGGAATTTTAAAATTTCGCAGGTTTGAAGAGTCTAATTCTCAAAACTTCGACCGGATTCATTGTATGTATATTTGTTTGTAACAGCCACTCAAGTTAGACGTGTTTCAGAAGCATGGAAAATTTTTTTAAAGCTTACACTTCGTTGCCTGATCGTAAATTCTTTGGCAAAAATAATAATCTAACAATGCCTCAGGCTTCGCCCTGACATGGCGTCGTGTGACATTTTCCTATTTCCAAGAATATAAAAAGCATTAAAGAGCCGTCCGTTTATCACATAGAAGAATATCGCTGAAAGAACTAAAGACCATTCCAGAAATCCAGTTTCAGAAGTGTTTCGAAGATTGGAGCATGCGCAGGCATAAGGGCATAATATCGAATGAGGACTATTTTATAAGCAACAATATTAATGTAGACTAAGAAATAAATATATTTTTTTGCAAAAGAACGAAATTTTCCGTAATTTTATACAAAGTATAATAGTTCTCCTAACGATCACCTGACACTAAGCGATGTATGTATAATTAAACTTGAGGTATCTCAATGAAATTTTGTACACGTGTTTCTTGGGACCCGGGAGGATGGAGTCATGTGTAGAAGTTCACGAAAGTGAGGAAAGTTTTCTGATTGCCTTTCACTTTGAAGTGGCCAGAAACGATTATTTTACATATGGCTCAATCAGCCCACTTCTTCCGGTATTAGACCAAATATACTCTGGGTAGCCAACGAACATCTTTTTGAAGGCGAGCTAAAGTAAGAAAACGAACGATCGACACATACAAAAACGGCCCCCAATGGAGAGGAAACAACAGCCTCGGAAGAGAAACCCTCCTTTTGATGACGAAGATGGCAAACGCAATAACGATAACGATTGAAGGGCATACACTGAAATGTCCGATCCCTTAATTGGGAAGATGCCGCTGCCCAGCTGGTTGATGTCCTCGTGAGAAAAAAGGCTCACATCACCGCCGTCCAAGAAGTGCGATAGACAGAGATGGACTGAAACGAGTAGGTCCTTATGGCATTTATCACAGTGGCCATGTACTCGTAAAATAGCGCAAATTCGGTGTGAAATTCGTGGTGGGAGACAGACTCCGTCGCCGAGTGCTGACATTCACCCCGGTAGATAAACGTCTAGCCACAATCCACATCAAAGGGAAGTTCTTCAACATATCGCTGATTTGCGCCCACGCCTCGACTGAAGAGTAGGACGAGAGCTTATGAGAGTTGCCCCTGCCACGATGGCAAGATCGTGCTTGGCAACTTTAACGTCAGGGTGGGCAAAGAGGGTATCTTTGGCGCAACGGTCGGTAAACTCAGCCTCCTTGAGTAAACATCCCTGACTGGTTGAGGCTGATCGACTTCGCCGGGGCCCGAAATATAGTTATCTATTTTACTATATTCCAGCATAGAAAAATTCTTCAAGCTACCTGTGCCTCTGGATCGAAAAGCCACCGAACAAGATCAATCTTGTTGTAATAGACCGAGGTCCTAACATCAACTTGGACCACGTTAAAATCGACTACAACACGATCGAGGGAATCGAGACGCATTTGCAGACCAAAAAAAAGAGAGACCGAAATGCGTAAGTACGAAGAGATTGATATTCTGGTCCCAAATTTTTACGAAAGATGAGGCGACTAACAGAAGGTTTCAAGATCGGGGCATACTTTTGTAGAACCCCCAGAGGTTATCTAGTGACTGATGTCCAGACTTCCCCCAACAACAATGTCAACCTCGGTGCAACTTCGGACTAAGTACGCAATCGAGAAGTAAAGTCCTCTCTTGACAAACAAAAACCAAACTCTCTAAGTCACTCATTATTCCCGTCCTGCTATAGGGTGCAAAGGCATGGACGATGATAACATTCGATGAGTGGACGTAACGAGTTTTCAAGAGAAAGGTTCTTTGCGCATTGGACACATCAAATACCACATTCGATGGAACGATGAGCGAATTAAAAGACAGCGGCTAAGCGGAAAGAATATTTTCGGTTATTAAGTGTACAGATGCCCAGGTTGCCTTAGGGATTCGAGAATAAAAAAAATCTTTCAGAATATTTTCCATTAAGATATATAAATTTTAACATGCGTTTGAATCAGTTCTCAAAGCACTTTTGACACTCTGCTGTATCTTCAAAGTATGCGTTTAGAACGCCTCTTCTGGTGTAGAAAAACTTTGAACTCTTAGTTTATTTAAAAAAAAAAAACAGTCAACCATTTGCATCGAAGTGCTTCGAGCGCGAACAATCTTTGTTGGATTCTGCTGATCTTCAAACCCCTATACACTCGACTGCCCTGTGCCAAATTTTATATCAAAATAATCATTAGTATTTATTATACCCTAATCTTTCTGAAGCCCATAAAGTGCATTCGTTGCATTATTTTTGGAAATTTGGATATAAAACATTTTTTTCACAAATATTTTTATTTGTATTAAAAAAAATCCAACAGTTATATTTGTATGTAAGTGTATTTATGTTCAATTTCTTTGATGGTTCAAGTGGCGGGCACTTTTGAAAAATTAAAAAATAAAAATAATCAAAAAATTATAATAACAGTAATAAATAATGAATTCAGTCGTTTTACATATAAGTAAATAATAAATAATTAAATAAATATATTAAATAATAATAATAATAATATTCTTTAAAAAGTAGCGTATAAAAATATTATAAGTAAAAGTAATAATTACGAAAAAAATAAAATAAAAATACTAATTATGAAAAATTAAAAAATAAAAATAATAATAAACAAAAAATTAAAAAAACAGTAATAAATAATGAATTCAGTCGTTTTACATATAAGTAAATAATAAATTATTAAATAATAATAATAATAATATTCTTTAAAAATTAGCAAATAAAAATATTATAAGTAAAAGTAATAATTACGAAAAAAAATAAGCAAAAAATAAAATAAAAATACTTATTATGAAAAATTAAAAAATAAAAATTATACTAATCAAAAAATTAAAATAACGGTAATAAATAATGAATTCAGTCGTTTTACATATATTTTTGGCACTGCAAGTGCTCAATTCTGCTAAATAGCAGCGACAACTTCGAATTCCTTACTTTGATTCTATCGGCTCTGTTAGCCACCAAATCGAACATCATACAGAATTCAATTTGCACCTTCTCGATACTTTACATTCTCTGGCCCGGCGTGCTTTTCAGAATGCATCGCAACAACGGCCACGGCGCTATGGCGGTTTTATTTACTTTTTGAATTTTTTAATTCGTAATATCTTTTGAATGGAAAGTCCAATTTAAAAACTATTTTATAGGTAGTTAAATTGTCTTGACCATAAAATAATTTATTTGGATAAGGATTAATATAAACACATAAATAGTATGGTTTGAATTTGGTTAGCATTTTCATTAATGTTTAAAATGAAAAAAGTTGTTGTAGTGACATAACTACAATAGTGGGACATATGCTACCGCGGATTTTTTTGTAGACATTATGATGTTCTTCAATATTGTTGTACATTAATAGTTTCGGCAGCGCATTCGACGAAAGACATTTTAAGACTCATTTTTCTACTCCTTCGATTACATTGTTCAAATGTTACCAAGGATCCCTAATTTTTTTTTTCAAAATGAAGTGTAGCCTATGTCAAATTGAAAGAATGTAGCATTCTATTGGTGAAAGAATTTTTTAAATCGGCCCAGTGGTCTTTGATCCTATTCATTACAAACATACAAACCTACAAAAATAGGTACAAATCTTTCCTCTTTATAATATTAGTATAGATTATATCACATGTGTTGAGTTAAAGTTAATTCAGTACCGTTTTGTCGTTTAAATTTAAATACATTTCGGTCATCAAAGCAGCTCTGCATATGCGCCGTTCGTCTTCTTTTAACTTTATGCTTGGCATAAACCTTACAATTTTTTTTTGGTCTATATACAAATAATTCCTCTTCTTTATTGGCGTAGATACCGCAAATATTTGAAGTATTAAAAGTGACCTTCGATATAATTCTCTCAAAAAGATGTTGTAAATTTGAATGTCATTAATAACTTGAAAGCAAAAAAGTGAAAGTTTTGTAAGGTGATCCCAAACATCAAATGATTAATAACATTCAGACGCAACAATTGCCTGTAAAAGCGCACATATTAAAATTCACAGCGTTTTTATGAGCGTGTGCAGCTTGTAACAATGCGCTTTTTATTCAAGTGCTGAACGCATAAATCAATATATATTTACAATACAAGCAATTATACCTAAATACCCAGCAGGTGTTTATCAACTGCCAGCGATAATATTAACAAACTTATTAGCAGCAATTACTTTCATTAAATCGCGCACAACCAGCTGTCGTGTTGTTTTTGCTAGAACTGTTGTTTATTTATCTTTTATTATTGCTATTATTTGCCTTTACTAACAGCTTAAAGTTGAGTCCCTCTATTTAAACATTTTGACAGCTATGATAATGAAACTAACTAAAATGGGCCGACACTGGAAGTGGCTCGTTTATGCTTATAACTTTCAAAATTACTGCCGATTTTCTAAAGACTTTAGTGAGCAACCTCTATTCTCCTAATTATTGATTTGATTGCTTTAGAACATAATTCGAGCCGACTTAAGCACATAATTAATTTGAATGTCAGCGCAAGCGTCAACTCATTTCCATTGCAAATTAGGCGATTTTCAGTAAACGAGTCGGCAAGTGGTCTAAAATCGAGAACTCGCTTATCTCGAACTGAAAACCGCTCGCCAGCTTGTATTGTAGACAGAAGCGTAGCAAAATAAAGCCACAAATAAGACTAGAACCAAATCACTTACAACTGTTCAATTGTACTAAATATGTATATATTTACTATATACGTGAATAACGTTTTATATAAATTTGCAAAAACAAAAAGAAAATCTGCATTAATTATACATATTTAATATGAAGTGCAACACCTTTCGCATGCGCCGCCGCTTGGCGTGCAATTTCCAGCTGCCAGATGTGCTGTCAAGAATGCAAGTTAGTATGCAGATATGTTCAACTTTAAAGGTGTGTGTGTGTGTATGTGTATTGATATCGCAGAAATCGGTTAGCGCGCAAAGTTGCTCGGCGCGCTGAGGAAGTGGCGTTTTAGAAATAGCGGCTAGCGTTAGCGAATAACGTCTCGAAACAACCAGTAATATGTATCTACATATTTGTGTGTGTGTTATTATGTACATTGCTATAAAAATATGTATATGTGTATAATTAGTTGTGCTAAATGCTTTTTAGTCGAATTTATTTCTCTTTTTTATTCTTGGATAATTTACTTAATACCTTTCAAGAACAAGAGCCAATATAAAGCGCAAAAGAAGTACGATTTGTATATATAATATTAAACAATTCTGCTGCTGCAACAACAATTCAATTGTATGAGTAATAATAGAAACTAAGAATTAAGTATTTACAAATAAGAAGGGGTTAAGTTGGGGCGTAACCGTACATTTTATATTCTTGAAACTTGCAAAGGCCAAAGCCGGGGCAATCCTTAAGTGTTAACCAAACTTTGTATTAAACAAAAAAATTTTGGCTTCAATTGCACCGAAGCTATAGTATCCTTTACAAATCACGGGTGATCCAAGTAGAGATACTTTTTTCAATAGCTATTTTTTGACAGATCACGCAAGAGTCGTGTCAAGCTGTCATGTTGTTTAGTAATGTTTGGCATTTCATCATGGTAAGACTTACGCCTGAAAAAACATTTACAAATCATTCAACTTTATTATGACAATTTACATTCTTTGAAGAATGTGAATCGCACGCTTATGGTCTTATGGTCAACATAATTGGTCTCCTGCAAAACACCGGTACCCATCTTGAGAGCCAGCATTAATTATTGGATAATATTCCACCGCGTCTTGCACGAAATAAAAAAGTAATGCAGCCTTAGCTGAGAGTGCACACGAAAACCATGGATACTCGATTCGGGGTCCTTTGCAGCAACTCTGACGGACGTATGGAAGGATTTGCGCATTTTACATCAAGATCTTAAATTCCCGATCGAAGATCCGACGTTTTTGAGCCAGATTTTTTTCAGCCATAAGGGCCATTTTTGGCTCAATGGGTATGTAAACAAGCCAAATTGCCACATTTGGCACGAAGAGCAATCTGAAAAGATTCAAGAGCTACCATTTCATTCAGAAAAAATAACGGTTTACTGTGGTTTTTTCAAAAATTATACCGGTGAGATCATGAAAACCGATTATTTAAATACTCTTGTTCTTGGCGACATTTTTTTTCAACAAGACGGCGCCACACATGGCATCAATCAATGGATTTATTGAGAGAAGACTTCGGTGAGCAGAAAATTTCAGTTTTGGGCCGGTCGATTGGCCACCAAGACCTTGTGATATCACATTGTTAGACGTTTTCCTGTAGGGATATATAAACTATGCGGACAATATCGCTTCAATTCAGTTCGTTTGGCAGCTATATTAAGAAATTTAAAAAATTCTGAATTTTCGGTTAATGTGTGATATAAAGTATGTATGTATTTGTCCAATCTAGCCGCCGATTCCGTCAAATAAACAATAGAATATCAAACCTCACCTACGTATCGAATTTCATTCTTATATATATATTTTATAGGATTCCCATCTTTTTCTTCTGGGTGTTACAACCATTATGGTAAACTTACATAATATACCTTATTCAGAGTATACAAATGTTGCGAAGGAAGACTATGGTCATTTCTCGACAAAATTATGAATGGATTACCATCATAATTTTTATCTAAGTAAAATTGCATGTAGTATGGGGCAGAGCTACGCTCTTTTTTAATTTAGAACCACACATGCTCCTCCCTCCTGCGAAACGATGTACCAAATTATGGTTAATACATATAATTTTATTATTATTTATCTTAAGTTGACTTAGTTGTATGACTTAAGGGTTTTTTCTTAAGGGCTGTTTGTAGGCATGGAAATGATGGAACTCCGAACATCTGGAATACTAACTCCTGTGGGTGACAACGAAAGACCTCTTCGAAAGATCTCAATTTTTACTCAAGTTGCACTAACAGACCGTCGTTCGGAATTCAAATCTTCTCATCATAGCTCTATATTAACCTCAATATTTTTACTTGTACGAGGTGTGACAATTAAGTAATGAGACTGATTTTATTGCCGCGCTTTTGGTAAACCTGTGATCTTGGAATTCCCTTTGTCTTTTTCCGGCATCCCTCCCCTCTCCATTGATATATGTACCATCGTCTAGCTTGTTTACTACCATCGCTCTAACCTGCTGCGTCAAGTTGAGTAGGCGTGTGTTTGTAGTGCTCGTCACGAAAATGGAAAAACGAGATCTAGAGCAACGCGTCGCGATAAAATTTTGCGCCAGATTGGGCGAAACAGCTTCGAAAACGTACGCTAAAATTGTAAGAGTGTATGGTGATAGCGCCAAAAAAGCGCCAAAGCTCACAATGGTTGTCTCCGCGCGCACCTCGCCCGAAAAAAGCTCGCATAAGCAAGGCGAAGGTGAAAACGATGATTATTGCCTTTTTTGATAGCCGTGGAATCGTCCACAAAGAACTCGTTCCACCAGGGAAAACTGTGAATCAAGTCTACTATTGCCAAGTACTCGAAAGATTGAGAAAACGAGTCAACAGGGTTCGCCCAGACATCGCTCGTAACTGCATCCTTCATCACGACAACGCCCCGTGCCACACCGCCCTCAGCGTGTCCCAGTATTTGACCTCTAAAGGGATCGCCGTGTTGCAACAGCCACCTTATTCGCCCGACAAGTCACCCTGTGACTTTTTTGTTTGCTAAAACAAAATCGGTGGTCAAAGGAACCCATTTTGAATCGATTACGGACATCCAGGCGGCCGTGACGAGGGTACTCGCGGACATCCCAGTCAAAGCGTTCCAGTAATGTTACGAAGCATGGAAAACGCACTGGAATTGCTGTATAGCTGCCCAAGGGGATTACTTTGAAGGGGATGGCAGAGTTGTAGAATAATTTTCAAATATATGGTTTTTATGGAATCAGTCTCATTACTTAATTGTCATACCTCGTATGTGTTACAAACAACTAAACTTCTTAGTTTATTTTTATATAGCTGTAAACCGGACAGGAGTCTACGGAAGTTTAACCACACCGATCAGACAATATTCATTTTATAGGTGGTAGTTCAGTCACAAGTACGCTCTTTTATATGAGCTTGTTACTGGCGTTTGTAAGTGGCTGATACACAATTTAATCCAATGCAATCGCTCCTTAGATTATGGCTAAGCGCCTGATTTCAAATGTTATATTTTTTCTGTTGTTGCTTTTAATGTCATATATTTGTACAATATGTGTATATAATATATAGAATTTTTTCAATATTAGGGAAGTCTCATCCAATACACGCTAATTATAACTATGTATATTTTAATACCTTCGAAAGGCAGAGTATAATGATTCTATTACAAAATTAGACTATTACTAATACAAATCCGTTTATCAAAACTTAAATTGGATAATAGGCAACCCAGGGAGCATCTCTGGTTCTAAAATTTTGAAAAGAAAGAGTGACCCTATTAAACAAAAACGTCAGAAGCATGCAGGTATAAAAAACCACAGCAAGAGTATAAAAATATATTTGTATAATGGGCTTGCACCGCCCAATGTCAGTGAAAAGGTCGATTGATAGCTCGCCGATTTGAAAATTAATACCTGAATTATATAACAACTCTTTTAGTTATTGTAATTGACTTTCTGACAAATATATCAATCAATTAATGAGTTACCTTAATAAAATTGGGACCTTACTCTAGCCTCAATATACCCAATTTAGTGATTTTAATGCCAGAGTTTTCCATGAAGTTTTTAACGCCCAGAAGGAAGCATGATAAGTTGCGTCGATTTGGCCATATCCGTCCATCATACAAACTGAATGATTGGAATTAAGACCCTGTGGCAAAATCTTTTTATATGTCGAGATATCTCCACGAAATGCGGCATCGCATATTGTCCAAAGCGACTTTACAATTTCCGAATAAATTGTTCCGATCAGACCAACATTTCATATAGCTGCTTTAGAAACTGACCAATCAATATCAAATTCTTGTATGAAATCTTTTGCATCTTTTGGAATTTCCGATTGACTTTCGCCTTATGCACACAATATTCTAAATGTCGACTCATTTATAGATTCATTTAAAAATCTCGTTTGCAGTTTATAAACTATATAGCATTATAACATACTTACATATAGCGCAAGCTGTTCCGCCTTAATGCATCGATGCATACATTAGAGTAAAAACCTGCATTTAGCCATTTCAAACCCTCAACACTTAAGTATATTTTAAGTATGGAAGCAAAAAATATTACAATATTCAAAAGGAAAGGTCAGACGCTAAAGTAAATCTTAATGCAAGTATGCAATTGTTCGTGACCCGGTTCGGTGCTTAAGTCTTTCGTTTCGTGCTGTTCTAATTGATTCGAATAAATGCTGTTTGGCTTATGTTGGAAACATAAGCACTCGAGGGGTATATGAACAAACGAAGACCATTTAAGTTTATTTAATAGAATTTAGCTACATTAACCACTATGTTAATGAGTGCTTAAGGGGTCAGTAGGGTAATCTTTTTTTTGCATTTTCTGTTCTCTTATACCCTTAGAATTAATGTAGAAACCCACTTTACCATTACCATTGGAAGGTTTTGAAAAAGGCCCAAAAATAATAATACCGCTCGACGTTCGGAGCGCTTGGAGTGCTCTCTTTGTAAGCTTTTTCAGTACCTCAAATTAAGCGCGTTTTTCTCAAAACACACTTTTTGAACTGGCGGACATGATTCCGATCGAAACGATTTGCTTAATTTTTTTTTTTAATGTTCACAAAACGCCTGACTATCGTCCCTATATTTTTATAATTTATTGACAATGTTATGACAAAATTTATGTAAAAAACACGGAGAAAAATTAAAAAAAAAAACGTTAATTACTTTTTTATTTATCAACATTTTTTCATGATTCTAGTAAGGACGATACAATTCACGTACTTGTTAAGAATAAATTAGGTTTTTGTTTTTCAGATGACATCAAACATGAAAAATCGTTTCCGCCAGTGAAAAAACGCATCTCATTCACCCAACCATTTCTACGACAGATATCATTAACAAATTCCGAAAAAAAAATTTATACACTTCACCATATACCTCATGATATGTGAAAAAAATTATACTGTAGAATAAAAATTTCTATGAAAAAAAGTCAAAAACAAACCAGATTACCTTACAGACCCCTTAAGAAATATTTGGGGCAAAAAAAAAAAAACGTTTAAATAGTAAGCAATTAAATGTGAAGTTTATATATATTTAATATACAAATATTTTAAATGTTGGCCGCGGCTAGGTCCCAGATGATCCATCCATTGAGTCAAATTTTCGATGACTAGTTCAAGAATTTCGACCGGTAACTGACGAATGACAAGCGTGATATTTCGCTGCTAGGTCTGAATCAAAACGGGATTTTCCGAATAGATTTTAGACTTTATATATCCCTACAAAAAAAGTCAAACGGTGATATCACACGATCTTGGTGGTCAATCGGCCGGCACAAAATATGAAATTATCTGCTCACGGAAGTGTTCTCTAAATAAGTCCATTGACTGATGCTTTTCTATGGATGAAATGGCTCTCTCTATCTCTTGAATCCCCTCAGATTACTCTTAATCCTAAATGCGGTAGTTTTGCTTTTTTACATACCTATTGAGCCAGAAATGAGCTCCAGCGTTGAACAAAATTCTTTTTCTTGGAACTTTTCAAGGGCCCACAGAGCGAAGTAATGCTGCTTGGGAAGGTGGAGCAGCTTAAATTCTTGTATAAGCAGTATTTTACACGCTCTTAATAAAAAATGGACTGGGACCACACCTTTTAATAAGTTTAATATACATATCTCCTTAGCCTGGGACAAATTCCATAAGAATCTCTACCTACAGTGAGAAAATGGATGATAACCCCGCCCACTCCCCATATAACGTTTTGTTAAAAACTACTAAAAAACGATAAATGAATAACTAAAAGTGCCAGAGGCAATAAGTGTTACCGCCAGGATGATACAAAGGCTTTACAGGAGTCGGGGTCAAAATCGGACATTGAGCGTCGCACCGCCCGTACGAGCAAATAGATGAAATCACATATCTCCGTACTTATTTGAGCAATTTTAATCAAACGCGGTACCTAATATATTAGTTATCACATGTCACATTGCGAAAATGGGTGCCGTCAGACCTTCTTCTTATATAACACAATTTTTAATTTCATATGATTTTTTCACTTTTCAGTACACAAAGCAAGCACCACTGAACACACATTGGATGAATAGTCAATTTGGGGTATAACATCGCGAGTCTAAAACTTATCGAAACATATCTGTTCATTCCCCACATGCCGAATCTGTGGACCGCAGTGCGAATGGCAAGGAAGAACGACTGGCGCTCTGTTGTAAACTTGGCTATAATCACATAAGCGATGTATATGCCAATAAGGAATAAGAAGAGTGATTTTCGTATGATTTTCAATGACGCTTAAATTATAGTACTAAAACTAAGTGACTCTGTGGCAATAATCTAAGTTAATACGTTAGCAAATTTGATTGTTATCCATTCATGCTTTCGTCGAACAATGGACGTGAACCCTTTCCATTATTGCCAACATCTGAAGGTATTTATCAAGAGTACTTCCTTCCTCACTTGTTTTCATAAGTTTGCACCTTAGGGAGGCAGTACATCAGAAAATGTTCTAGCAAATATACAAAAAAGTTATGAATGGTAAGAGAAAAACCTCTGGCTAATAACAACAAATTTGTTACAGAATTTCCACACCGCGAGACAGTGGACAAAACGGTAACGGTAACCAATTAATTACTCCAATTAAGCAGCTCTTTAAATAATTTGCATTTCGTTTGAATAAAAGTGTAATGGACTTTAGTGATTAGTGTGTAATGAAAGTGCCGAACAAGTTTCAGGCCATTATGTAAGTATGTAACGCGCGTGTGCTTCATACATGTGGCCAATAACGAGCACATGACATTTGTGTCATTTGTCAACTTATTAATTTAAAAAAAAAACCGTTTCCATATGAAATCCTCACTGCACATTTGAATTCATTTCAAATTAAAATTGATGCATGAAGCCCAAGGCATTTTCGGCACGCGTCCATTGAACTTTTATTACCGTTCGCATGAGTTTCTTTCGTATACGTTTTGTTATTTATTATTGTTGTTGCTTTTATTATTTTGTGCGTTTACTGTATATGTTACTGTTAGCATGTGACGCGTTTAGCAACAATTTCTAATGAATTTTTATGGAAATCCGCAATGTGACAGCTTGTCAAAGCCCTTTTGCTAAAAACTGAAACTATATTTTTGTTTTTTAATTATTATATTTCAATGTGTGTGCGTGTGTATGAAATTGTGTATTAAAGTTGCCGCCAGCTATTACATGTATACATTATTGGCGTTATATATATAACGGGTGTTCCAAGTAGAGGCCTTTTCTTTTTGTATTCGCGCGCTTCGTTCAACTTATGGTCAACATAATCGGCCTACTGAGCATACTATTCCCAACACCATCTCCCATCTTGAGACCCAGCACTTATTATTGGATAATATTCGACCGAATAGACAATATCCAGAACGCAGTGAAAAGAGTATAGCAGTTGTAGCTGAGTGTGTACACGAAGACTTTGGATAGTCAATTCGGCGCTGTTCACAGTAAATCGGACTCACGTATGGAACGACTTGGCGCATTTTATGTCCAGATCTTAAATTGAAAGCGTCCTAAATACATATTGTGTAAGAACTGAAGCCACTCAACCTTTCCAAGCGACATCGCTACGCTCTATGTGCTCTTGAAAACTTCCAAAAAGATCCGAAGTTTTCGAGTCATATTTTGTTCAGCAATCAGCCTCATTTTGGTCGAAAAGTAACCTGAAGAGATTCAAAATCTGCCAATTCAGCCAAAAAAAACCACGGTTTGGTGTGGTTTGATGGCCGGAGGAGTTATCGCATCAATCAATGGATTTATTGAGAGAAAACTTCGATGAACAGATAATTTCACGTTTTAGCCCTATCGATAGGCCTCCCAGGTCGTGTGATATCACACTGTACACTTTTTCCTGTGGGGATATGTAAAGTCTAAAGTCTATGCGGACAATCTCGCTGCGGTTCAGGCCGTGGAGCAAAACATCACACATGTCACTCGCCACTTACCAGTCGAAATGCTTGAACGAGTCAAAGAAATCCCAAAGAATGTTCTTTCGAATGATAATAAACCTTTTTGATTAAATTTAAATTTCTGTGTTTTTCCTTAAAAAAAAAGGAAACCTCGTATGCATCACCCTTTATTTATGAATGTATATTTGTATAGCTTGCCGATTCTCAGCAAACAGTTAGCAGCCTTTGCAATAAATCACGCATTTTGCATTTATGTACTTATTTTTTTGTTTGTCGGCGCGACGGACATACAGTTTGATTGGATTTCGCTAGGCTAACGCTGCGCAGACATAGTGTCTATGTATGTTTTTTAAAAGTTTTCTACAAATGTACCTACATTACATTTAATTGTTTTATGGCTTGTGTTGTTATTGTTTTTCCTTTTTTTATGTCTTTTATAAAGCTTCGACTGTGATAGATTAACCTTGATGCTACCGGTTCTTGAACTCTTTGAACAATCATACAGCCACTTCCAGCTTGGTTAAAGGAAATAAAAGTAACTAAGCATGCGCATATGTGCATAAACCTAGCAACGTGCATACATACATACCATACATATATGTACATATGTATATGTTAAGCGTACATGCGCGACATAAAATTTTTATAACATCCAACTGTAGTCAACGATAAAGTATTCACCGCTGTCGTTTACATTACAACAGATCGCCTTGAACCTGACCCTACTGGTGTGGATCTCCCACATGGTCTTTTAAATAAAAAGTTTAAAAATAACGAGAGTAACAGTTTATCTCTTCCGTTTATTATTAAAAAAAAAAATTATGTATTTTTAAAATATTTTTTCATATTTATTTTTTGTACTTTATTTTTTTTCCTCTCTAAGCACTTGCATTATTTGCATTCGATAATTAAACGAAGCATTTTATATTCATTAATGTACTAAAATTATATGTAATTTTAAAAATTTACTGCGGCAATTTTTTTCCTACTTCCTACTTCAGGTCTGCAGCCAGCTTAGTCCGCGTGCAATTTTCTGTTAATTAAAATTTTACGTTGCTTGAATATTAGTAAGAGAGTTAAGTTCCAGTGGTCTTGGTCGGTAAGTACACATGGGTATGTAGATCGTTTAAGAATCTGGCATACGTGATTATTGTTCTACTCTTGAACGTAGCACTAGTAACACTATGACATAATTTCGTAATAAAATTTACTGCTCTTGACCTTAAATGATGACTAATAAGTCAATTAGAAACTCGTGTGAGAATACTTTTCGAAAAGCAAAAATATTATTTATACAGGTACAGCGTATAGATAACAAACATACATCCCTATATAAAACAATTACTTGAGTTTAGTGTATTAAAGTGCTTTATTGCTCTTCGAAGGCGAACATTTTTGTTTTTGATTTATTTATTTACTTTTTTCACTAAGTCTTTAAGTTATTTAGTTGAAAAATACATATTATTAAAAGAGTTCAGACTTATAAGCTTAACTTTCTTCCTGCTGAAAACGCTAGAGAAAAATTCTTGGACGCGCACATTAGAGTCGCAGCGCCTCCTAGAAGCTTATTCAAGGCGCTGCACGTATATACATACGAAGGACAGATAACGGGTGGACCATCTAACGTTTTAAATTTGAATTATCTATATTTCGACATTGGAAACGTCAAATACCATTCGGAAAGTGACAGATATTCAGTAAAAAATCTAAAATTTACGAAATGGGTCGCTATTCACTAGAAGAAAACTGGGAAATATTGAAAATATTTTTCCAAAGTGGTGAGTCAAGTGGATGCTCAATTTGACAAAAAAATCATATTTTCGGACGAGGCTCATTTCCACCTCGATTGTTACGTTAACAAGCAGAATTGTTGCATTTGGGGCACAGAAACGCACGTAATCTTCGAGAAGCCAATGCACCCAACACGAATCACTGTATTGTGCGGATTTTGGTCTGGTGGAATCATCGGCCCATTTTTCTTCGAAAATGAAGAAGGAACCGCCGTAATCATCAATGAGCGATATCGCGCAATGTTAACCGAATTTTTCTTCAAGCAAATTGAAGAGGAAGACTTGGACTACATTTGGTTTCAGCAGGACGGCGCTACGTGCCATACAGCAAACGCTACACTCAATCTTTTACGCCCTATCTTCGAAAATCGCATAATCAGCAAAAGAGGTGATGTGAATTGGCCTCCCAGAAGCTACGATTTAACTCCGTTGGACTATTTTCTGTGGGGAGCTGTTAAAGATAAATGTTACGCCAACCATCCAGAAACAACTCAAGATCTAAAGTACGAGATTCAAGCTGCTGTAGCGGCCATAAGACCTGAAACCATCGAGAAAGTACTGCAAAATTTGGTGGATCGGATAAGCTACTGTAAACTCAGCCCTTGTGGTCATTTGTCCGAAATTTTTTTTCACAAATAAATTTCATAAAACAACCTTTTAAATAAGTGTTAGACCATTGAAAAATATCAAGCCGTTTTTTTATTGACTTTTTAAATTTAAAATTTTATATGGCCCACCCTGTAGTAGAGGCTGCATTCCATACACTGGTATTTAGTATCGAAAGGCTTGAATATAAGAAATACGCTCTTGGAGCATTCCTGAATATTTCTGGAGCGTTCAACAACGTCTCTACGGAATTTATTCTGAATAGTATTCAGTAAATATGATCCTACTATACAACGCTAGATCAGAAGCCTTTTGATCTCTAACGATGCTTAAATGACCAAGTCTGTAGAGGTACTTCCCAAGCTGGAGTGCTATCTCCGCTTCTTTGGACATTAGTGGTGAATAATCTGCTAAGGAACTTGGATGGCAAAATTCCTAAGATAGTGGCATATGCAGACGACATTTTCGTCTTAATAACGGGCAATTGTCTACAGATCATTTTAGCAGTATTATGACCACCACTCTCACTAGAGACCAGAATTAGTCATCGCTAGCGGGTATGGGGTTGAACCCGGAGAAAACGAATATGCATGTGTTCACAAGAATGCACAAAATTCCACTATGGATGTTCCCTTCGATAAATGACAGAACTCTCTTTCAAAGACCGCACCAAGTACATTGGAGTAGTCTTGGTTAGCAATAACGTTTAGGTAGATGCTCGATACAATCTGGGTGCTCTGTCCCTATCTCATGCACTGGTGCTATACAGCTATAGTTAGACCAATTGTGCTCTACGTTGCAGCAGTATGGTGGACAGGT
Source organism: Bactrocera correcta (assembly GCA_027475135.1). Lineage (NCBI taxonomy): Eukaryota > Metazoa > Arthropoda > Insecta > Diptera > Tephritidae > Bactrocera > Bactrocera correcta. The sequence continues at coordinate 36,174,476 of CM050326.1, forward strand.
GTACGGAAATATGCCTACCAGATGCCAATGAAAAAGGTTCAGAAGCTCACTGCGCTGTGCCTAACGGAAGCCTTAAGAACAACTCCAACAGCGGCTCTTGAACTGGTACTAACCTGACCTCTTCGCTGAAAACTTGATAGCAAAACCATTGGGACAACTTCGGGAATAGCTCGGTAGGTAATGGCGGTAAAAAAAAACACCAACTACATTATTGCACTTTTCAACTGGGAAAGAAGGTTCAAAGTTCAATAGAAAAAGATGGCTGGCATAAAGCCTAAGTTGGTGTATACTGACCAAAGTTGGGCATAAGGCAGCCTTTTAATTAGCTCGATCACTGCAGTATATTTCAAGCTGAGATCACCTGCAGGCAATTTCAGAGTCAACATCTACGTAGACAGCCAAGCAGCAATCAAGGCAGTAACCTCGCATCGCATATCGGCCAGAAGTGTCTTGGGAAATAGGGCAGTAGTGGAAAGTGTTGCCAGAAGCCACAACGCCTTGAGGGCAATTAAATAGTGGACGAGATTGAAAAGAATGGTGTACGGCTAACACCCGAATGATCAACTTTCGGAAAACTTTGTTTTGTCTTTACGACGATCTGGTCATGGTAAAGAAAATCAAAACTCTATGGAACGAACTACCATGGTGCAAAACTGCAAAAATCATGTGCAAAACGGTAGATCGGAAGTATACAAAATTCCTATTGCCACTCGATAGAAGAGACGAGAAAACTAACTGGTCATCATCTGGTGGCCACACACACCCGCAGGTTGAGGCTGACAGATCGAGAAGACTACAAGAAATGTTTAGAGCAGCGCACCAGGGAAACAATGCTCCATTGCACTTGTGCACTTGTGCCGCATTTGGAAGACTTCGCTGTGAAGATCACATGATGCACTGTAGAGGGTATCTATAGTGATGCCGTAGAGTCTGTTAAAATTCGCGTCAAGCGCAAGTATCCTAAAGAATGAGGACTCCTCATTGACCTAGCAACTGAACTCCATCTGGTATCGCAAAGGACCAAGACTGGTCTATGCGTAGCTTATTGGCCTACCACATTAACCTAAGCTAACCTAACCTTACATATTCACGAGATTAATTTGAAAATTATTCATAGTATTGCACTTTTATAGCTCTTACACTCGCCTGTCTGTCCAGCAATTTGTGTATACCATCCCAAAAAGACACTGCGCTGACGTGGCAGCCAAGAATGAGTAAAGTCAATTATTTATACACTGTTCTGATATGAACCATATTCCAGTAAATTAGTTCTGCATTGATCGGAACAAATGGTAGTCAGAAGGGGTAAGATCATGGTCATCTGTTTTCCAACAATTTTTAACCAGATTTGCAACATAAGACCGAGCATTGTCATTAGGGAAAACTATTGCCTAGTGTCTACTCCCAAATTCTGGGTATTTTTCGGCAGTCGTTGTCTTACATTTGTTACGTAGTCGTCGGTATCGGTCTCCGTTCAAGTAAACTAAGCACCAAATTCAGATCAATCTTCACCACCACTCAGCGACTGAACTACTGCATTCTTGAGCATTCAAAACATCGATTTGATGAGTTATTCATCGGATAGTTCTGACTTGGCACCGAATGGCTTTTTTTTATTCCCCTACGTAAAATATAAACTAAAAGATAAACGTTTTTCTACACCTGAAGAGGCGTTTAAAAGGTATGTATTGCAGATACCGCTGAGTGGAAAAAGCGCTTCGACATTTGGTTCTGAAACAAGAGTATAAAGTTTTTAATGAAGAATATTTTGAAAAACATTAAAGATAACAAAATAAGTACTATGAGGAGTCATTCAAAGTACTGTCGCACAGTTGCCTCTTCTCAGAGCTAATATGAAGAGTTTCGATTTCTCATTGTTAACCTTTATTTTCCATTTCTTAAGCATTTGCTCTATTCAAATAATCGTTTTGAATAACTTGAGATACCTCTGACACAGTGTCTCTAGATCATCACGTCTAAACCATTATCTGTAACCCTTTGGGCTGCTCTTAGCTATTATCGCAATCAAGCAAGTCGCAACTTCTCTCAATTACATATATATGTGACCTGGTCTACGATAAGGGGGCTTAGGTGTCAAAAAATCAATTTTTTTTTTTTTAATTTTTATTTATTTTTTTTTTTTGCTAAGCCCTTTTTCGTACACCAGGTCACATATATGTACATTTGTAAATATAATATATGTAGTTTCCGTTGCCACAACAGTTGCGTTCACGTTACCTCAACAGAACCAAAGATTTATACGGTAGTAAAATATGTTAAGTGTTGATAAGGTTGACGAATAAAACATTCTCACACTGATGAAAAACTGCAAAATAACTGGCATGTCTCAGCAACAATTAGAAGTAAGAAAAGTAAGCACCTTCGTTGTTCTACTGTTAGAGCAGAGGTTTCAATGCAAATATACTTAATAATCGCCGCGGGGAACTCTTTGTCAAAGGTATAATCCTCTAATTATTCCCATTTTATTGTAATATGTGAAGTGTCGTATTAACTTATCACCCGAAGCATTTTTAATCTTTTCCAATTAATATTCTTAGAATATTAGAAAGCCGCTGTTAAAAGTAAGAAGTGTTTTCTTCAAACAACACACACAGCCACAATATACACGTGACAAGCGCCTACGTGACTTTTCAGAAACTTTCAAATATCATTCTTATAATCGAACTTTTTTCTTTGTTTTTTGTTTTGTTTGTTACTCTTTACGCGAGTCGAAATTCCCAAATCATTATCCGGTATGCAAAGCTACCCAATTGACTTGAAAAAACCGCAAAATCGATAGCCACTTATATAGGCTAACAAATAATTGAACAATGAATGAGTAGAACGTCTTAATTATGATATGAGTTATTAGCTCGGACAGACGGAATGGCAAAATTAAGTGGCGGGTTTTTAACAACTCGGAATGAGCTGACACATAATACCTGGTATAAATACATGCATAATTAATTATGTGCGTTTTTCGCTTTAATCGTGTCGTCGAACAAAGAGTGCGTGTGTTTGTCTTATAGCCATGTATAGGGTGGTTAGAAATGTTTTTATTTCCTTTGTTGTTGGTCTTTCTTTTCTGCTTTATAAGGAAATTCAGCTCAGAAAATGATGTTCTCAAATTCGCCGAAGTAGTATTTTATTTCAGAGTTAGACCATACGAATAATATGGAAAAGAATCGAGTGCCTCTTGATGAGTCTTGAACAAGACCTGCATAACGAGACTGAAATGAAATAGTGAACGACATCCTAAATTAATCTCAAATTATCATAGACCGGATCACACCTAATTGTCTGGCAGTCAAAACATCACTTCCTTGTACCCTTTTTTGGGTTTATTATAGAATTTTAAAGTAAGTTTGACTCACAAAACCACACTTTTTAGATTCTGATTCTAGATTTAACCTGTGCGTTTTACTATCCTCGTTTGGGACTATTTTTCTTCGGCATCCTCTGGGTAACCATAAAACAACCGTTTGAAAGCTGGGTTTGGCACCCACTCCGTAAAAACGTTCCCAATCAAAGGATACAGCGGTTTCGGATGAGATACCTCACTTTTTATGACGACAACTGCAAACGAAATTAAGAGTTACGATTTACATGCACTGAAATGTCCAGTCCCTTGATTGAGAAGGTGCCGCTGCCTAGCTGGTTTATGTCATCGCGAAAATATAGGCTGACTCCACCACAGTCCAAGAAGTGCGATGGACGGAACAAGGATTGAAACGAGTAGGTCCTTGTGGCATTTACTACAGTGGCCATATAAAAGAGCGAATATTCTTTGCCGAGTCCTGACCGCAATCCGCATCAAAGCGAAGTTCTTCAAGATATGGATAATTTGCGTCCACGCCCCGACGTAAAAAAAGGACGATGTCCTAACATCCACTCGGACTATCTTATTGCAACCAAGATATGAACCCGCCTCTGTACAGCAAAAAACCCACGTCAACAAACACAAATTATGTTCGACATGGAGAAACTGCAATCCGAACATTTTTCTACTCGACTCTTGGTCACTGAGGGCACTTATCAGCCACTTGGTATAAGGGAACTGTGGGACGACATTTCAAGATCCTTACGTTCAGCTGCAAACGAAACCATTGGTTTTCGGAAAAGGCAAAAGAACAACTGGAACCCTCATGAGGAGGGTCGTGCCGTAGTGGAGAGAAAACAGACTGCCTACTTCTCAACGTTAAAATCGACCACAACACATGCGGGATAAGATAGATATCGAGAGTTGAAGAGGAAAGCGAAATGCATTTGCAGACAAAAAAAGAGAGGCTGAAATGCGTGAGTAGGAAGAGCTTAACAATCTGGCCGACAGAAATAATGACTAAGAGAAGATTTCAAGACCGGAGTATACTTTTGTAGAACCCCCACAGGTGATCAAGTAACCGATGCCCATACTAAAATTATGGAGGGAACACTTTTCCAGCCTGCTGAATGGCAGTGAAAGCTTAACACCAGGAGATGTCGAACCCGATTTCTCACTCGATATCAATGAAGAAGTTCGAATAGCAACACAAGAAAAGTTCTGAAGAACAAAAAAGCGGTGGGGTCGATAGATTGCCGGCCGAGCTATTCAAACACGGCGGCGAAGAACTGATAAAAAGCACGCATCAACTTCTTTGTAGAATATTGTCGGACGAAAGCATGTCCAGCTATCACAATATAAGTGTGCTTTGCTTAATCTACAAAAAGGGAGACCCCACAATCTGCGCCAACTACCGTGGGATGAGGCGTCTCCTCAATATCGCATATATGGTCTTGTCGCGAGTAGTGTGTGAAAGACTGAAGCCACCATCAACAAATTGATTGGACCTTATCAGAGTGGCTTTAGACCTAGAAAATCTACTATCGACCAGATTTTTACCAGTTGCTTGGAAGCCTCTAAAGTGAGCGATGTGTTGCAATAGCCGCATTATTCGCCCGACATGTCACCCTGTGACTTTTTTTGTTTCCTAAAACAAAATCGGTGGTCAAAGGAACCCATTTTGAGTCGATTATGGACATTTAGGCGGCCGTGACGAGGGTACTTGCGGACATCCCAGTCGAAGCGTTCCAGAAATGTTACGAAGCATGGAAAATGCGCTGGAATCCCCCTTGGGGACTACTTTGAAGGGGATGTGTATAATAAATAAATAAGTATAAAGCCAGCCAGGAGTACGAAAATTAGGCATATGAGACTAAGAGAAGTATTCAACCCATTTTTGACATACAGAAATAAAATAAAAACGAATGGTTTCTTTTGTTTTTTTAATCTGAAAAATTGGTTGGTAGACATCTCTCAGAAAGCTCCACCAATAAGAGCTCTTAATTTCGACGGGAACATCCTCCGCTTCAGCGTTAAGTAAAAAGATTCATATCTCGCAACTTCTTGCAAAAGAATTTCGTTTTGTAGATTTTCTAGGAAATTTAATGTTCTTCAAAAAAAGTCTATTACTAATAACTATTTTTTTCTCATGAATTTAATAAATCAATGAAAAAATTATTGTAAATCAGGAAGACTTATTGTAGACTTTGTAGGAAACTTTTTGCTTGACAAAAATAGTTTTAAATAATTTTGTGATTAAGTTCCACGAAAAAATCGTAAAGATCCACGAAAAATCAAAAACAAAATTTAATTGAAAAAATAAAAATAACAAACAATTTTTGTAGAAAACTACGACAAAACAAAGAAAACGGTTTTCTGTAAGGCGAAGGATCTTCCTGTTACAATCAAGAGCTTATACTTGGAATTTTTCAGAGTACCAAGCGAAAAACCACTCGTTTTTTATCCAATTTAACAAAATTAAAGTTTCAAAAAATTCAAAAAAAAAAAAAATAAAATTTCAAATTTCAAAATTAATCTCACAGATTGACTGATAAAAAAATTCACAGTAGAAACTGGTGTCCACATAACCTGCAACGGGGGGATTGAACAATTTTGGTCCAAATGTGTGATAATTTTTGATGAAAAGGATTGAACTATGCGCCCAACTATCCATGACATCATAAGTCCTTGATTTGTATACTGCAAAGTAAAAGAATCAGTTGAATTTTAAAGTAGTGTTAGATGGGAAATAGGCGTAGTTGGCATCCGATATTGCCTATATCATTTCATATCTGTATGTGATAAATATTATTTAATATGCAAAACGAATGCAATGGATTCACATTCTTAATCTCCACATACCGAATATAAAACTATGTGACTTTCGCCTGGTATCATGGCCTGTGGAACTAAATAAAGAATCGTGATTTGGACCAAATATGGAAATCGATGCTCATCTTTCTCTAAACCCAACATAATAAATGAATACAAAACAGCAACAGGAAAGCAAATGCAGTTAGAATATTTGACGATGCCAGCATTGCAGTCACAAATGTACAGACGGCTATATAAATCCAAATGTATACATAATCTTCACTTAAACAATCAATAATTGCTAACTAATCAAGTAGCTGCATTGTTTTGACAAAACCAGTTATCGATCCATTATAAATGATTAAAAAATAAAGGAATTAATGCTGTTTTTACTACCGCATGGTTAACAATAGTAAAATAGGAAGAATTGCAAGGCACATGCCGCGAGTTCGTCGCTTAAATCTTCTGTTTGCATGAAGCGGGGAAGAGCACAAAGGCACTTTGCAATTACATATGCTCATTTAGTTGATCTAATGCCACGCTTATTATGCGGTAAGCTAATTCCTATTGAATATTATTAGTCATTTTCACAATCTTTTTTGTAGTTGTAATCGCTTGTTGCGTCGTGTTGTTCTGTGACTTATCAAAATCACGCTTTGCATGGTATTACAAGCACAGACGCTCTCGTGCCGCTATTGTGTAATCGATGAATGGCGTGGAAAAAGTTTCGCAGACAGAATGTGCTTGTTTCAAATGCATATATGTGCAGGCCCTGTTAATGTAGTTATGTTTGTCTGACTGCAGTGTGTCTCAGGTTGCACGTTGGTCGTCGGTTGTGGCAGCGGCGGCAGCAACAGCTGTTGAACTTGGCTCAATTTCCATCGTTCCGCGAATAAATTATATAAATATATTAGATAAGCATATATGTATCTACGTTGTTGCTAATTTACATTGAATTATAATTTGAGTAAGAATAGAAAACACAGTTTTGCACTCTTCATTGCATAAACATGAGCAGAGAGGGCGCTACAATCGGCTATTGTGACATCTTTTGAATTTTTAGTGCAACTAGCGCAACTAAACACAGTGAGAACATTGAACAGTCGCATGATATGCGATTTCACAATAGCCCAGTTCTAAAAATTTAGTGGCATCAGATTTGAACCGGACTGACAACAAAAAAGAACACTTTCACATACCATATTTTAATACAACGTGTTAATTATCAGACCTCTTTTTGACTTCTATAAATAAAAATTTAATTATTATTTAGGTTTAATTTATAAGAATTTGGGTAGAATATACCTAAAATTGGTCGAAACTAATAAATCGTTTCATATTTTGATTTGCACGCCAACGATTAATCTAATTTTCTATAAATTATATTTATTATAAGCCTTGGTTGGGTCTTCAGCGCTTTCAGCGAATTTTGGCTACAGTTTCGCCTGCATATTGCCACCTTTGATGAATTTAGAGTGCTCAGCTACGTTGTGAAGTATCTCTACTTTGTGTAGGATTCTAGTATTTCCACGCTTGATACCCAAAACATTAACCAAAATGCGTCAAGACGATCTATAAGAGATGTTTATACCCTCTGCAAAATCTCTTATGCCAACACGATGATTTTAAAGCAAAGGATTTGGCTCCATAATTTTACTCCGGAGTCCAATCAACAGTTATCTTAGTGTACTGAACGCGATAGACCGAGTCGAAAACAAAATTATGTTTGCTAATACATATCATCGATTCTGTTGAAAAAAAAACATAATAACCCTTATACGAGGTATGACAATTAAGTAATGAGACTGATTTCCTAAGAACTATATATTTGAAAATTATTCTACAACTCTGCCATCCCCTTCAAATTAGTCCCCTTGGGCAGCTATACAGCGATTGCAGCGCGTTTTCCATGCTTCGTAACATTTCTGTAACGCTTCGACTGGGATGTCCGCGAGTACCCTCGTCACGACCGCTTGGATGTCCGTAATCGACACAAAATGGGTTCCTTTGAACACCGATTTTTTTTTAGGAAACAAAAAAGTCACAGGGTAACATGTCGGGCGAATAGGGCGGCTGTTGCAATACGGCGATCCCTTTTGAGGCCAAATACTGGGACACGCTGAGGACGGTGTGGCACGGCGCGTTGTCGTGATGAAGGATCTAGCTATGAGCGATGTCTCGGCGTACCTTGTTGACTCGTTTTTGCAATCTTTCGAGTACTTTTCAATAGTAGACTTAATTCGCAGTTTTCCCCGGTGGAACGAATTCTTTGTGGACGGTTCCACGGCTATCATCTTCGACTTGCTCATGCGAGCTTTTTTCGGATCACTTACACTCTTATAATTTTAGCGTACGTTTCCGAAGCTGTTTCGCGCGATCTGGCGCAAAATTTTATCGCGACGCGTTGCTCTTGATTTCGTTTTTCCATTTTCGTGACGAGCACTACAAACACACGTTTACTCAACTAGACGCAGCAGGCGAACTAAACAAGCTAGAGCCATGGTTCGTATATCAATGGAGAGGGGAGGGACGCCGGAAAAAGAGAAAAGGAATTTCAAGGTCACAGGTTTATCACAAGGGCGGCAATAAAATTAGTCTCATTACTTAATTGTCAAACCTCGTATCTAGGCTTAATGGAAAATTTGGAGTCCCAAAATCGAAGAAAACCATCTAAAGAAGAACGAAATGCTGTCTCATGAAGATAAAGCACCGTGACACAAATCCATGAAAAAGATGATTTAATTAATTTAATTTATATTTGTATTACTTTCTATTCAACATATTTTCCAGATATAGCGCCTACGAACATTTCCTGTTTTTAACCTCAAAGTTGTAAAGAAATTTCAAAGACTGAGCTCTGGCGAAAGACAAATAGAAGTTAAGAGTTGAAAAAATTAAACAAAAAAGAGTTTATGCAAAATCGTTAAAATCGTTGTACCGCACTGAAGGACTAAGTTCGGGTGTCACCGAACATTTTATACTCTTGCGAGTTGAAAGAATCAAAGTTCGAGAAATTCCTTCAGGAAAATATGAGAGTAGGGAGTAGTATTAAACCGATTTTATCTATTTTTGCCAGTAACATATACTATTAACATGCAACATACTAAAAAAGGGGATAAAATGCCCCCTGAGTACCTCTCATACCATCACCAATCATATGGAGTAAAGTCAGGCGGATGTTCGAAAATCCTGATATTACTTACATGTAGGATAGATAAAATTTTCGCCCAATTTTACCAATTTTAGACATAAAAATTCGGTGATTTTGTTATTTTCTTTGAGATAATTCAAGAATTGGCCGATATATCCAGTATAAAGTCACCAGAAGCTCGAAAATTTTTTAGTAGTTCTTAACAGTACTGTTATATGGGGAGTGGATGTGGTAATCTTCCGATTTCAACCAATTTTACAGATATCATTTTTTTGATAATATGTTGTCTCGTCCTTCTTGGGAAAAATGGGATAGTAGTCAATATTTAAAAGATTATCTTGAGGAGAGGAATAGTGTGTAATCACTTGGTCTAAACGTCCGAGCTCTAAGGTGAATGTATAAAAACTTCTGGAGAGCCCGGAGTCGGCGAGCAACTGCAGATGTGTGTGGTCTAGCGTTGATCTGTAGAAACAATCCCTCTCCTTTTGGCCAAAGCTGGCTATTTCTGGACGATCGCTTACCGTAGACGGTCCAGTTGCAGACAGGGCAGTACGCATAACAGAAGATTCCGTGTGCCAATCTCACCAAACGCATAGTACACACCTTCTTTACCGAGAGTTCTGACTGGGTCTCCGTTTGTGTTGACAGCGCACGATTCAATCACACGTATTGTGTCGTGTCCCATTTTTCAAAACCAATAACCATTCGTTACAGAATTCAATCGATTCTGTAGCGATTCGCAGATGAAAATTTTGTCCTTGAGGGTTTTTACGTTAACTCGTGCTTCATTTTATATTTACCCTTATTTAAACAACTCCAAATGGTGTCTTGTACAATGCTTTAATCGTGGGTAATCGAAGCAGTTCTTACATGGCGATCGAACTCGGCCATTATTTTATCGATATTTTCGACAGTTGGCTTTCCAGAGCATTGCGCATCTTTAAATGTCGCAAAAAAGGCAATTAATATTTTTGGTATCCATGTTTTTTTATTTATATAAAAAAATATTACAAGAATATTTAATCAAAAAATTTAAAAATTAGTAGCCGATGAAGGTGGGCTCTCGAGAAATTAGTACGTGATCACACCCTTGTAAAGCTAGCAAACTGAAACCAAAAAAAAAACAAAAAACTATTAATATAGATCAAGATCAATGTCTGATTTTAATAAAAATTTTAAAATTTCTTTTTCACGATATGGATTGTTCCAGAAGACTTTTTAAAAATGTCTGGTAAATTTTTCTAGAACTCGAAACACTTTTCATAAGCACTTTTTGGGATCCACCGAAAACCGATTAAATTTCGATGATTTTTGACTTGTTTACATGGATACAGATACAGTTGAAGAGGTTGAAAGTTGTCCAGAACGAGGCATGTTCTCAACGATCTCTCGACCGTCTTTGAAGGCTTTAAACCACTCGTAGGCTTGTGTTGTTGATAAAATTGTAACCTTAAGCCTTTTCCAACATTCTCAACAATTCCGAGATTTGGATACAGATGCAAATTCAAAATTTGGGAAAAATTCTTTGTTCGACATTTTTATCCATTATAAAAATCGCAACGCACTACTGAAGCGTACCGACTTAAGCAGCTGCTGTAAACAAATCACATTTAGCAAAATAAATATCAGTTTAAGAGGCTACCTGTGTGACGCAATAAAAATTAGGCGATTTTCGTGAATCTTTTTAAGAGAAAGTACGCTATGGAATATTTCGAACTTCTTCGAACTTAATAAGGTATATTTTCAGCTATATTTTAAGATTTTTTTTACAAAAATGTTAAAAAATAACGGAGGTATGGGCTGTCTTCGGAGGTGCCAAAAAAAGTGTCCCAACCGCTGGCATGATTCCGGCCGAATGAGTAGCTGAAACAAAAAGGAAAAAAATTGTCGTTTTTTTAATGCGAAATTGACAATTTTCAACCAAGCAAAAAGATCGTAGTCCATTGTATAATAAATGTGTTGAAAAATACTCAGTTTTAATTTGAAGTGGATTGTCCAATTTCTGGTTGAGTTATGAAGCCAGCAATTTTGAAAAAAGTCGTTTCGAGAAAAACGCGTTTAAAGTTTCACTTACTGTATATATGTATGTTTGCACCTCCGAGCGGTCGGTTTTTAGAACGCTGCCATCTGAAAATTATTCAAGATACGACCTTTCTGATTTCACAGGATATTTACGGAAATATATTCTATCGAAAAAGCAAATAAAAATAATAATTTTTTTGAAGGTGTCACACTGGTATAGTCCCTTAACTTACAATTCACTACTTTTTGTCATAAATTATGTAATTATCATAATGTACATATATCTCCGAAAATAATTTGAAGTTTGAAAAATTCTCTTATAGACACAATCTTGAATAGTTTAATTTTAAAAATAAAAAAAGTATTTTTTTCTAACCTCCTTGAGCCAAGTATTAAAAAAATAGTTGGCTTCTCTTTACTGGAGTAATATTCAATTTTTGCGAACTCTTTTCTTGCCTTGATCGAGAAGTTGAAAATATTAGTATACTTTTAGGCGGTGATTGAAGTAGTCAACACTAATTATTATTTCGATGTAATGAATGAATTCAAAGAGATCATTCGGCTAACTTAACTAGCGCTGAAGAAAATATAAATTATTATATATAATGTATATATCTATACTTGCAACTATTTAGAGGTTTTAAGGAAAATAATAATTGAAACAGACCAAGCGAAGCGAATACGCAGTCTGAGAAGACCAAGTAATTTGACCATTTCCTAAACATTGAGAGCAAAAGCACAGCAAAACACACAGAAATAAATCTACACATATTTTATACAATATTCAATATTTTTGTTTTTTATTTGTATTAATATTTGTATCATAATTATATTTTACAGTGCAGAAAAACTACACCAATATTATACATATATAAATTTATATACGCATGTATACAAATATGTTGTTGTTATTGGTATAATCGTATACCTTTTTCATACTTGCCAGCTGCTTCGTGATTATATATACGTATATGTGTATAGTTGTTTGTATATTTTTTTTTTTTAATTAATTTTTTTTTTTCTTAGTTAATTAATTTTTTTTTCCTTAATTTATTAATATTTTTTCTTTTTAGTTAATTATTTTATTTTTTTTCTTTTTTATTTAATTTTTTTTCTTAGTTAATTATTTTATTTTTATTTGTTAATTTTTTTTTCTCGTTTTATTTACTTTCTTTCTTTTTTGTTGTTTTATCGCTTATAATATTTTGCATTTAGTTTTTAATATTTTTTTCATTTCTTTATATTTCTGGTTACAGTTTCAACTCTGTTTGCTGATAATCTTAAATATACTAGGTACATTTAAATGTTAATTATACTTTCTGCCATAGTATTTATGCTGTTTATTTAAATTACTGAATACGCATCGAGTTACCTTCAGATTTTTTTTTTTTGTTTTTTAATAATAGCTCAATATTAAGCACGCAAACCGTAAGCCGATTTGCTTTGCGTTTTCTGTTTTGGATTTTTTTTGTTTTGTTTTTTGTTACTTTTTTAGTGTGTATATTTTATATTTTTTAATGTTTTATAACCTTACTTTTCAAGTTATTGTAATTTATTTATTTTATTTCACTTGTATATTTTATATTAATTTGTTGCTATATATTTTTGATTTTATTCTTGCGAAATCATTTAAATTTTATAAATTCATTACTTTTATTATACAATAAATTTGCTTATTGTTTTAATATATATTTACACAAATTTTTATTATATTTATTTTTCGTGTTTATGGTTTTTGATTTTATTTATTTTTTGATACTACTTATTATTTTACACTAATTATTTTTTATATAGATCATTTTATAATATTATTTATCATTTTATTTTATTTTTTTATATTATTTATTTTTTTTAGTATTTATTTATTATGCACATAACTTTTATCATCTATTATTGGAAAGGATTAGTAACCTGTAACAGTAAATTAGTGTTTGTAGTTCGAAAAAATACAATTTTTTATTAGCAACAAATTATATACAATAACAACTGCGACACTTAAATATATTTTTTTATTAGAAGTTAAAACGCCACGAACGACAGCAGACTAACGTTAATGTTCGAAACTAAAGTGCGTTTTAAGAGAAATAATGCATTTTTTCCCGTTGCAATGCTGATTATTATTTTTTTATTTATTGATGTCTCAAGTAATGTTTAGGGGGTATTCTATGGTAGTCTATTGGCATAAATTTCAAGACCATTGTTTTTTTTAGTTATAATACGTGAAAAATTAATTAAAAATTGAAAAAGTTAAAAATTTAAAATATAATAAATTAAAATTATGAGAAATTAAAAATATTAATTATTAAACAATTAAAAATGTAAAACACTAAAAAATCATTATAAAAGTTTAAAGAATTAAAAATCGAATAAAAATTAGCACGTGATGAATTAAGGTGTCTCAAACAATAGGCACATGACCAAGAAATTTCAACTGTCCTAGCAATCAGAACCATTAAAAAATTATTAATTTAGAATAATGTCGCAATATCTGGTTCTATACGAAAAAGTGGGAAAGTAATTGTTCACAAAAAAGGAGTGTTTTCTTTTGTCGAAAATTTTTTGGAATGTTTTAAATTTTTTAAAAATTGGAATATTAACCAAAAAAAAAAATTTAAAAAGGGAGAAATTTAAAATAAAATTGGAAAATTTTTTAAAAATAAAAATTTTCAAAAAAATTTAAACATTTTAAAAAAATTGGAAAATTTAAGAGAAAAATTGAAACAATTAAAAAAATAATTGAAACGGTTAAAAAAATTTGGAAAATTAAAAAAACAAGAAAATTAAAAAACAATTGAAAAATTTAAAAAATTATAAAAAATTGGAAAATTAACAAAAAAAGAATGGAATTTAAAAAAATGGAAAATTTAAAAACTTAGAAAACTAAAAATTTTCAAAAAAAATTTTAACACATTAAAAAAATTGGAAAATTTAAGAGAAAAATTTAAACATTAAAAAAATTTGAAACAGTTAAAAAAAATTGGAAAATTAAAAAAAGGAAAATTAAAAAAACAATTGGAAATTTAAAAAAATAGTCAAAAAAAATAATTGGAAAATTTATAAAAGATTGGAACATTGAAAAAAATTGGAAAATTAAAAAAAGAGGAAATTTTTTATAAATTGGAAAATTAAACATTTTCAAAAAAAATTTCAACGATAAAAAAGAAAATGGAAAACTTAAACAAAAATTGGAAAATTTACAAGAAAAATTGAAACATTTAAAACAAATTGAAATAGTTAAAAAAAAATTGGAAAATTAAAAAAACAATTTGAAAATTTATAAAATTGGGAAATTAAAAAAATTTGGAATATTTAAAAATTATGAAAAAAATAACATTTATAAAAGATTGGAATATTAAAGAAAAATTGGAAAATTTAAAAAAAGGTAAAATTTTTTAAAAATTGGTTTTTTAAAAATGTTTAAAAATTTATATATTTAAAAAATTTAAACATTTTTAAAAAAAATAGGAAAATTTTAACAAAAATTGGCAAATTTAAGAGACAAATTTAAACATTTAAAAAAGTTTTAAAAGTTAAAATAAATTGGAAAATTAAAAAAAGGTAAATTAAAAAAAGAAAAATTTAAAAATTTGGAGAATTTAAAAAATTATAAAGAAAATTGAAAAATTTTAAAAAGAATATTAAAAAACATTTTTAAAATTAAAATAAATAAAAATTGGATAATTTCAAAAAAATTGGAAAATTAAAAAAAAAATTTGAAAGTTTTTTAAGAAACTGGTAAATTTAAAATAAATTGAAAAATATAAAAAGAATTGCCGTTTTAAAAAAATTGAAAAATTTAAGAGAAAAATTTAAACATTTAAGAAAATTTTAAAAGTTAAAATAAATTGGAAAATTAAAAAAGTGGTAAATTAAAAAAAGGAAAATTTAAAAAAATGGAGAATTTCAAAAATTATAAAGAAAATTGATAAATTTTAAAAATATTTATTAAAAAAAATTTTTTAAAAATTTAAAAAAAAAAAAAAATTGAATAATTAAAAAAATTTTGGGAAAAATTTAAAAAAAAAAAATTAAAAAATTGAAAGTTTTAAAAAAAAAATGGTAAATTTAAAATAAATTGAAAAATATAAAAAAATTGGTGTTAAAAAAAAATTAGAACATTTAAAAAAAACTGGAAATTTTTAAAAAAAATTTGAAAATTTTTAATTTAGGGATATGGATAGTTCCAGACATAGACAAGTCTTTAAGCAAAATCTCCAAAAAATTTTAGGAAAATCACTGCAGTAGAAACTGAGGAATCGTGGGTATCATTTTGATACAAAAAGTTTTATGAAAAACGTGTTTAAAGTTTAACGTGTTCATACATCTCCTTTTAGATACATAGGTAATATCCGCTAGATAACTATATTTCCGATATAATTACTATATTTCCAATATAATATCTATATTTTCAATGTAATACTTAGCATACCACCGACGTAGTACCCATATCTCCGATAAAATATCCTTATCTCCAAAAATAATGTCAGTTTTGAAAAATGCTCTTGTCGAAATATTATTGTATAGTTAAACTTCGAAAATAAATTAAAAAAAAAATCGATTTTCTTTATTTAAAGACTACAATACCCCCTAAAATTTGTTCAAACTAAAAATGTTGACCTGTTTTTTTTTTTTTATTTTTATTATTTTTTTTGGATATTGCTTTTCCTTTAAAATTCTTACATTTTAAGTAAGCGTTTTACTTTGTAATGTTTTTGATCGCATGCTAGTGAAATGTCATTCTGCAGCAGGATGCCAACAGGATACATATATGTATGTATATTTAGCATTTTTTATTTGATACATAATTTTCAAAAACCAACGGATGCAACAAACAGCAAACAGAATACTGAACGCGGAGTATTTAGCTAACTAACAAAGCGAGTGACATAAACGCTAAACCAACTTTACTTGCACTCTGCTGATTATTTCATTGTTTGATAATTTTTTAGTTTTTTTCTCTTTTTTGAAATTATGCTTAAAACCAACACGCGTGAAACTGCAAATAATTTAAACGCAACGAATACTGACATTTCTAAATTACAAAGCAACCACAAGTCCCTGTCAAACAGCCGCGTAAGGAATGTTGACGAACACTGCCATACATGAATGAAGCAATTAAATGAAGCCTATTAAATTGTGAAATAAGTCGTTACATTTATTTTAAAGTTCCTGCCTACATTTGAAGCTATACAAATATTGAATGGGAAGAAACTAGCGCATAATGAAGGAATCATAATATATATATAGTGATAGTGATATTTTGCTTTGCTTAATCTCCTGTTAGCTTAATACATAGTATATGCGTAGAATTTTTTGACTTACATAATATTAAATTAAATGTTGTGTCTGTATGTATATTATGTTTACATATGTATCTATATACAAATTTAAAAACTTACTGTTACAACAGTGTATTGAAACTTAAATGACTATGCTTTGTATGCTCTTATAGCATACTTATATATGAGTGTTTAAAATTAATCATTAATATAATGCTTCACACACACTTACATGTCTTATAGAGTCAGCGCATAGCGTAAAACGAGAATTTCTATTCACTTTAAATATAAGCAACATTTTACATAATAGTAAACTTAACTACGCAATAGTAATTCACCAACTTATCGTATCCCAAATGGAACCATAATATAACAATATTTTCGTTGACGACTGGGCGGCCGGTCAACACTTATCTACAGAAAAGCATAAATAGACTTTGTGCTTAATTATAAACATATGTATGTACTAAACTAATAGAACGTTTTTGCATTTGCTCTAATCTAATTGCAATATGTTAGACATAAATGTAGTATATATGAAACGAAGTTGTTAACACTTGAACAACGCTAACACTTCCTTTACACTATTCATATCGACTTAATGCTGATATATCCTTGTCGTAGAACTACTAAAGCTGCGCCTAAGGTAATGATAGTTGGCGTGTTAGCAAAGCATACGTTGCTACACACACATATGTACGTGCACACAACAACAACACTTAGTTTTGTAGCGTAATAATGCACGCGGGTTGTTGCTGATATTAGCCACGCCAGCGTCGTTGGCCATATGCTTCACAATTGATGCGGCTGCAACTGCTGATGTGGGTGGTCCACATGTGGCTGCTGTTGTTGTTGTCCGCCCATTAGATTGCTATTGTTGGACGCGCCGTCAACGCCTGGCATAGTTGCTGCTGCCGCTGCGCTCGTCAACTGTCCAGCTATGTCGTCTTGGGCGGTGTTGTTGGCGCACTGCTAAAACCACGAACGATTGATGTCATAAGGCTTGGGCATACCCAACGAGGATGGTCGGTATGCAGTTGGCGGCGGTGGCTGTCCATAACCAGCCGCACCAGCACCGCGTCCCAACAGACCTTGGTTGAACATGAGAAAGTCCTCGCGCCGCAAATATGACGAATATAACTGCGAATTGGGGTCGGCCAATTGTGAGGCGCCCGTATTATGCATGAACGAGTAGGGTGTGGCGCGTGGTGTTGTGTGCGCTGTCAAGAATGGATATACGCTCGCTGCTGTGGCGCCTGAATTGAGTGCCGATTGCGCTTTCTCCGCCGCACTGGCATCACTGGTCGAATTGCGATGAGCCGGCGCCGGCGCAGTTGGCATATAGTATGGATTTGATGCATCTCGGAATTGATCCAGATAGCTGCTGGCCGCAGCTGCTGCCGCCTGATCGCCATATAAACCGAGTGTGCCGGGTGTGGGGCCGAAATTGAAAGCGCTACCGGGCACCATGCCGGTGACTTCTGCGGCGGATGTCTTCAGCGAAATTGCCGTCGCCACGTCGACGCCACCCGCAGCGGTTACATTTGAGGCTGCAGAGGCGGTTGCGGTGCTGTGGGCGGCTGATTGGCCGGTAGCAGCTGCCGCGGCGGAATTGGAACTGCCAGTGGTGGCTAGCGGTGAACCAACACCACCGGTTTTTAGGCCAGCATAGAGTGGAAAACCTTGTTGCAGGGCTTGCGCATGCGCTTGCAAGTGTGCCGGCACGCCGCTGGAGCTTTGATGGGCAGGCTGTGCTGAAGCTGCGGAAGCGGCGCTGGACAATTGCGACATGTGCGCCGCCGCTGTGTTGTATTGTGATGCGTGCAGGTGATTTTGCGTCATCTGTTGCTGATGCTGTTGTTGCTGCTGCTGCTGATGTTGCTGTTGTTGTTGCAATTGCTGTTGTTGTTGCTGCTGACGCTGCTGCAGCTGCTGCTGTTGTTGTTGATGCTGCTGCTGTTGTTGTTGTTGCTGCTGCTGAAGTTTAGCAGCCGCTGTAGCTGCCGCTGCCGCCTCTGCGGCAATCGTTGACGCCTTCTTTTTGCGCCCACGCTTGGCTGGCGCCTGCACCACGGGAGGAACCGGCTTTGCAGCCTCTGCGACAGCAGTGGCATTCTGCTGTTGCTGATTGCCGGTATTATTACTGCAACTAGAATTGGTGTTCGGTACACCGTACGTATTGGACGCCGCCGCAGCAGCCGACAGTTGCTGGGGATTGCCGTACATACCAGCCGCGCTTGCGCTCATGGCCGCGATAGACGCAGGGTTAGAGTACAGCTGAGAAGTTGTGAGATTTTTCGCGCCTCCCGCTGCATTGTACATATGAGCCGCTGGCGGCATATTTTTGTCGTAAAAACCGGCACTGGCCGACGACAAGCCAAACAAACTCTCGGCCAAAGGATGCAACAATGAGGCAGCCGGATTGCTGTATGTCTGCGTTGGTGGTGGCGGTGGCGTCGGCTTGTTATAGGCCGACAGATGGTGCGTGAGATGGTGGCTGGACATATTCAGCATGTTGCTGGCGTCCAGTGTTGTTCCGGCAACCGATGCTGAGGCGGTGGATGCAGTCGTTTTAGCGGACAGCTGTTGGTGCTGCGTATTTTGTTGCTGCTGTTGCTGTTGTTGTTGTTGTTGTTGAGGTTGTGATGCTTGCGATTGCTGCGTCTGTGCTGAATAACTCTGGTTTATTTGCTGTGCACGGCCTAATTGCTGATGTTGCTGCTGCTGTAAACTGCTTGCCCCATAATTTAACGGTTTATTTAGCAAACTGGCTGTTATGCTATCCATTCCCGACTTGGATAAATGTTGCGATTGTGTTTGCTGCTGTTGCGCATGCTGATTATGTTGCAGCTGTTGGTGGTGCTGGCTCTGCTGTTGCTGTTGACCATGCTGCAGCTGATTGTGTGTTTGTTGTTGTAATTGTTGAGCCTGCTTCTGCTGTTGCAACTGCTGGTGGTGCTGCGGCTGCTGTTGGCTGCTAGCAGAATTTGATTGCTGATGTGATTGTTGTTGTTGCTGATGATGTTGCTGCTGCTGCTGTTGCATTTGACAGCTATTATCCTTGGCATAGTCTTTGGGAAACCCCATCGATGCCGCACGATTATACATTTCGAACGCCTTGTCCGGCGTAATGCTGCCTAAGTGCTTGCCAAACGGCATGGCGCCCAAGAAACTGTCGAACATTTGCTGTTGTTTGCTAATCTGCGTTGACAACTGCGACACTTGCTGCTGCAAGCCGGTATTATTGTCGCACTTTTGCATTTTGTTGGCTGTGCTGCCTGCACCCGTTCCGCTATAATCCATGCCAAGCATGTCTTCGGCTGTACGCTTGAGTGAGTTGGCGTTGGTGTTGGAATTCACCGCCGCAGTGCTTGAAGCCGTGGTTGAGGCTTGAGGCGCCGAACTGGAGGCCGTAGCCGTCGATATGGCGGTCATTGAGTTTTTATGTGCCTGCGCTTGTTGGTGCATGTGTTGCATAAATGCCACCATATCGTTGGCAGAGTTGTCACCGTAGCTGAGTGTAACGTTTTGTCGCTTTTCGGCATCTGTCTTATCGGCAACGGGCATTTCTTTGTTGGTGGTAGCGGCAGCAGCGGCGGCTGCAGCAGCTGCTTTCGATTGATATTGAGCGTAGGTGGGATATTGCGGCTTTGGTTGTTGTTGTTGTTGCGTTTGCGATTGCTGCTGCTGTTGCTGAAGAGTTTGCGGTTGTTGTTGCTGCTGCTGCTGTTGCTGTTGCAGGGTTTGCGGTTGTTGCTGTTGCAGAGTTTGTGGTTGCTGTTGTTGTTGTTGCTGCAATTGTTGTTGTGCATTCTGTTGCTTTTGCTGCTGCTGATGCAGAAGCTGCTGTTGTTGCTGTTGCTGCATTTGACCCTGCAACTGTTGCACTCCTGCCATGTTCCAATCCGTATGCTTGGCACCATCCAAAATGGACGCAGCGGCAGAACTAAGCGCGGAGCCGTAAAGAGCACGCAAGTTGTCCGACTGCTGTTTCTGCTGATGTTGCTGTTGCTGTTGCTGCTGTTGTTGTTGTTGCTGCTGCTGTTGTAACATCGCCTGTGGCTGTGACTGCGTTGTCGCCATAGCCGCTGCATTATAAAGGTCATGCGGCGTGGGCACATAACTCGGCACTGCCGTTGCACTAGCAACATTGGAGGCAATGTTGTTGCTGTTATTATTAGTATTGTTGTTCGCAACACTCGGTTCTGCGGCTGGTGCAGACGTAGCCACCGGTGTCACTTTACCAACATCTGCATTTTGTGTTATTTGATTGAAGTTTAAGGACTCCGGAGTGCCGACGGGTGCCTGGTATGGCGAGGGACTCATACTGCTTTGGCTGTATGGTGAGAGTGCATTTGTATTTGAATTTTGCTGCGACTGTTGTTTTTGCTGTGTCTGAGTCGGTTGCGTTTGCGACTGCGGCACTTGCGATTGATACGGCGAATTCATTGGCTGTTGGTAGGGCGAATGTGGCTGATCGGCCGGTGAATGTGCCAATGGTGTAGGCGGTTGTGTCGCAGCAGACGAAGCAGGCGAATCTACACTACTAGTCATAGGGCTATGCGGCTGCTGATGCAGAGGCGAGTGAACCGAGGTAGCACCAACCGGCAATGCAGGTGTTGCATTGGATGATGTGTGTGCTGGGCTGCTGTGTGTCGGTTGGTGGAAAGGTGAGTGCTGTTGCTGATGATACGGTGAATTCGGATGGTGGTATGGTGATTGATGTGACTGCGTGGTGTATGGTGAGCTTTGCGGCTGCTGATATGGTGAATTTGGGTTGGGCGTACTCGGACTCATCGATGAGTTATAATCGGATTCTTGCGAACGTGGTTGCTTGTACTGATCGTAGAGGTTCGGCAGTGGTGAGGTGGATGAGTAAACGGGCGTTTTGGAAGCTTCAGAACCAGATGGATTATAACTATTTGCGCCACCGTACGGTGATGTACCACTTAATTCCGGTGTTGAAACATTTGGCGATGAAGCCGATGAGTATATATGTTGTGAGTATTGAGGATATGGTGAAGGCATTTCACGTGGGCTACAACTTTTATCAGGACTGCTTTTGGTAGTGGTGTCTTGATAGAAACCCGCCTTAATAGCGCCATTCAATGGATAGGGTGAGGTAGGCTTGGTAATTTCATCGGGTTTCGGTGAAACCATTATCGGTGATGCACCGATTGGTGAAGCCCCAATTGGCGAAGTGTAATTTGCACCCGTATAGGAGCCGTAACGTTCATCGATTGCTATACGCGGCGAGTCGGGGTCCTGACTGAACGAAGAACGCTCGGATATGGTGCTGCCAGTGCTGGCTTTACGCTGTCTTGGCGCCGAGGGTAAGGAAAAGTCGACACCACCCGTAATCGAAGCCGAAGTGGGAGATCTGCTTGCAGCGGTGGCACCCGTCGAGGATATTGACGCTGACGCAGCGCCATCATTCGACTTTGTCGAGCTAGAACCAACACCGGCACTAGATGCCGATTCATTGGCGTCTGACTGTTGCTGTTGCTGCTTCTCCTCCTCCTCCGATTTCTTAGCTTTCTTTGGTACACCAAAGGCCTTCAACCAAGCACTTAAATTGGGCTTTTCCTTTGCGCCTGCACCGCTGGCAGAATCCGCACTTGCAGTAGTTTTATTCTCCAACAGTTTTTCAAAAGGTTTCGTATAGTCGCTGCCAGACGCTTCAACAGCCTTCTTTTCAGACGCCACCTCAGAATCTGCAGCAGCTGTTACTGGCACTTTTGGTGTGAAAGGCGAAATTATTTCAAGCGCAGAGCTGGTTTTGCTCGATTTCTCCTCAGCTTCCTTCTCTGTGCTATTTATTGATTTCGCCTCAGTTTTACTAGCCAATTCGTCGATGAAATTATGTGATTGTCCCAAGGCAAAATCATCGGTTTTTATAACCGTACCCAAGCTTAGTTTGGGCGCATTATCGCCAGTGTCGACAATCAGCGCATTTTTCACTTCTTTCGTTTTAGCCGCCACGGGACCCAAGGGGAAATGCTCGTCCGGTTTATTTAGATTCTGCAAAAGATTGCCTTTAGCTTTACCCGGTTGCAAACGTTCGATTGTGCGCAGTAAGTCTTTGCGCCGCGGGTTGGCAGCCGCTTGCAACTTCTCTTTCAGCGATTTTCGCTTGGCTTCCTTAGCCAATTGGTTTTTAATGTGTGGCGGTGGTGGTGGATTCAGCAACAATTGGGTAGTGCTGGGCTCTTTGGGTTTCGGTGGCGCCAATGCAGTCAAGGCTGGCACAACTGTGGCGGGTGGTGGTGGTATCAGCAAAGTAGGTTGATTCGCAGCGGATGCAGATGCAATTGATGATATCGATGGTGCCGTTACAACTGAGTTATTTGATGAAGCATTCGCTGATGTGCTCCCAACTGAGTTGACAGACGTTACCGAATGTGGTGGTGTGCCACAACTCGAGCTTACACTGCTCGCTGTGCCGCCCACCGCGCTACCTGCGTTGCCCGTAGTTATTAACTCTGAGATCACTTCTTTCTTAAGGCCACCGGCAACGACTGTGTCATTATCGGCCACTAAATCAACTAGAACATCTGCTAGCTTCGTAGGCACTAAATCAATTTTAGGTGGCGCGATCGGTACTGGACGTCGAAAGTCGGCCGGTTCTAATTTGGCGGGTATTGCTGCATCGAACTCATCCAGATTGTAGCGTGAAGGCGAGTTGCTTGCCGAACTAAACTCCGAAAAACGTGGCGTATGCTCCAGCCAACGATTGATGTCTTTAAGCGTCTGCTCAGTTTCGACATCTAGTGCCTCAATGTTGGTCGAAGACGTCTTATTCGACAGAGTGCTGCCGGTTGGCTTATTGTTAGCCTTCTTGTTGGCAGCAGCACTGGCGGCGGCCTTCTTTTGCAAAGCCTTTTTTGGTGGCACTGGCGCTACAGGCTTTTCAATCGGCTTCTTTGGCGGTTCTTCCTCTTGTAATACAGGAGCTGTTGGTTCCGGCTTAGGCTTCTCCTTTCGTTTTGATGCCGGTTTATCCGGCGTTGTAACCGGTTTCTTTTCAATGTTTTTAACATTTTTATTCTGAGAAATATTATTGCTCGTTGGGTTATCATTGTGTTCTTCAACTGCAACCTCGGCTTTCATAGGTGACTTCAATGCTTTGGCAGATGTTTTCTCATCGGTTTTCGCACCTTTCTCCTCTTTTGGCGGCGTTTTGATTTCATCTGTGTCAGATACTTCTTTCACTTCCTTTGCGCTCGTGTTCTTTTTGGCTTTCTTATTGTTTTTGCGCGGCTTAGCATTTTCTCCGTTGGTCTTGTCGGCCGATTTCTCTACAGCTTTGGCTGCGTCCTTCTTCTTGGCAGCGCTTTCTTTCGAACGACCTCGCCCACTTTTCTGGACATCTTCAACTGTGTTCTGTGCTGCGGTCTGTTGCAAATTGTTCGCTCGACTACGTCGATACTTAATCAGCTCATATTTATCCAAGAAAGGCAACAACATCTCTAGCTCGGCTTGTTTTGCTGCCTCAGCCGCCGCCGCTTCATCAATTTCGGCGTTCTTTTTACTAGCATTTGTCGCTCCGCCCTTACTTTGTGGCTCATCTTTTTTCGCACTACGTACATTCTTCTTAGGTGCGCGTTTTGTCTTGCGCTCCTCACTGGAGCCACGCACTGGCGTTGAGCTACGACTAGACAAAGACTTGAAATCATCCTCTTCATCGTCAGTAACCGCGGTATGCTTTTGATTCGAATTTATTGCCGTTGTGCTGCCGGGTACCTTTTTGACTGTAGTCAGTAAATCGCAGAGATCATCGTTAAGTGCACTTTTGGAATATTTCTTATGCAGATCCACCTTAAACGGTGACATACTGCGCGAACGCGAATCATCATCGTCGTCGATTACCTCCTCCTCCAACTCAGAAGCTGATGCGGCAAGCGCATCCACCGCTGGTGGTGGCATATCCTTATTGACATTGGATTTTTTCTTTAGCAGCTTTTCCGTTTCACTCTCACTCTCGCAGTCGCTATCGGCTTGCGCCGTTTTAGACTTTCCCTTCGACTTGCTGCTCTTGCATTTACCCTTTTGATGTTTGTTGGATGTGTGCTGCTTCGGATTTGATTTATTTGGTGTAGTCTTTTTCTTATGCCCAGCGGTAGATTTAGTATGCGATTTGCTCTCTTTGCTTGTCTTATTTTTGCTCTTTTTAGCAGCGGGATATTCAAAACTCTCATCATCGTCATCGGCGTCATCTTCAGTCTCCGGCTCAGGCTCCATATCCGATTGCTCATCAAGCTCCGGCTGTGGTTCCGGCTCTGGCTCCAATGTTGTCTCTAGCTCTTCGTCTTCAGACATAACCGAATCTTCAGAGTTATGACTTCTTGATTTGCTGCTTTTTTTACTCTGCTTCTTTGATTTTCCACTATCACTTTTGCCTTTTGAAGACTTATTTGTAGATTTGGAGGATTTTTCACTTTTATCTTTGCTTTTCTTTCCTTTTTTCGATGAGTCTTTCGTTTGTTTACTTTTACTCTTTTTTGTGCTCTGTTCGTGTTCCATATCTTCATGTAAATCGTCATTAGCCACACTTTCCTCCATTTCGAGGTCATCTTCATCATCTGTGCCATGTTTTTCCACCATTGCTGCTTTGGTTTTCGATTTCTTCTTACGTCGTTTATCCTTTTCTTTACGCTTTCGCTTTGTGCTGCGCTGCTCTGGTCCACCACCACCACCATTCCCTTCATCAAAGTCTTCGTCCGCACTATCAGCATATTTGTCTTTATTTATCGGTATTACGGATTCATGTGAATGAGAGTGCCCATGTTTTTTGCTGCTTTTCTTTTTCTGTGTGGTTTTATCCATAGCATTCTTCTCCGCATCCGTTGTTATGCTTTGACTGTCGCTACTTGCATCTTTTGAAGACTTTTTATTGAAATATTTCTCACGGAAGACATTCATCTTGGAATCTGCTGCCGGATAACCCAAACTAGGATCGTCCTCCTCATCGTCTGATAAATTATCAAAGTATTTTTTGGTGGCCTTATCGAACGCCTCTTGCAAGTTATTTACCATTTCGGTGTATTCTAAAAGAGAAATTTAATAACTCAATGTTACTTCGGTGTTGCTCATTTACTCACCATTGTTTTGTCCATTGTAGAGGCGACAGTTGTTCACAATCAATTTGAAATCATTGCGAAAGTCACTGAATTTATTGTATTTACCACTGTCCAGTTTGTCTTCCATCTTTAAGAGATCCATTGGTCTGTACAAAAGAGGCAAAAAAAAACATTAAAGAATTGCTTTTAGTTTATTATAGGAAAGGTCGATATGAGCGACCAAACTCAAGTTTTGGTATGGAAAGCTTTCTTATTTGAAAAGGTAACTTCACGATATATAAATTTGGCAAAGATTATTAACCAAGTCATCGCTTCAATACCCGAGAACGTTGTTCAGATCGGACTACTATATCATATAGCTTCCATACAAACTAAATCAGAATCAAGTTCTTGTATGGAAAACTTTTTTTCTGAGAAGACATCTTTACGAAAATTATTAACCAAGGCGTAAACAAAGCCAAACAAATTGTTCGGATCAGACCATTGTGGCGTATAGCTGCCACACAAACCGCGGGATCAAAATCAAGTGAATGTATGAAAACTTTCCAAAGGTATTCCAGCTTCGGTGCAACCGAAGTTAAAGTTTCTACTTGTTTTACATAAATAATAAGAAATAAATATTAAAGAATTGTTTACAAACTCACCTTCGTATAATGGAATAATAACGTGGCGCTATGTCCTCCTCAACGGGATCCATAAAGGGCCAGGCATCGCGGTGGTTCTTCACATAGACGAGCACTTTGTGCATACCGATTTGTAGTACTTCTTCCGTTTCGGTGAAACTGAGAAAATTCGTATTCGTGGAATTTTTGGAAGCATAATTAAAGGCGTTCAACGATGTTGATGTCAATTGATTGGTGGCACAGGAATGCATTGGGAAATGGGAAGCGTGCGTTTGGTGCGTATATTGGTGATGATAGCGGTTATGATTTTGGTTATAGTTATGGTTTGGGATGTGATGATGATTGTGATTATGATTATGATGTTGATGGTAATTGACAGATGAATTGGAGCAATTATTGGATTGGGAGGTTAAATAATTTTGATTAGTAGTTTTGTGAGAACTTTGGTTTTGATTGTTAGCATGTTTCAAATAGCATTTAGTCACTGCTGTCGCCATTGTATTGGCGCCTGACGATGACGTTGACACAAATGTTTTTGCTGCTGTTGCTGTTGTTGTTGTGACTACGGCTGCTTCTGCACCATGCGACGCATTTCTAAACACAGTCGAGGCGGTATGATTTGAAGTGATTTTGGTACTTGAGGTTGTGGTGGTAGTGATGGTTGCTGAGGTTGAGTTTTTGGTGTTTGAGGTGGTTGTGGTGGTGGTGCGATTTTTACTAAATACATTTCTACAATTTACAATTTTTTTTTTTTTTTGTTTTTGTGTACAAAACCATATATGATGTTTGTAGTGGTTGTTGTTTACATTTTCGGTTGCGTTGATGATAATGATGAAATCGGAGAATAATTAAGATGGTAATACATAATTCATTATGAATTACATATATACATATGTACATATATTTTAAGTATGTCAGTAATTAGGTGGGAATTCCAATGCATGATTGATATATTCACAAATTATTTACAAATCAGCAATACGAAAATTTTCAAATACGCATTTTTGTGTGTTTGGATGTGTGTGCAAGGATATATGTATGATGTATGATTGAATGTGGTACAAAATGAAAGAGAGTGTAAGCAAAAGAAAAAGGGAAATGAATTGTTAAATATTTACAATATTAACTAGTTTGGTTTTGGAGAGCACAAGAGTCGAGCTTTTCCTACAACAACAACTACATGGAAATGATAATAAGAAAACAGGAAGCATGCGCAAAGGGCTTCAATAAATTAAGTTGTTTAGAAAATTGTATGAAAAGAATAACAAACAACATGTCTAACATACATACATAAGCACAAAAGCACATATTTACAGAAGCGAGTAATTGAAAGTTATAATGAAAGGACTGGAAATATTTGTGTACATACATACAGAGATACAAATGAGGAAGGTATTTACATACATACGCACAATAAGCTCTTATGCCAGCAACCTGTGTCACCAATGTTTTTATCGAGAAATTGTCACATGTAAATTTATGAGTTAAAGCATGTAGCACATTTGAGTAATTGATTGTTGGATTATGCGGATTAAAGAGAGTATGCAAAGTTAAATAATCTAAAATGTTCGTTAATTGAAAAACCTTATCTATTCAAGTCGATTTAGCTGATATGATGCAGTTGAATTTGTTCACATTTGTTCATAGCGTTTTCTTTTCTCGAAGAAATATAGCAACATTGTGCATATGTTCTACTATGAGGTGGGGTGTCATAAAGCCATAGGACATAAACCCATAATGCCTTTATGTCTCAATTCAAACGGACATAAAGCCATAATTTTGATATGACCTTAAGTCTCATATCAATTTTAGTGGAATGGGACATAATGTTTTTATGTCCCATGTGATGTTTTGCGTTACAAATGCTATTTCACTTAATTTCTAGGCTCCAGGAATTAAAGCTCCAAACATTTTGTAAGAGGAAAAATTAATAGTTTTCCACTATAATTATCCCTTTTACAGAATGTCTACTTCTGTAAAATAAAATATAAAGAGCAATATACAGGGCAACATGAAACAAAAAATTGATTTTTTGCATGAAATAGGGTGACATGCGATCATTATCAAAAATATGGCTTTATGTCTCATTTTGAGGAAATAAATTATGGCGGTAAATCCCATTCCATTGAGACATAAGGGCATATGGGACTTGTCGACATATGGCTTTATGCCCTATGGCTTTATGACACCCTGCAAAAATTCTCAACTTTAAGCGATAAAAGAACAAAAAAAATGGCACCCTGTCATAAATCAGCTGTTGTATTGTTTTCGTTTTCATAAATAGTACATACCAAAGTGTATTCAACAAAGTGAACTAAGTATTTGACTTACGCTTATTTGACAATAAAATAGTAAACAATTCATGTATTTGTTTATATTAACCCGTGTTTTTTTTTTTTTATCTTGAGCAATATGAAGCCACTTGCTTTGTTTTGTTCTCAACGTTATAATAAATTCATATTTATTTTACAAATTACATACGTGTATAAATGCAACATTATCCACAAATTTTATTGTAACTAACAAACTATTAAAAACTGTATACAGATGTTTATGCGACTCTTTAAATTATAATAGTTATTATAATTCTTTCATATAGTTCATTCCAAAGCATAAATCACAAATTAAAAGAGTAGTTTTGTTTCTAATATTGTATTTTCAAGTAAGTGTATAAAACATTTTTTTGTCTTTGTGATATTTTTGATGCAACTGTTTATTTTTCAAATGCTTGATTCGAAAATGTATCCTGCACCTAAAAAACAATTTCTTGACATTATCCTCAAGAGCCAATTCTTTGCATTTATCAAAAAGTATGTCTACCAAACTTCTGTCACTGCAAATGTTGTCGTTATTCACATTTATAAACACGTCTTCTAAAAGTTTTAACTGGTCTAAAAAATTTTGGTTCGGTTTTTTAAGTCCTGTCCCCCTCGCTGGTCTGCCCATGTCCATGTACTATTAGTTGGAATTCTGTCACCTAAATTTAATTTGTGTATTAAAAAACCACCCAAATATTCCAGTCCATTTCTTTTTATCAAAATATGAGGGTTTCTTACTTTTTTTCTTGAAGATTGGGAAGTAAGTTTAATGAGGGTACTGCATCGGGGCTTAGTCGTCTTCTTTTAAGGGGAGATTCTTTTATTTCCTCCGCCTTAAAATGTAGCCCACATATTCTCGATGACAAACTGAGTTGTACGCCACATACTTTTTCTCATTCCTTTCATTGCGATTTGTCAGTTGGAGCACAAAACATTGGTAAGTTGCTTCCATGAGTTGTTTTGCATAGGCAACAAGTATTCGGCACTTTATTCAGTT
This sequence comes from Bactrocera correcta, assembly GCA_027475135.1. Taxonomy (NCBI): domain Eukaryota; kingdom Metazoa; phylum Arthropoda; class Insecta; order Diptera; family Tephritidae; genus Bactrocera; species Bactrocera correcta. The sequence continues at coordinate 36,204,079 of CM050326.1, forward strand.
ATTTAAAAAAATATTGTTTTTCGTTTTGAAATTTGCTTACTTTTGAATTTCCGAATTTGAACTTTTGAATAAATGTAAGGGTTAAGTCAATGACAACATTCATGTCAAATAAGCGTAAAGAAAAATTAAATGTCATATACTTAGTTCACTTTGTTGAATACACTTTGGTACATACAATACAATAAACTTGTTAAACTGTAATTTAAAAAATAGTGAAAATATGCTTGTCATTTAACAAAATTTTTTATCTCTGAGTCTAAATCAGCATTCAGAATGTCTTCTACGAATCCTTTCAGCCGGGGGAACTTACCTTTTGAGAAGGTAGAAAATGTTGCACTATTGCCTGGTTTGAAAACTTCTTCATTTGACGAGATTTCGCAAAATTGAATAATCGGAATCAAATGCTTGAATGGAAAACTTTTTTTTACTTTGTCCTACGGCCAACAAAAGTAATAGTTGTTGGGAGCAAGTATTCCACCCACAATTTTGAGGAACGCGGCTGTGTTGACAATCCTTAGACAAATGAATATCCGATTTGTTCGTGGAAACGGTCTCAACAAAACTCTAAATGATTCCTGACACACGCATACTCTCTGATATAATCGGACATAATCTTTTATAGTAGTTTTTTTTTTTTTGACGACATGAATTTGCACAAAACAAGCAACAGCAAGAGAATGCATAAACAATTTTTGTGTATTTTGTCACACACAATAAAACAAAATTCAAACTTTAGTGTGAATGAAAGTGATTAAGAAGCTTATTAAAGAACTTTTTTTTAGTACATTTGAGTCACTTACTCATCTGCGCTTTTATCCGAGTTCTGCGACGATGACTTCGCACTAACAGCCGCTGTTGTCGTTGCCGCCACCGCTGCCGCGGCTGCTGCCATTTTTTTCTTATGCCCACCACCGCCACTGCCATGATTTTTCTCCGCAGTCACACTGGCATCAGAGGACGCATTCGACCCCGATGCAGACCCACTGTGTTTATGATGCTTCTTGTGACCCGCACCGTTCCCTGATCCCGACGATGACTTAGACTTGCTTTCTGCACGTTCCGCTGTCGCAACTGTTGTTGCGTCTTCACGCAAAGCTGGCGGTATGAATATGTTACCGGTCAACGATGAGAGTGAATTGTTGGTTTGTCTGCCGGGCAATTTCATATTGCTGGTTGGTGCCATATCATGTACAACACCTACGCCCGCCTCCTTCTTTATGATGGTGGTTGCTATGTGCTGCGTGCCAGTGCCTACGACGCCTGTGGTATCACCCAGTGCATCAACAGCGACCGCGGCAGACAATTCATGTAATTCACCAGTCGCTGTTGCGTCACCGGTAAATTGTCGACAGAAGTTCTCCTTATCCTCGGGACTCAGCGAAGGGGCATGCGTAAGTACGTGGTTGCTGGTGTGCTGACCGTTGCTGTGACTTTGCGTTTGCGACCGCGTCTGCTGGTTTTTGTTATTGTGACTGCTGCGTGTTTTGGGTGATTTGTTGTTGCTATTGCTGCTTGAACTATTAGTATTACTATTGCTGCTACTGTTGCTACTGCTGCTAGCACTCTGTTTTGGTGTTTTGTCTGCTGCTACAACTTCTTCTATGTCTTTTGTTATTGCACGAACTTGATCAGTGTTGTAAGCGTCAACGTTGTTACCGTTGTTGTCACTTGCACTGGTGACATGCTTGCGACGACGTCGGTGCTCGCGAGATTTCTTCTTCTGTTTCTTTTGCGACTTCTTCTTCTTGTGATGCGACTTTTTCACTTTAGCAGGAGCCAGCTGAGCCGATGTAGTGAATTGTGTGCCGTCTAATGGTTGCTGCACCGTTAACTCCAACTGGTCACAGCGCAGAGGAAAGTGGTGCTCAGTTTCTGCTTTCTGCAGGGCGGACACGGAGGCGTTATTGTACGCAGTTGCAATTTGAGGATTCACACCATATTCTCTTTCGTCGTCTTGTGGCTCAACTTTGATATTTTGTAAAAGCAATTGTTGGTTTGGCAAACAGTAATCGGGTGTAAGCGAATAATCTTTTGGAACCGAATCAATTGTGCTTACAACACCGCCGGTTGCACAATCAACAGGTGTGTTATGATTGATTTCAAGCTGCTGGGCACTATAACAATCGGCCGTTTGGTGCTCTCTGCCGTTTTCGTTCTCGTTCTCGTTATTGTTGTCAAGCTCTTCCTCTTCACCCTCCGGCGTTAGACAAAATGTTTCACGATGACAGAGAAACTCGCTGGAGTTTGTGGTGGCTGTGCGGCGTAAGGAGCTGGCGTATGTGGAGATGCCGCTGGCGGTCGATGTGGATTGGGAGCTGCAAAAAGTAACAGTTTTTAATTATTATACATTAATATACGTTTTTTACTTTTATTAAACTCGATGTAAATGACAGCGATGGCATTAAGTGATTTCAATCGATATGTCGTGTTAGAATTGTGTATGAATTTGATGGTTTTGCAAAAGACCAAAGCAATATTAATAAATTGGATGCCAGTAGCGCTAAACATAACGGAAAGTTAGAATAAAAATCAGTGTTTAAGATTTTTTTTGAACACGGTTCAAACTACCAATTTGGTCAACGATTAAAAATTAATAGAATTGATACGATTATTTGACACAAAGCAATTACTGAAGTTGTTTGTATGAGTTAAAATAAAAAACAAAAATTTATATGTAAGAGTTGTGTATTCGGAACTCCGATATTGGTTATGACTTAAAAAAATCGTCTGGGCAAAAAACCTAGAAGTTATTACCGATACGATTTACACAAATAAAAACTGTTCAGAGTTGCACTTTCTTTAATTCACAAATTTTGAATTTAAAATTATAAACCTTTTTTATTACATTAAAAAATTTTTATTAAATTAAAATTAAAAATGTCTGGAATTGAAAAATAAATTATTTTTTAATTTAATAGTAAAATATTATAATTAATTAAAAATAAAATTTCATTTTTATTCCCAACATACTAGATTAAATATTGATAAAAATATAAAATAGTTTCAATGCTCTAGTCCAAAAAAGTAGAGGACCTACAAACTAGAGCTCTTAAAATTATTCAAGTCGAATGACTATTCGAATAGTTGCTCTGCTGCGTGTATTTGAATGAAGGAATACTGTTTGAAATCCAGCAGCCTTTGCTTATTGCTTACTATACAGCAAAGTTTTTATAAACTTACATTCGTAGAAAGATTTTGTATTACTATTCGAATAGTCGTCAACGAATGAATAGGATAGTCGAAAATGAGCGGTTAATTGAATACTACGGCCACTTAGGGCCATGCGGACACTCCGCAAACTGAATATTATTATCCGCTTAATCTATTATTCGAATACCAAGAGCTCTAGTACAAACGCTAAAAAATATAAATTCTAAAACAACTTTCTCAATCCCATAATAATTTTTTGGTTTTTCAATCCAGAATTAACATTAAATATTTATGTAGATTATTTTTTAAATTAATTTTTGAATTATCGAAATTAGTATTGTTATTTCTTTAAATTATTATTATTTTTTTTAATAGTTTTATATTTTTAATTATTTTTTTTATATATATATTTTTTTTAATTATTTTTTTATATATTTTTTTAGTTATTTTTTATATATATTTTTTTTTTAACATTTTTGTATATATTTTTTTTTTTATATTTTTTCCACTTACTTTTATTATTATTATTAATTTTTTTTTTTTTGTTTTGTAATTAATTTTTTTGTATAGTTTTTTTATTATAATTTTTTTTTTAACGCGCATTGAGAAAAGAATTAATTTTTTTTTTATTTTTAATCCAGTGTATGGACTTAAATATTATTTTAAATTAGGGTTTTTGTGATTACTAAACGAAAAAATTAATTCAAATGTTAATTAATTTATTTTTTAACACATTAATTAAAAATCTGGGCTATTTGTTTAAAATTGATATTTTAAACGCAACTGTCAAATTTATAAATTTATGCTCTAATAATACCGCCTGCTATTGAAATTCGAACTTCACGATGATTGTGATTGTGGACAGAGTAAAAGTCGTCGGTCTTAATGTGTTTAAATAAAGCTCGCAACACAAATGGAGATGAAGCTTATATCTTAATAAATAACTTAACTAAATTTAAATGAAACAAATGAGTAAATAAATAATTATATAAAAAAACTGAAACAAGTGCTAGAAATTTAAGACGAAAAAGCATGCTTACATAGTTTTTAAAATTCTTTTATTAAATTTGTATAATTTTCTTTCGATTTTTAGTTGAATAACGAAACCAAACGTAAGTTCAGTCCAATTTTGCTGTGATTACCACAATAACCGAAATAAATGCAAATTAATGGCTGTCGTAGTCGGTAAATTTTTCATGTTCCGCTGCTGCTAACTGTTGCTGTTGCCACTGACGCCTCGTAACAAGTTATTATGTTTTTATGTTTAATGTTGTTTTAGTTTTTCATTTTTATCACGATTTCCTTTTTCATAGTTTCATGGAACGCCCTTCGCTACACTATTTCGCATAGCTTGAAATATTTTTCGACAGGCAAATTTCCCAAAATAAGCGTTCAATTTCTAGTAGTGTGCTTACTTAGCAATGGTTTTGATTATTGTTTGTGAATGAGCGGTCAGTTGTAATTAGCTGTCTTATGAAATGTCAACTCATGGAAAATCTTTAAACAAAATTGACTTGTCTGCATTTGGCTGTTTTGCAATTTTGGTGACAACAATCAGTCCAATCAATTAATATTTATGCATTGTATATGTTCCATTAATAAAATTAAGCAAACAGAAATAGATCACAGCATAGGTATGAACAAATTTCAAGCGCATAAAATCATGAGCATACATAAAATGAAGCAAAACTTTTGTATATAATGCAATATTAGTTTGGATGTTGTTGTATGTTTGACATGTTTATAGTTCTTATGTTGTCAATGTATGTTTGTTAAATTCTTGTATGAATGGACAAGTGAAAGCAGGTATAGATGTAATATATATGTAAATGTTTATATGTATGTGTGTGCTTTTATGCTTCCACGAATTCAGTTTATTTCGCATGCGTGTGTTTTGAATGATTATTTCTAGATTTCGTTTTCTTCTGTTGTTCTTTTCGTTTGTTTGTTCTGTTGCTGTCTGAGTTCGGTGTATTTTAATGGATAATGAGCAATTGATATGCGTTCGCATTCATTTTCATTTGATTACAGTTCTCTCTAAGTGTTATGGTGTTTTTGGAATTTTTAGGTTTTTGTATTTTGAAGTTTTGTTGTCGTTTTTTTTTTACGACTTTTATTCTTTCTTTCAATTTTGGCTGTCCCTAGTGGTAGTAGTAGAAGTAGTAGTGGCAAGTTCTCTCGCTAACCGTCTTCTTGCTCTGCTCTGTACTGACGACAACTGCTGATGTTTCAGATTCGTTGGCGGCTCGAATTGATAGCGTTGACGTTCTCGCAATAATCGTTCCTGCTCTTGGCGCGCTTTTAGCTCGACGATATTACGTATGCGTGTCGAATTGCGTACTTGAAGTAGTCTTTGAATGGAAGAAACGGAAAAAATATAGAAATAATTTGCATACGCATGTAATTTTATATTTACATATAATTAAAATATATTTTAAATTCTAGATTTTTCCATTTATGTTTAAATTTCGCGAAATAATAACTTTTGCCTTTGTTTTCCATGCCGAATTTTATGAAAATATGTAAAATCAAAAATTTTGCTTGTAACGACTTGTTTTTGATCATTCAGATTGCATGGCAGCTACATACATATATACTCTGGGCGATTCTGACAAATAAAGAAAATGTGCAAAATTTTAGACCGATAACTCAAAAACGGTGGGGCTAATGCAGACAGACAGACAAACGGACTTAGTTAAATCGGCCCGGTTCAGGGTGTAAACAAAAGATCTATATAAATTTTAATGACATTGAACTCTTTTTAAATGATTCAAGTAAGAAATTTTTAGTCAATAGTTAACACACATATGACATTTTACAAATCTCTATGATATTTTTCAAAAAAAAAATATGAAAAACTATTAAATAAATATTAGAAGCCACCCTAAAAATCGGCGCACGTATTTTTGCAAAAAATGTATTTGGTTTTAAATTCGTACAACATTTACTCACTTTCTGCGTCTCAAACGTTCTCGTTCGCGAAACAGTTGCGGCAATTTGGGTAGAAAATTCTCATCTAATATCTGATATAATTCACGCTCTTTTGCATTGGTTGAAGATTTAAACTTGCTGGCTAAATTTTGCCAATCCTCTTCGGTAAAACAAATCACTTGCCAAACTGCACCTTTAGCACTTTCGCTTCCCTTGCCATTCAGTGATGTGGTCGTTGATTTACTACCACCAATACCACTGTAACTATTCAAAGACGATGCTGGCTTATCCTCGCGATATAATCGCGTGCCATAGAAATACCAATAGCCGGAATTTTTCGAATCGTATCCGAGCGGCTCAACACGCAAGCTATCCGCTTCCAAATTACTTAGTATAACTTGTACGTCGCAAGAGTCGAGACGAAAGTGGCATAAATCGTGTAGTATTTGTAAACGTTTGCGCACCGGCAGTGACTGAAAGTCAATGTCCGTATCAAAGTGGTTTTCGGTATTGTGTATGCGACACTGTTGGCGTAGAAAACGCCTCAAGAACATCTGATAATTGCTATGGGTTATTTCTTTTGCTACCGATTTGAGCGCATCGCATCCCTTTAATAAACGCACAATTAACTCGGGAACAAGCGCAATTTGGTCTTCATCCGTACCATCCGACAACAGCGCCGACTCAAGATCCTGTAATAAAATTTACAGTTTACAGTTGTATGTAAACAGTATTCCAAACATACAATACAACCTACCTCGATATCGATGTCGGGCAAGTCAAAAGCGGAACTAAACAATGAACAAAAATGAGATATGCACGGTATCTCCCACCATGATTGAATGTCTGTAAGACATAAATATAAATTTTAAATATTCGAAAACTTTTATAAAAGGCAAGCATACACTCACCCAATAGCCCGATAAAAGTAGAAACCATTTATATATTACTTCACGCTTTTTTAAACAATTAATTAGCTATTTTAATGATTCCTTGAGTTTTGTTCCGTTGTTAAAATTTTCTTGTTTGTTTGTATGTTAAGCTGTTGTTACAATTATTGCTTCGGTTACTTAAATATTATCTGCTTTCGTATAACATCCTTATGTGAGTAAGTTCAAGGCATTTTGTTTGCTCATTAGAAAACCACTTTACGAAAACAAACTAGGTATATATGCTATGTATGTATGTACATGTAACACCTGCAAGGAGAATGTTGTCACTTGCAAATTGCTTATTTGTCATATCCATACAATGTTCAAAATAAATAAATACACTTCATGCAATAACTCGAAGTAATTCTGTTTATCGATACGATACATAGCAGTAACTTATAAATAAACTGTAAATTCTGTGCGTAAAAAGTTGACATTAACACATTTCCGCTTAGTTTTTAAATAGTTTTTGTTTTTTAACGGGCAAAATAAATTTATAAGAAAATAAAACAAATTATTGTTTATATTTCAATTATAAAACAAATATTTTGTGGTACAATTTCTTGATGTTCAGAAATATTTTTAATGAATATTTGTCAACTTTAAATACAAGGTTGTTGCACCGCAAAGCTAATCGACAGCTCAGCATTGCGGGTAAACAGGCGCCAAAATTGACATGAAGCTCCACAACTGGCAACCAAAAGCACATACATATACATAGTATAGGTATGTATGTATGTAGTTTATATAGAAACTTAGTGTATGAAGGGAAAAAATAAATTAGTATCGAATTACCGGTAACTCAGGTAGGTAACTAGAAGAAAGAAAACGTTTGTAAGTATGAACATGCTCTTGATATAAACATACACATGTAGCATTGTAGATATTTAACAAGAACACAATAATATAGCAAAAACAAAAATAAAAACCATTTATATCGGATTCATTGCACAACTTAAGTACCATCCTCAAACATATAACTAATTATTTAAAGTTATTTGTATATAAGGATCTCAAAAAAGATGACACATTATTTGCGCTTTTTATACAAACAAAATAACGAAAAAATAATTATAAAGAATCAAAAACATATGTGTGAAAATATCTATATTTCAAAAGGCATCTGTTTATTACAGATTATTGAAAGATATGAGAACGTTCATATATATATACACATATGTATGTAAATACTTATTTAGAACTCTTTGCGAGTAACATTTGTGGCTACATCGTACACACATTGTATGTCGAGAAATCTCGCTTTAAAAGCAATCCATAAAGTGCAAAAAAAAAAAAATATTACAATCACAAACTCCTGAGTGTTACTAATTATTTTCCACGCTCTCTACGCGTTGCTGCTGCGAATTAGACTGTCGGAATTCCGGTGCCAGCCTTCATTAATCAGCCGTGCAATATTTTCCATTCAAATTTCTGGTTAATCAAAATTCCCTACTTCTTCAAATACATATGTACATGCATGTATGTACACATGTGATGCGTATGTAAAAAGTTTGGCGCGCATATTGCACTACAAGTCAAGCACCTTAATAATACACCCACCCAAAATCATTGCATATGCTGCACCAAAATAAAGCAATCGGAAATCAAAACAAAATACGATTAGAAGGAACAAACAATCATCTACTTTCTTCGACGCCGACGTCAACACACTTTACGTTATTGTAGTCGTCGACGTCGCCGTTGTTGCCGCTTACATCGCCGTAGTGATTTCCGATGTGTTGGATTGTTTTGATTTTGAAAATGCGAACACAATACCGCCAAAAGAGACAGTTAATTATATTATGCTTGCTGATGCAAAAATGAGTACGTTGTTGACTCTATGGCGGCAAAAAAGATACATTAGCCGTGCTACTCATTACTTACATCTTTTTATAAAATAAAAAAAAACAATAAACAGAGCGATATAGCGACAGCTTGCAAAGCTTTATCAACATACGTGCGAAGGAAATGACTAATGCCACCTGCGCAATGATATGTATGCTTTTCCGTTTCCTTTATGTCAGTGAGATTGCTGTCAAAACGTTTGCATGCAGTAGAAAAAGGTATACGTGAAATTCTTCTAATGTGCTCATAAAAAAATTATTACTTTGTAAGTTCCCGCAATATAAGCTAAAAACTATGAAAATGCACTATATACATAAAAGACAAAGCGTGTAATGCTACACTGAAATAGTATTCGGTATGATATTGAGCGCGTGTCTGTTTGGCCTAGCTGAAGGCGCGCAATCAGAATTTATTTACTCAAGACACGCATATCTGAATGAATGTAGAAATGTATATACATACATTCACGTAAATGTATTATATACATACATATATTAGCGGAGCAGAGCCGAATGAAAGAGCTCTAGCGCACGAAGTGAGCTATTGGGAGCATTGTAGTGCGCAAATTGAGCGTTTTCATGAATACGCGTATAAACCAACAACTACAATACATTAAATACACACCTCCCGCCCATTTAAGAAATACATAATTCTATTTTCACACTGTTTTGACACTTCTCTGCCTCCCAAGTATAATTTTATTTCATGCAAAGAACATAACAACATCCCTTTTTCGATAAAAAGCTTTAAAAATAACAAAATTTAAACATAATTCGTGTATATTTTTTTTTGCCTACCTCCACCGCCGACACTTAGTGCAAACAGTTGTTGCACCACTGCGATTTTAATTATAATTTAATTTCTTTTAATCGCAATTTTGTTTTATCTAAAAATATAGATTTATTATGTTTTATTTCATATGTATTCGTTTTCGTCTTCTACATTTTACTTCATTGTTTCTTTATATTCTTTCTTGTTCAATAAATCATGTAGAAAGATTGTGAAAATTTTTTAGTTCCATCTTTACATTGGTTCGTATGTTTGTGTACGTGTTCATTTGTGTATGTGTGCTTGCGTGCGTTGAGCTCTTTCGTTTCCGATTCTAATTTTTAGGAATTTTATACATTTTTTTAACGTTTCACTTTATATTTTCATTTCCAGACGAGAGGTATTTTAATGACATTCTACCATTAACACAAATTTAAGGCGTTTGCTTATTTTATCTTCACTTGATACCTCTTTTAAATTTTCACTTCATAATTTTTTCACATTACACATACACACGATAAAACACTTTCTTAATTTTTTCACTTTTACCACAAAAGAGCACTACCGAATACGTTCAACGCACGAAATAAACTGAACAATTTTATTCTACTGTGCCTTACCACACGGCAATCAAACGAAACAGGATGACCAGAGCATAAGTATGTATATGTTTCCGCTTCTGTCGCACACCGTCGAAAGAGATGCCTTTACATACCTTGTAGGGAAATTATATATTGTAAAAGAGAAATAACAATATACTTGAGATGTTGAGTTGATTTTCGGTGTTAACATTTTTTAAATAATGCTTAGACCGCCCGGATAATTTAAAAATACTTATTTGATATTTATTAAAAATTATTATATAAACTAGAATAAGTTGGTAGAAATATTCGGATTAATTAGTTTATGACAATTATGTGCCGGGATATTATATACTCCTTAATTGCGGATACACCTACTAAAGGATGTCAATATTAGTTATGAATTAATATTTAAATCACTTAATCACTATTTCGGAGTATTTGTGTTTAATTATTTCCCTGATTCATATTTAAAAACATTTTCCTTTTGTTGTCTTGATACACAAAATATATTCTCCGACTGACAAATAATTTTTATATGTAAACAGCATGACAGTAAGGCCTTTCCGATTTTGAACAATAATTAAAGGAGTTAACGTAAAATAAATATTTCTTATGAACTAATGATCTTTTATGCAATAATATAACCATATATTGTTTTGTTATCTTTGAAATATAGACCGACGATGCATCCAGCAAAAATTTCGTAAACCCTTGGGCTGTGTGCATAAGACAAAAAGAAACAAACAATTAAAGGGTATTGTTTAAAAGGTTAACGAAGCTGTTTACGGAAATAAAGATACTGTCAAATCCAAATATTCATGCTTTCATTCAAGATACTGACAATTATGTAATATGACAAGAAATTCTCATTCAAATTGTGAAACCTCTTACTTATAGCTCATGGACATGAACCGAATGAGAATGTGCTAAGAGGAAGTACAACAACAGGAAGTCGAACGAAAATAACAATATTTAAAAATGGAAAATATAAAACGAAAAATTATGTAGACAATAAAACAATTAAGGACACTAGTCAATACAGCCTGTAATTTATAAGTAACTAGAGGATCCGTCCACGCTGCACTGTGGCTGATACATAGATAATACTACTACTACCATCTATATGATTTCTATTAGTTAGATTACTAGTTAATGAGATATAGCATTTTTGTGAAGCAACTTTTGTTAGTTTACAAAAAAAAATGGATCACGAAGCATTTCGTGTGTTAATAGATCATTGCTTTTTAGGCGAAAATACTGTAGAATTTGGGCTCAGGGAAATCCACCGTTGAAAAGATATTTGCTAAGCTGGAAACATGCGAAGTGAGCACCGAGAACAATCACGCTCTAAAGAGGCGAAAGCTCTTATAAATGGGTGCCTTGCATGGTTCATAATTCAACAAAAACACAAAATAAAAGATTCTGAGAAGTGTTTGAGTGCTCTTTAATCGTACAATCGACAGTCAAACTAGTGGACTGCACATGATGTACCGGTTCTCAGGCGTGTAAAGACGAAAATGTCGGCTGGAAAAGTTATGACATCAGTCTTTTGGGATGCACGTGGTATAACACATACTCAATGTCTGATTACTGAGCCAGTTATAATCTATTTCACTGCGTATTTGGTTGCAGTTCTTTTCTACTATTCCAAATACTTAGCAATTGTATTATTTTTGAGGAAGAATCTGTTTAAAATTGTACGCATATATTCAAATGATTACTACAAACATGAATTTTGAACAAATGCTTATGATTTGAAATATAATTTTTGTATTTATGAGTTGTATTAAATTTTAACATAAAGAGATTAAAATCCTATGTCCTTACCCTGGTTCTAAGCTACCTCCGTACCAATTTTCAGCCAAATCGGTTCAGCCGTTCTTTAGTTATAAATGGTAAAACTTACACAACTTTCTATATATTATAGTATAAATTCGGTTCGGAGCTAACCTCAGTTTTAAGCAGGTACTGAAATCTTCTCCTATATAACATTCTCATATACTTACAAATCCATAGAGGAGTTATTATTAATATATTAATATCTAACAACTTTTATAATATTTCCGTTTATAGTTTGTGTGATGATTTTCATGTTTCTATTTCCGTCGACGTAAAATTTTAATATATGGAGCAGAATCTTTTGTGAAAGGAATTTAAAGACTTTAATTTATTAATAAATTTGTAAATTGTTTTGAAATCCAAGCGAATAGGCATAACCACAGTTTTCTACTAGCCATTTTCGGCATTATTACCTTTTGACTGTTAAAAAATACTCACACTTCACAGTAATTTTTGTAACTACTTTGCCGCTATTTTTATCTGACATTTAAATTTCTTATTTGAATGACGTATGTTTCAGAACGCATTCCGGCAACTGACAGTTGGTTTTCATGCCAATTCGTTTTCAAAACAATGCGAATGTCAAGCACAAAGCGAAGCAAGCGAATAACAATCGGTTTTCGGAAAATTGTCTGCTGCCACCACCGACGTTTGGCGATGACCAATGTTTCCCATCTGTGTTTGGGTGTTTCAATTCATTCGCAACTGTCGCGCTGTACGGACGTAAAATACGAACGCGGAAACGGATACGCGGACCAATACATACAGAATACATAATTTTTTTCTTTCTTTCAAAAGAAAGAAAATTCTTTAGAAATACCTTTCTTTCGGGACGAACGAAACAACAAACCGCAAACATATTTCAATTAGAAAAACCAACAAGTTTTTCATAAAAGAAAAGTGAATTTATATATTTTGAATGCGCATTTATATGAGAAGTGTGTGATGATTCAGTGAAAAGTAGACTTTGCAAAGTGCAGAATAGGAGTGAAAAAAAGTAGAAGTGGCTGCAGTGGTAGAAGTTGCAAAAGAAGAAGCAAAAAATCGAATTGTGGTGAAACGAAACGAGTGTAGTGTTAAAGCAGCAGTTAAAACATATGTAAAAGTTAAAACGTAAACCAGTTTTATGAAAACGGACCGTTTTTCAAGCCAAACTCAACTAAACAATTTAGTAAAAACAATAACAAACAATTGAACCGACCGGCCGACCAACTCCACTTGATGCGACACCATCATTCAGTTCAAATGGTAAATGAAAGTGCAATTCTATTGAAGTGAAATTTGTATATTGAAAAGGAATATTAAAATACAAAACAGTATTGTATATAATTAGCATATTAGCACTCCAATTAGAATTGTATATACATATACATACATACATGTATACAAATATATGAAGTTGTAAAACTTAGTTAGGAAATTCGGTGAAAAATATGTAGGGATTACATAAACACAAATCTTAAGAAAATTGACACTTGCACATACATACATATCGTAAGCAGGTGCGCATTTATACACGTATTATTATTATAGGTATATGAACAAATAAGCATATCCAAAACCGTTCGCAGTATTGTTGTTGCAACAAAAAGCTTGAGTATACACAAATTTATTATGCCTGAAATATGAGTGAGTTTGTGGAGAAGCGTGTCCACAAAGGGCAGAATTATTAATGGGAAGCGCAGGGGTTTTGTGAGCTGTGTTATTGTTGTGGTCTAGTCTGGTGAAGAATGCAAGCACATGCCTACATAACAATATTGGTATAAGAGATGCGCAGTTTTTCTCATAAACAAGTTGTATGTATGTACGTATATAGGTAAACCGGAAAGGGGTGCAAGGGAGTAGTTAAGTTAGCGAAGCAGGTACACACCGCAAGCATATTCAGATTTACGGTAGAATTGAATGCAGTGTTAACCACAGCACTGAAAGTGGATATGTTGGAGACAAACAAAGCTAAAGTTTGACATCAGAGTTTTATGCTCAAGGACGGTGAACACTTTCAAACGTTGCTTATATTACGACACATTTTTAAAATGTGTCCGAAAAAAATGAAAGCGGAAGAAAATTTCAGTTAGCAGGTGGTTTAGACGGCTTTATATTAAAAAAAAAACTGTTTTTTACCGCAAAAATCGCATGTAATTGAGGAGCGGCTGACGCAATCACGAACGCTGAAGTTAAGACGTTTGCAATAGTCGTGAGTTTGTTTTACAAACAAGGATTACAACACATTGTTGTGGGCACGATTTTTCTCTATCTCCACTAAACGCCCACTTTTTAGGTTATGTCATTCGAAATGGCAATTAAATGAATTGACTGTGTTTATAGAATGAATTGCTAATTGCTTGTAGTGCTTTAGAATGTTAAGTTAAATGTCTATATTTAACTTTTATTTAAAGCGGGAAGTTTTATTTGTACCTTAGTCTTACAATTTATATTTATGTTTTTAAAAAATATTAGCAATTGCATTGTGAAGTTACGCTGAATAAGCATAGTTTTATTGATAAAACATTAAAACTAATTTTCAATGCCCTTTTTCGAACAACTTTAACATTGCACTAAATTTTTTTTCGTAAATACATTTTCACTGAAATATTCCAATAAGCGCAAATAATATTAGAACTTTATGTGTGTATATGTATACTTATAGTATATATCGTATGTACATATGTATGTATGGTGTCCCTTAAATAATTGTGTAATGTGATTCTGCTTCATTTTGTGTTCAATACTTGGTTTATAGCTAAGATGGTTGTGAGAAGCTTCTTGTTTATCAAACTTTACAACTTTTAAAAGCCATATATTCTTGAGAAAAGGAGAAATTCCTACTTAAACATTTTTGTTTTTCATTACTCAGCACAGCCGCACCGATTTATCGCCAAAACAAAACTTATACATACATTCATATGTACATATATGGATGGTATGCAACTCAGCAAACATTTTTGGAGAGTTTCTGATAACGCGGCTAACACGAAAGCATTTGGTTCCATTTACTTTTACGAAACTAGGACTTTTAATGCAATTAATTTGATATACCAAAGTTCAAATAGATTGTTGCGATTAAAAGGCACTAGACTTCTATATCCTGAAAGTAGGGTGTGGGTAGTTTTTCGTTTGTTTTTACACTACTAAAAGACATTGATACAGGCGCTAGAGGAAATCGCACTTTAATATAAAATTATGACAATAGCTACCGTATTTGACATTTTGTTAGAAGATCTCTTAAATGTACCACTAAGTGTACTAATTACATACAAAATCACAATATGGATTTGTTATCGAAAAATATGGCGGTTCATACTTTATATAAAGTCTAGTATATTGATGGAAATTTTTAGTTGTAGTATTGATATTGTAAATTTTGTTTTCCCATATGCATCTACAATATTAATATATGTATACATATGTATATACATACATACATATGTATGTACACATAGTGGCATTAAGTATTAACACACAGGCATTAAGCAGCAAAAACTGTGATTAAAAACATCAAGAGAAATTGAAAGCAGATGTTAATAACACACAGAGAAACTGATAAGTAGAAACACAACACAAATAAAAGAGAAGGCAGGCCGAAGCCAGAGGAAAAATGACTGCAAATGACGGCAAGGGGCACTAAGAAATAATTACAAAGATTTGTAGCGATTTTCTTGCGTGCAAATAAAATACATGCATATGCATGTAAATACATGTGTAAGTGTGTAAATGCAAGAAAAAAACGCAAATGAAGAGCATAAAAGTAGAAAGCAGTGGGTTGCCGGTGGTGCAGCCCAGCGCATGGCGTGTGTGGTAACTTCCGCAATGACGTTTGGAAAAATCAATATCAGCTGTCACTTGCACTGTTACCATAACTGTTACTGTAAGCTGGAATTAATGGAAAAATGCAATGCAGAGTAATCATTAAGTCACTGGCATGGCAAACAAATCAAGTCGGGTATTTGTTTTTATACATATTATGCTGGATACATACATATATGTGATATAAATTCAATAATATATACTCGTACTATACATATGTATGTAGTATATGTAAATACTTATGTTATGTACATAGCTCGAAGATAAAAAGTGAGTGAATTTAACGTTAACAAACAATCAAGTGCATCCCTGACATATGTGTGTTTTTATATAAATGCATTATTGTATATACACATATTATATAAAGTACATACATACATATGTGTGTATAAGCAAGCACATCTACCACGCTACATAAATTTGTAGCTGCAGTAAGCGGCAAATAGCACAAGAGTTTTATATGTAAATACACAAAAAATGAGTTTATGTGCTACAACAACAAATTACCAACAAATTCACAAATTTATATGCATGTACATATAATACATATAGTACATGCATCCGTAAATAATCCACAGCTTTGGTGTAGAAGTAGCGAAACCCCATTGCAATCGTGCAAAAACGCTGAAATCGCGAAAACTCTTAGCCAAAATTAAAACAAAAACAAAAAAATACAATGCTTGCATTTCACTTCTTTCCATTCTATTCGTTTTATTTCTTTTTTATTTGCTTGTGTATTTTGCTAAATGTGCTAAAAAATTTTGCACATACAACAATAAGTGAACTGAGTTAAAACACACAAAAATACTTAATGTCTGGTTTACTCACGTCACGACGAGAAATGCACAATTAAACGCAAATACTATATGAAAACGGGCAGCTGGTTGGCTGACAGCTAGGAAAGAGGAAGAGATGAAATGATAATAGAGTCAAGTTGTAGACGCCGCGAAGTGATACTAGTAAAAGTAATTTTGCACGAACAATGGCATAATGAAACAGTTACACGACATATGTACACACAAATGTACATAAAAATGTGTATAGTTTGTACAATTTTGTTCGCAATGCATTCAAATAAACGCGATAAAAATTGAGTTTGTAATTTGAGATGCAATGCCATTCGCTAAACCCACCCGAAGATTTAGCTTACATTTTAAAGTAATTATATTGAGGTAAAAGTGATAAGAAATATATGTATGAGTAGCAAGTAGCTGTTTACATATACTGTACATACATACATATTTATGAATAGTATATGTATGCATTTAGTATGTATGTATGTATGTAGTCTTGCTACTGTTATTAGACAGTAAGTATAAAAGAACTACGTTCAGATGCAGCTGAACTCTATATTCGGTGGCAATATGTAGGAATCAAAGGCGTTGAAATATTGTCAGGTGTCAGCAAAAGATTATACGGGATATTTAAAATGTATATTCAGATTTAGAAGCTGCAACTGACATTAAAGGGTGTAAGGGTTTTATGGCAAAAAAAAAATAGTTTTTGTTTTTTGTGAATTTAATTCCTAAACATGGATTAAGCAATTTTATTCGGACATTTTTGTACATTATTTTTTTTTTGTACATTATTGACCATATTTTTGACAATCTAGGGTAATCAAATACGTTTCATGACATCCATGTAGTCGGTTAGCATTGTTTCACAGACTTCACGCTACGCTGTTTTTCTAAATTGAAGGATTTTGGAACCAATCGTGCTTTCACTTTTCTTAGGCCCAAATGATCTTTCGAAATGATTTTTCTTGATACTTCCGATATTTTAAAGATGCCAGTAAGATCTCTGACTGTTAATCGTGGATTCTCAAGCAATAATTCCCTTATTTTATTGACGTGTTGATCATCAGTTGATGTTGATGGCCGTCGTGAACGTGATTCATCGTCAACGGGTACTCAAGCCTCTTTGAATAATTTGTGCCAATCAAAAACACTTGCTCGTGACAGACATTTTTTGCATTTTTCTACATTTCTAACGTTTCGGTACCAGAAATTTTTTTTGGTACACAAAATTTAATGCAACTTCGTCGTTGAACACTTTCATTCATCGTAAAAATCGTCGTCAAAAGGGTTGCCCAACTCGTCCTTCATTGGAAGTGAGGAAAATCTCCTGAACTCCATCAACTGTCAATGTTCAGGAGGTTTTTACGTTTAACAATTGGAAATGAAGGATGTCCATATGGAAATCTTACCAAAAAATATGTAAACGGAGAGATTTGTTGTCTCGTTGCAGAGTTTGAGGCGCTCACACACTGGAATAAGTTGGGAATCCCTTTGTCTCACCTAAACACTAAAGATTATTTTGATATATGTATGTATGGCATATGGCATAGATGTCACTGACAGTCATATTTCAACCAATGGGTTATCGCATGAAAATTAACTTAAAAAGTCTTACTATTTTTGGCCCACAATAGTACGAACAGTTTCCGTCCTTATCTTTAGGGTTCAGGGCATAGTGAAACATTGCCGAAAGCTGATAGATATACTTAAATATGTATTTAAGTACATATTTATATATCTTGTTATACATACATATGCACATGTGTTCACAGTATATTTGTTTATTTTTTATTTTATGCATTTTTGTATGGCAACTGTGCAGTCAAAATGCGATATCAGGATGTAGCAACATCCCCATGCACCCAAATAGATAAATGAATAAAAATATATATATATTATATATGCACATGCTCGTACTGTGTGCTGCCACAAACCCTTAAATAAAGCCAGTAAGATATCAAAAAGCGAGCTAATGACTTTCAGTTGAAGGAGTAGAGCTGCCAACAAAATAAATGAGCCCTCCCAAAAACACTCATGACATACTATACTATGTGCTTACTTACATACATACATACATATTTGTATGCCGAAATTGTGAACTCAGCCAAAAATATAAAAATCGATAAAGTATACTTTGCTTCTTCGCTATAACGCTTGCGGCACTCAACCAGTTTTGCAATGCCGGTTAAAAATGGATGTGCAAATATAATGCAAACGTGCAAACATAGCACAAAATTTTATTAAATACTCATGTACATACATACATATATACATTATATATGTGTATACTTTTTTATATATACATATGTAGATATGTATACAGACTTGCATTTTATACATATGTATGTATAAACAAAAAGTGATAGCGTGAGCACTTCGTAAACTCACCGTATGATTTCAGCTGAATAAGTATAAAACACGCATAAATAATATAATAAAAGTAAGTGGATAACAAAACAAAAAAGTAGCCAAAATTTTAGACAACTTATTAACCCACTTTTGCACAGCTAATTTATTACCATCGTCAATATTTGAGAGTTCTGTTTATTATTCGCACTAGTTGTATTGATTGCAGCGAAATTTTTCGACACCAATTTACAGGCGTTTGAAATTAACACGAAACGCCTCGCAATAATGCCGATGAGTCATGGAACCAAATTTTTGGCAACAAAAAAAAAAAAAAAAGCAAACTAAAAATAAAACAGAAATGGCAAAAGACACGCGCATTTCTTTCTATTAAATGGACAAAGTGGACATAAAACAAATATAAAAGTATTCACCAAAAAAAGAAATGGCAAAAAAAAAAAAAAAACTGTTGACACAGAAAGAAAATAAAGAAGGAAAGCAAAAGTAATGTTGACTCAAATATATTAAGGTGAAATAAAAAATTAATTTAATGCTAATTTAAATAACAAAACGGTTAACGTGTTAGCCTAGTTAATACAACTTTATTTTGGGCTTAGGAAACCTTGGTGACAAATAACAACGCCGATATGCGTTGTCTGCGCTGCTTCTTTTCGCGCAAAAGCGTTTCGGCAAGTGTAAATTTAATGCGACACCTTCACGCAAAAAACGCTATACGTACAGCTGCGCAAAAAATAAAAGCAATAACAGCAATGTTTTCAAATGTACAAATATTTATCTTTTCATCTAAAATTAAGCACTGACTTTCCAAAATGAATATTTTAAAGAGGTTATATATATGACTTACCAAAATGAATATTTTAAAAGGTTATACATATGGGTTTCCTCGGGTAAAAAACAACCTTTATTCAATAATTTTTTTCTCATATAAAAAATGAAATATTTTATTACATTTTTTTATTATTACAAACATACACTATTAACAAAGAAATGCTGAAATTTTTGGAAAAATTATTATATAACCCGGCCATTATGAGGCCATTTCCGATCACCTCTCGAGAAAAAGATGCGCTTGCGTTAGCAGAATAACTCTCAACAGAATCATCTAAAGTAAAAAAAATCCATGATTTAGTTAAAACCTGAACTTAGAATTTGGACGAAGGAAAAAAACTGAAAATTGAATTTTTGGCAGGCATTTAAAAAAAAAAAATATGAAAATTTCACAATATTTTTCTTCCGAATAGTTGTAATCGAAAAAAATCCTTCGTCCAGTCTTTAGGACTTGTATCTCAAAGACCTATGTAAAGTTTCCTAAAGATCGGTTAAGTAGTTCTCGAGAATTCTTGCCAACCGACTTCAAAACACACAGTTTCGAAAAAAACGCGTTTGAAGACGGCGCACTTATTCTAACTAGCTTCGAGCGCACAGGTTCTCAAGGCTGTATCTCCGAAACTATTACAACGTGAAAATTTAGGACAATATTCTAGAGATTTTGTAGAATTTAATAAAACAATAAAAAACAAATTCGATTTTTTTAAATCCGTAAACCTATGTAACCCCTTAAAACTGACTTACCAAAATGAATATTTTCACAATAAACTTTTTTCGATTAGAATTATTTGAGATATATTTCGATAAAATGACAATGATTTTCTTTCTTTCCTTTCATTCTTATTATAAGAAATATACTGGAAGACTTTCTGTGTCTCAGGTCCCACGACAGTCGGATCTAAGTAACCGGATTTTCATCCGGTACAGGAATGAAAAACTTCCGCACGCATTTCTGCTAAGAAAAGGTTCCCATAATACTTAGTCGGTATTCGGATACAAACCGACATTAAAATGACTACTTGTCTAGCAAAAGTGTAACCAATATTCTCGAGGGTAACCTCCAGAAACTAATTTTTGTTAATGGCACTCACTTTTCGGCAGCCAATATGTATTTTTTCGGGTATATTTTTGTTAATGAAGATACTCCTGAAATATCAATCAACAGTTTGGGTTTGTATTAAATTTTTAATGGTTTTCTGGTTGTCGGATAGCATCAAGACCACATTGCAAATTTGAGGAAAGGAGTTCAGACAAATATCCAGCACATCATTTTAATGACCCTTAACGTATATCTTCGAAATATTTGCTCCCTTATTATACCCTGAACCGGGTACAAGCATAGATCCAAGACTAACTGCCAGTAATAATACGTCTCATGACATCCTTACAATCCGAAAGCATTGTTTCACAGACGTTAACGCTATGCTATTTTGTGAAAAAATTTAGTGAGTTTGGAGCCAATCGTGCTTTCACTTTCTTAGGCTCAAATGATCTTTCGCAATGGTTTTCACTGATCCTTCCGATAATCCAATGATGTCAGCAAGATCCTTGACTGTTCTTGACTGTTCATCGTCGATCCTCAAGCAATAATTCCCTTATTTTATTGACGTGTTGATCATCAGCTGATGTTGATGGCCGTCCTGTACGTGGTACGTCTTCCGTTCTCAATCCTCCTTAAATAATTTGTACCAATCAAAATCGCTTCCTCGCGACAAACAATTATCACCGAAGGCCTTTTCCAATATTCTGAACGTTTTGGGACCAGAAATTTGATTTTGCGCATAAAATGTAAGGCGACTTCTTTATTGAATAATTTCACTCATCGTAAAAATCGTCGAATGCACTTTAACCAGAAAATTAAATTAAAAAATCTTACTATTTTTTGCCCACCGTAGTATATAATTCATTTTTAGATTAGAACTTAAAATTAAATATTATTTTTTTTATTATTTTCTTCCACTCAACGATGCTATGATTTTTTTCGTAACTGTATGTCATGCTTTCAACATTGCTTACCATTAGCAACCATAATAGCAATAAAGAAATATTGCTACCAACAATCAACCACTTAATCAAGTAAATCGAGTGGGCAATTCGTAGCCGTAACCGACAGAATTTGCAAATGTTTCAATCTCAATTGACGCTTGACGACGATTCTACTTACATGCCATATATTGGCCCACATACATATGTACGCATGTGTGTCCGTCAACATAAATGTCTTGAAACACTTCACTTTTCTTCACTTCTCTACTTATTTTCTGTGTGTAGCATATGTACATATGTATTTGTAATTATATTGCTTTTCGCAGCAAAACTATAGTGTTGTTATTGTTTTTTTATATGACGGAATTATTTATTGCTTTATTGCCACTGTTGTGGTCGCTTCAAGTGCGCTTATATTGCGTGCCATTGGCTCATGAATCTCTTGAATCTTTACGCCGCTAGACATCATCGAGTGTGCTGGTGCTGAGGCACTGAAAAGTGAGCCACTCGATGAGCACTTGGCAAAATATTGCTGTTGTCAAGTTTCCATTTGTTTTAGCAAAAATGAATAATTATTTAAATAGGCATTTTTATTGGTCTCTAGAGTCCAAATATTTTATCCAAAAAACTTGTATGTATGTAGATGTGTACTTTCCTCATATTTGAATAAATAGTGTTGTTTCGTTTTATTAATTTGCAGCCATGAGAGCATATTACAGCTCTACTTTCAGTGTATTCTACACCTGATGTTTCGCCGAAAGCTTCAGCTCTGTAAATGTAATACCGTACACTTATATATTATTACAAAGAAATTAAATTGAAAACGTACAATGCTAACAAAGTCTTTCAATTTCAATTCGGTGAAGCAGTTCAATGCCGCTGATTTACTCAAGCGCAGACTTTATGCTTGTTAAGTCGGCTTCTTTGAAATTGACAAATTATTTGTTAGATGTCAGAAATTATTTTATTGTAGCTCTTTATAACGCAATTGTCCAATTTGATTTGGTAATTTTCATAATGAAGTGGTCACTATGTATTACTTTAGAAAGAAAATAGAGCTCTGTTTGGTTCACTATTTGTTTGCTCGGCATCTTTAAACTTTGCACTCTTTATATTATATATATATTTATATGTGAAAGCCACAAGAAAGTTATTTACTTCGTCGATAGCCAAGCGGCATTTAAAGCGATAATCTCACATCGCACTGTGGTTCATGCGGTTCGGTAGTCATGCAGATGGCATCTCAGCCACTATTTCCTTTCCCCGTATGCCCGGATAAGAGGAATGCCTTTAGAAGCAAGGAGGCAGTAGATATAGCGGTCAGGACACAAGAGCGTTCCGGAAAATGAAATATTAAATAAGATGTCATCCGCATGACTACCGAACCACTTCAAGAAATACGCAAGTAGATACATAAAGTAAATTCCGAAAGGGTTTTCAAGCGTATAAGGGTGAGATAGAATGCCAATGGCGTCAAGATCGCAAAGATCATGTGTAAGGGAGCGGAAGGAAAACACACAGATCTCCTACCCACCCGGTCTCGAAAAGACTGCAGGACGGTTATTATCCTTGT
The DNA here is from genome assembly GCA_027475135.1 of Bactrocera correcta. Taxonomy (NCBI): domain Eukaryota; kingdom Metazoa; phylum Arthropoda; class Insecta; order Diptera; family Tephritidae; genus Bactrocera; species Bactrocera correcta. The sequence goes on from CM050326.1 coordinate 36,227,483, forward strand.
CACAACTTACTGGCACCACATGTGAGCTGGATGCATATATTATATTAATTCATTCAATATATACTATATTCATTCAATATATACTACATAGATAGAAATAAATTGAGGTTTGCCCCGTGACTTAAGGTCTATTGTGCCCTCCCCTCTGTCACAACGAATTCAACGGTTCAAGTGCTTAAATCCAAGGCCCTTGATCTTGCGTCTATAGACTGTTGTGCTGGGTGCTTCCTGTGCCTATGTGCTATGTGTAAAATATCACAAGTAGCCCGAATTTGTCTCTTGGGAGGTTGAGTACGCTTTTATACTTTGTCTGGCGCATGTCTATGATTTGTTGCCAATGCTTTTCCCTGTCCTCCCTATCCACCTTGTGGAGCAACTTCTTTATGATAAAGGGATTAAAGGCAATGCAGGGTTCCGGTCATACCATTCTGGAGGCAGCTGCAGAGTGGAGTTTCATTCGATTATTATTACTTTGTTTATGTCACTCTCAACGTTTAAAAAATAACAGTTTAGAAAATAATAAGCTATGACACAGTACTCTGATTCAATGTCTTTTACTTAGAATTCTAATATGTTCATTTCATTTTGATATCTTTTTAATCGTCGATCACTCATAAACTTCTAATTAGACTATAGCACTGCCTTGGTAGTACCTTGGAAAGTCGTTTTTTTTCTAACACCCAGCAGAAAAATAGATCGTCATTAAATTACATATGACGTCATTGAATGTGTAATTACTTCACTACAGATTTTCCTGTATCAGGAAGCCTTTGAGTTATATGTCAGAATGCCCCTTAAAAGCTGTTTAAAAGCTTGCTACACATACAAGTATGCTATCCAAGTAGTAAAAATTGTCGACTACCATAAGTTAAATAATAAGATGTTTGGGGCCTTGCTAAAACTTAACCAAAATAAATTTGATAGAAAAACCCCAAATTTAAGCAATGCAAATAAGTTTTGTTCAATATTGATAGAAATGGAGAAACGACAGTTTCGACCCCCTACTTTTCTGATGTGTGCCTGTCAGGAAAATACTTTAGTTTAAGACGTCACAACCGAAGTAGGGCATATTTTTGTTTACAATTACTTTCAATGTTTGACGGTTTCGCAGTTTCCTCTCAAATTCGTCTCAAACATCGATTGATTTTGACAATACTTACAATCATAGTAGGTTTTCACTGGATTTATAAATCGCTTGAATGGAGTACTTTTAAAAATAAAACAAATAGTTGTATCAAAAATAAATGACGTGGATGTTAACACTAGCAATAAACGTAGTATATTATACAGTTACAGATATTTCATTTCATTTTCTCGTGCCTTATTTACCCATTTCATTAGCTGACCATTTGATGAAACTCCGAAAATTCAGCTGTTCAATTTGTGTTTGTTCATCAATTAACAAAGTTATTAGATTTCAGATTTCAGCCGATATTTGCGTTGTTTTGCAGCTGTGAAATATAGCATATCACTCTTTGCTATATACATACGTATGTATTTATATATATTTATATTTTTATACCTTGAACAAGGTATATTAAGTTTACCACGATGTTTGTAACACCCTTACATCGAAGAGTCTATAATATATATGTACATATATACACTGTTTTTTGAATTCCCCGGGTGAATGACATTTCGAAAAAATGTATTTTATACAATTAGTAGGACCCTCCTTAATTACTATGCCAAATATGAACGCGATCTGTTAATCAGTTTGTTTACAGCAGCCGTTTAAGTCGGTACACCTCAGTAGTTCGTTGCTATAGATAACAAGATGGAACAGAGAATTTGTCTCAAATTTTGTATTTCTAACCAAATTTCGTCTTTTGAATCGATGCGAATGTTGGAAAAGGCTTAAAGTGCTTCAGTGTTATCAAAAACTTAAAAATTCGACTGGAACAAAGCCTTCAAAGACGGTCGAAAGATCGTTGAAGACATGTCTCTTTCTGGACGATTTTCGACTTCTTTATCCGATGAAAATATTAAAAAAGCGAAGGATGTGGTGCTTGAAGATCGTCAAGCAAGTGTTAGAGAGATGACAAGAGAGCTCGACATCTCCCGCGAGTCCGTACGAATGATTTTAGTGGATATTTTGGGTGTGAAACGGGTTCTTGCTCGACTCGCTCATTGTTTTTTTCAATATTCATGCCACGGTGCATCATGAGTTTGTTTCGGAGGGGCAAACGATCAATAAGGAGTTCTATTTGGCCGTATTGAGGCCGTCGAAAACGGCTGCAATTGTGGAAGAAAGATATATTTATATAACACAAATGATCAGCATTAAGCTGAGTTGATTAAGCCATGTCCGTCTGCTTTTCGTCCATATTGCGGTATATACGCAAACTACTCCTTCAATTTTTGAGATATCGATTTGAAATTTTGCCAACGTCTTTTTCTTCCCCAAGAAGATACTCATTCGTCGGAACGGTCGATATCGGACCACTACAACATATTCGGAATCAAGTGCTTGTATCGAATACTTTTTTATCTGACAAGATATATCCATGAAATTTGGTATAGATTACATATGGCAATACTGAACGATCGGAATCATTTGAAGCGATATCTTCAAGAAATGTGGCATGAATTATTGATGAAATACTTTCAGAAATTCTTCAGATGGGATCACTGTGGTATATATTTGCCGTACAAACTGACCCATCAAAATCAAGTTCTTACAAGGAATCTTTTGTATTTGTGTAGGGCATTATAGCTTCTGTTAAGGGGGTATTCTACTCTAGAATTTTGAAAAATTCGATTTTTTTCATATATTTAATTTATATTTTCAAAATTCGACTTATTTTCGAAGATACAGCCGATTTTGTGAGGTGGCATCCGTGTTCACTAGAATTGTCTCCTAAACTTTAAACGCGTTTTTCTCGAAACTACGTTTTCCACACGGTACCGGCATTATCTCAAGTTCTATACAACCGATTTACTCGAGATTTTGTGTGAACCTTCTTTATATAATCCTTTATCGTTCCTACCAGCAACGTGTCAAAAATTTTGTTTTTAATATTTTAAAAAAATTCAGGAACTTCAAAAAAAGCGTAAAAAATGTTTTTTATTTTCAGACAGTCGCCATTTTTCCAAAAAAAAAATTTTTTTCGTGTTCCCGGACTATAACAGCATCTTTACTGATTAATAATTTTATTTTGATTTTTTTCAGACCACCAGGAGAGTCAGGATTAATGTCACCAGGATGCGTCATTGTTTTTTTACACCTGTCTCTCTCCCCCCCACCTCCCTCTAATTATTTTAATTTTTAATATTTTTTTGTAAATTTTTTTTCTGTATTCTTAAGAAATCAAAAAAAATACACCATAAAAAAATGGATAGTAAAAATATTTTTGGTTTTTTTTTTTAAATAAAATCCAAAAAACTTCCCAAAATTTGATTTCTAGATATTGCAACTCCTAAAGTTTTTTTGAAAATCGAAAAATTCAACCAACTATAATAGTACATAAATTAAACAAAGAGAGGAGTGTCAAACAAATAAATTTTCATTTATAATGCATAAAGCACAACCCACGCAAGTTTTGAACATATTTACATAAGTCCACACATACATATGTATTTACAAATATAAAATGATATGCAGACAATAACAAATACAATAAAATATATTATTTTTAATTAACTTTACATAAAAACCTATTTGTATATACCCACACACACATAAAATGGGATTAAATTTCCTCAAATTTTCCACACTTGAAGTTTTTCGTGTTACTCATTAATTCGAAGACCTTCCACTAATCGAATAGATACGCATTTATTTGTTTTGTGGTTGCGTACAGCATTTTGTTATTGTTTGGCGTCTCATTTAGGTATGTCAAAGCGAGTTCGTAGAATTGTGATTAATAAATTTGTATAAACATACCTACATGTTTATTTCTACATATTTGTCATACAAGCAACAAAACTGTTTTCGTCAAAAGAACACGTCAAATTGAGAAAGACTGGCCTTAAGTGACCAGTTTGTGCGAACAAACTTTTTTGGACAACTTACGTTTGTTGTGATGCCTTGTTGATATTATTGATGAGGTGTGAAAATGACGGAGAGACACGAAAATAACCTACTAATGATTGGAAACACTAAAACCAGATTTTTTTTGGGGCTCTTGTGTTGTCAATGACGATGACGTAATGGATTGTTTAGGTAGAAGATATAACTTTGGTATTTGATTGCAGCGTTCACAAAGAAAATGTTACGAAAATTTTGAAGTCATATGTGTTTTGACGAAGTTGGCCAAAATTTAAGATTTTGTTATAAAAGCATTGGTTTAAAACCGAAAACGGTAGTAAAATTTACCTCAAACGTAGGACTTTTTGTGTAGTAGACAAGGGGTGTAGGAGTCAAACCACCAACATTTGCTATAATGATATATTTTTGGACTCAAATCCGTAATCAGGACACCGCAGACCTCTTAGCACATCAGTCGCAATTTTCTTCAGATTTGTTGAGTAGTACAATTTTACAACTGATGATTCGAAGAATTTACGAGATATTGTGTTAGGGCTCTCTTAATGTGCAATAAAGTGGTAAGTGTTAATTATATTTTAAGTCAAACAATTTGAAATTCATATTATCAGCGTACATACCAAAATTGTGCTTTCTACGCTATAGTTACATACATACATTTATCATTCAAGGTTTCCGAAAATATCTGCATTGTTACTAAAACCACAAGCGAATGCTACAGGATATGTATGTACGAAGAAATCTTTGCAAATTTTTTTCCAGATACTTTACTTTACGTACTAGCTTAATTCAGGAAAAAAACAAAAAAATATATACTTATGTGACCTGGTCTACGAAAAGGGAGCTAACGTGCGAAAACTAGTTTTCTGGGAAACAGCTGTTAAAAATAAACAACTCGTCATCTTCCATCCGAATCAACTAAAAAGTGAAAATTGATTTTTTGACACCTAAGCCGCCTTTCCGTAGACCAGGTCACATATACCTAGTACAAATGTATTTATGTATACTAGGGTAGGTCGAAAAACGAATATTATTTTCGGTTGATTCTCTATGACTCCTCCACCTTATCTAACGGGTGATTTTTTAAGAGCTTGATAACTTTTTTAAAAAAAAAAACGCATAAAATTTGCAAAATCTCATCGGTTCTTTATTTGAAACGTTAGATTGGTTCATGACATTTACTTTTTGAAGATAATTTCATTTAAATGTTGACCGCGGCTGCGTCTTAGGTGGTCCATTCGGAAAGTCCAATTTTGGGCAACTTTTTCGAGCATTTCGGCCGGAATAGCCCGAATTTCTTCGGAAATGTTGTCTTCCAAAGCTGGAATAGTTGCTGGCTTATTTCTGTAGACTTTAGACTTGACGTAGCCCCACAAAAAATAGTCTAAAGGCGTTAAATCGCATGATCTTGGTGGCCAACTTACGGGTCCATTTCTTGAGATGAATTGTTGTCCGAAGTTTTCCCTCAAAATGGCCATAGAATCGCGAGCTGTGTGGCATGTAGCGCCATCTTGTTGAAACCACATGTCAACCAAGTTCAGTTCTTCCATTTTTGGCAACAAAAAGTTTGTTAGCATCGAACGATAGCGATCGCCATTCACCGTAACGTTGCGTCCAACAGCATCTTTGAAAAAATACGGTCCAATGATTCCACCAGCGTACAAACCACACCAAACAGTGCATTTTTCGGGATGCATGGGCAGTTCTTGAACGGCTTCTGGTTGCTCTTCACCCCAAATGCGGCAATTTTGCTTATTTACGTAGCCATTCAACCAGAAATGAGCCTCATCGCTCATCGGACACGGACGCGAAACACATTTCGAACCGAACACTGATTTTGGTAATAAAATTCAATGATTTGCAAGCGTTGCTCGTTAGTAAGTCTATTCATGATGAAATGTCAAAGCATACTGAGCATCTTTCTCTTTGACACCATGTCTGACATCCCACGTGATCTGTCAAATACTACTGCATGAAAATCCTAACCTCAAAAAAATCACCCGTTATTATAAATTTTCTATTTCTTTGCTATTATCAAAGTAATTCCCACTTGTGCCAACATATTTTTTCCAATCCTCGAAACAGTTGTTAAAGTCAATTTCCGGAAAATAATATTCAATGCGCGTAGCGATTAATTTTAAGGGGTTACATGGATTTCTTCAGGTAAAAAAAAGGATTTTTTCAAAAAAAAAATTACTATAAAAAATTAAACATTTTACTCGAGTGTTTTATTATTAAAAAATTTTATATTATTTATTGTGAAAAATATTACAAACTAAGTCATTGTGACGGCAGAAACGCTTTTGCTTTGGCAAAATAACTCCTTATAGGATAATCTAAAGTGAAAAATACGTTTTTTAGTTAAAAACTTGGCTTATTTGTTCGAAGGAAAAAAACTAAGAATTAGATTTTTTATAAAAATTTGAGTGAAAATTTCGCGACATTTTTGTTTTTCAAATAGTTGTAATCGCAAAAAAAAAGTCTTCGTCTAAAACTTTAAGAATTGTATCTCAAAGACCTGTGTAAAATTGTATGAAGATCGATTGAGTAGTTTCTCGAGAAATCTTGCCAACCGACACTGTTTCGAGAAAAACCTGTTTAAAGACGGGCCACTTAGCCTAGCTAGCCTCGAGCGCAATAGTTTTCAAGGCTGTTTCTCCGAAACTATTATTCGGATAAACTTGAAAAATTAGGACAATGTTCTGGAGGTATTGTAAAATTAAATAAGACAATAAAAAATTCGATTTTTTCAAAACCCGTATAGCCATGTAACTCCTTAATGCCGTAATGGACTGAAAGCGGTTTCCACGGAGAGGTTGTTTGTGCTGGTTTTTTTGGCTTCTTCTTGCCTTTGCCAAGATATTCGGTCGATTAAGCACTGTTTCGGGTCGTAAGCATAGATGCAAGACTCATTGCAAATAAATAATTCGTTATAATCCAACGATGCCAGTAAGATCTCTGACTGTTAGTTGTCAATTCTAAAGTACCAATTCCACCACTATAGAATATAGCTGTCATACAAACTGAAAGATCGTAATGAAGTGCTTGTATGGAAAACTTTTTCTTTTGACAAGATGTCTTCTAAACAATTTTACATAATTATATAAGTGTATATAATAAGTGCAATATACGAAGAATTTTTCAGATCGAATGGCTATAGCATATTTATAGCTGCCATGCAAACTGAACGATCGGTATCAAGAGCTGGTATGGAATTCTTTGTATTTGTCAAGTGTATTATAGCCTCGGTTAACTTTTTTTTTTCTTAGTTAACATTATCAATTAACTATCTGAATTGCAATTCACTCTCGTTTATTTCAACGATGTAGTCAAGTACTTTCTTGATTAATTAAATGATTGTGGTTTTATGTTTGACTTACACAACTAAGTACAAACAAATAGCTCGAGTATACTTCGAGTTACAGCAATAATAGACAATGGTTCACTTCAGCGATAAGTTGACCTTCGCTAATTAACATAACCTCACAATTTGACTACTTTACTTCAAATGAGCGCTATGTCATACCCATCTACGGTCAAAGTTCAAAGTTATCGCAACAAATTTCTATGTTTATTCGTATAAGTAGCACACTACTATGTTATCGGGGTTCTATATAGTTAATTTGCCAACTAAATAAATTCTTGAACACGCTTTAAATTCCGCAACGCTTCACTGAACATTATTTACACACCTATTTAAATTTGTTCATGACATTAAATACCTACATGTGCAAGTATGCCTACCTGCCTAGAACCTTTTTTGTATAAACTATACAAATAGTAAGCCAATACGCGTACTGCACCCTCACAGTCACACGTGAGCTATCAAGTTACGACAATTAGAAAAACAAAAACAATAAAAAACATCGTTAGTTTCGATTACATGCGACTGATGGCAAGTGCACTTCAGCGCTCGTGGAATTGGTGGAGCAAAACACATTTTTCAATTTGTTAAACAAATTGACAAAATTTAAATTTCGATTTCAAAGTAGAGTCAATAAAAATGTACTAATAATACGACATGTTTGGCACTGATACCGTGACGCGTGTGCCCCCACCGTCCTTCATCCATCGATGAGTATGGGTCTCTATTGCTGTTATTCGCTTGGTTGATAAACACACCCATATAAGTGTGGCTCGGAGTATTGTTTTAGCAATAACAATGAGTATTGAATTTACTGGCGTCTGTTACTAAACTAATACCAACTTAATTGCTATGTACATATATACATACACACATATGTTTAAACATTAATAAGTATATGAAATATATACTTCGAAATCAGTCAAAAGTCAATCGAAATGAAATGCTGATAGTGAGCAGCGACAGAATTACGCCGTGTGTAATAAAAAAAGCAAAAGTGAAACTGCTTCCGATAACATATTTAACGGCACAAGTGACATCATATAATACAAATCGATGACGAATGTATAGTTTGCTATGAACGCTACGTCCAAAGTGATGTAATATCTACAAAATCCAGTTAGTTGGCAAAATTCTGATGGATTAGACTTTAACCTAACTAAAAAGTGTAGTTCTGAGGCGGTAGCTGAATATCGAATATTTTGTAGTGTTATTATCTATTTTCATAAGTAATTAAAATTTTTCAATGATAATAGATAATTCCCTTGGAAGAAGAAAATAGGTAAAATAAAGTCATGCCAGGTGGCGCCATAATCAAATTATCATGGAAAATCATATTGTGTTCGTCAATTTAATGATACTTTCGAAGGGTGTAGTCAATGAAAAAATAAGTATAGAATATCGTCAGTTATGTGAAAATATTTTTGCTAACGTAGGTGTTTCGGGGAATTTTAGAATACAATAAATCTGCTTTTGCCATTAATTCTTATCAATAGCCACTATGGGAGACTATTAATTTTTAGAATTATCAAGTCAAGTTCTTGATTAAAGGAAGACTTTCCGAATACTGCATAATATGTACATACATTCCTCTGGATCAATAGATGCAACCCAAATTTTTTTTACCCTGAACAATTTTTGAAATTTTACATACGTCCTTTTCTTTATAAAAAGTTACTTACTTGTTAGAATGACCGATATGAGATAAATTTTCACGTAAAATCAATCAATACTGATTAGTATGAGCTTGTCTTTCTGAAGAGCATAAAGCGCATTCGGTGATTTTTACGATAAGTAAAATTATTCAACAAAGATAAATATAATATACATAAATAAATTTTGTGTGCGGAATCAAATTTCTGGCGCCGAAATATTCAGAACACTGGAAAAGCCCATCGGTGAAAATTGTTTACCGCGAGCAAGTGTTTTTGATTGGTACAAATTATTCAAAGAGGATCAATAAGCCGTTGACAACGCCCATCAACATCAACTGGTAATCAGCACGTCAATAAAATAAAGGAAATGCTTGAAAATCGATGATTAGTAGTCAGAGGCTTAGTAGCATTATATAATATCGGAAAGATCAGTGAAAACCATTTTGAAAGATCATTTGATCTTAAGAAAAGTGAAAGCAAAGGCTCCAAAATTATTAAATTTTTAAAATTTTAAAGTAAACAGGACTTTAAAAACAACAATTTTTTTCGCAAAATCAATTTATTTTATTCAAAATAGTCTTCTTCTGCTTCAATGCAGCTTTTTTCACGGTCCACATGCATGTCGAACGAGTGTTTTAGCTCGTTGGCCGGTATAAGTATAAATGCTGCAAAACACAGTCGTAGGTAAAAAAATAGGGTGATTAATGTTATAACTGTCATAATTGTTATTAATACATATTGACTTTTTAATACCAAAAGTAAGGGTTTTAGAATTGAAGAATGAATTAAACATTTTGAATGGCCTCTACGTCTGCATAACGCTTTCCTTTCATAGGAGTGGTTAATGGTTAAAATGTGATTTTTGGTCAAATAATCGGTCACAAGCGTCTATCGAATCTTGGACTCTGAGCAATTTATGGCCGCCAGTCAATTTGTGCGGAACAAACTGTGCACACACCTTTCGCAAGCCAAAATGTTCTTTCAAAATGCGATAAATCGATGTTTTGGAGCTGTTCAATTCCATTTCCATGAATTTCAATGATGACTTCGTTTGATTTTTGTTGAATTCACGCACAGTTTCGATGGCATTTCCGGTGTTCATGGATCTTGATTGGCCCACTTGTTGATCGTCATTTATGTCCTCACGACCACTTTGAAAACGTTGAAACCACTTACTTTCATAACTACTTTCGTACCAATAATCCACAGAATATTTGCGGGATACGAAACTATTTTTTTGCTTAAAAGTAGGATTTTGAGCCAATAAATTTCAAAAAGAATTCAGACCAGTGCATATTTAGACGAGAAAATACGAAATATAATGCTGCAAGTGAACATCGATAATTTTCATTGTTTTAGTTTAGTTAGATTACTTGTATATTAGAGATTTAAGGTAGTAGTCTGGTAACTTGGGTTCAAAAAATCGAATTTTTTTTTGCTTAATTTGGAAGTACAATGTCTTGAGAATATACTGTGAAAATTTCAGACAGAAATACGAAATATTTCGGGAGTTATAACGAGTTTCCTAGAGCCCCACGGAGTTCTCTGGGAGTTGTTGAACTTTAAAAGCGTTTTTCTCAAAACATTGTTTTTCTGGTCAGCCCGGGTCCTAACTTTTTTTTTTTACTGAACCGATTGCTTTTAAATTTTAACAAGCTATTCTGCATACTTATAGTTCTCGTCGGTATTAAAGAGAACTTTTTCACCCCTAACTGTTTATTTTACAACCCTTTCTTTGCAAAAAAAAATGACTTTTTTTTCGAAGTCCACCATTTTGTTATTTACCCTTGAAATTCAACTTCAGTAGTTCCGACTAGAATGACATGTCTATAGATCAAGAATATTCAAGAATATTTGATTTCAGATATCATCAAGAGCCAAAATCACCCGGGCCACCCACGTGCATTTTTTTGAGGTTCCAACTTTGGGTGACAATAATAATAGTAATAAAGTATTAAATTATTTCAAATACATTTTTTTTTTATATTTTCAATATGTAAATAAAAACACTCTAAATATTCAAGATAATTCATTTTTATTAACATATAAAAAACCACCCTCCAAAGAAGTCATGAAAATAGTCATAAGTTACCAGACCTTTTATTATTACCTTAATTTATTTACTTTAAACTACAATTTTGAGCATTTTTGTTTAGGTAGAGTACTCTAATATCAGACAAATATACCAGACTAGCAGCCCGTCCTGGCATCGCACGGGGTAGACAATTATTAATTTTTGGTAATTTGATAATAAAACACTTTTCTTCATTTATTTGTATTAAAAAAAATCCCACAGTTATATTTGTATTGAAGTTTATGTGCAATTTCTTTGATGGTTTAAGTGGCGGGCACTTTTGAAAAATTAAAAAATAAAAATAATAATAATAAAAAAATTAAAATAACAGTAATAAATAATGAATTCAGTCGTTTTACATATAAGTAAATAATAAATTATTAAATAAATATATTAAATAATAATTAAAATAATATTCTTTAAAAAGTAGCGTATAAAAATATTATAAGTAAAAGTAATAATTACGAAAAAAATAAATAAATAAAATAAAAATACTAATTATGAAAAATTAAAAAATAATAATAATCAAAAAATTAAAATAACAGTAATAAATAATGAATTCAGTCGTTTTACATATGTATAAGTAAATAATAAATTATTAAATAAATATATTAAATAATAATAATAATAATATTCTTTAAAAATTAGCGTATAAAGATATTATAAGTAAAAGTAATAATTACGAAAAAAAAAATAAATAAATAAAAAAAAAATAAAATAAAAATACTAATTATGAAAAATTAAAAATAAAAATAATAATAATCAAAAAATTAAAATAACAGTAATAAGTAATGAATTCAGTCGTTTTACATATAACTAAATAATAAATTATTAAATAAATATATTAAATAACAATTAAAATAATATTCTTTAAAAAGTAGCGTATAAAAATATTATAAGTAAAAGTAATAATTACGAAAAAAAAATTAAAAAACTAATTATGAAAAATTAAAAAATATATAACATTAATAAAAAAAATTAAAATAACAGTAATAAATAATGAATTCAGTCGTTTTACATATATTTTTGCCACTGCACGTGCTCAATGCTGCTAAATAGCAGCGACAACGTCGAATTCCTAACTTTGATTCTATCGGCTCTGTTAGCCGCCAAATCGAACATCATACAGAATTCAATTTGCACCTTCTCTATACTTTACATTCTCTGGCCCGGCGCGCTTTTCAGAATGCATCGCAAACAACGGCCACGGCGCTATGGCGGTTTTGTTTACTTTTTGAATTTTTTAATTCGTAATATCTTTTGAATGGAAGTCCAATTTAAAAACTGTTTTATAGGCAGTTAAATGGTCTTGACCATAAAATAATTTATTTGGATAAGGATTAATATAAACACATAAATAGCATGGTTTGAATGTGGTTAGCATTTTCATTAATGTTTAAAATGAAAAAAGTTGTTGTAGTGATATAACTACAATATTGGACATATGCTACCGCGGAGTTTTTTGTAGACATTATGATGTTCTTCAATATTGTTGCACATTATTTTGATCTATCGCTAATAGTTTCGGCAGCGCATTCGACGAAAGACATTTTAAGACTCATTTTTCTACTCCTTCGGTTATATTGTTCAAATTTTACCAAGGATGCCTAATTTTTTTCAAAATGAAATATGGCCTATGTCAAATTGGAAAAATGTAGTATTCTATTGGTGAAAAAATTTTTTAATTCGACCCAGTACTTTTTGAGCCTATTCATTACAAACATACAAACATACAAAAATAGGTACAAATCTTTCCTCTTTATAATATTAGTATAGATAGATAAGCAATTTATGGTGGATAATCGAGCTATTGAAATTAATGAATAACAGACAACAAACGCTCATCAAAAAAACTATACTGTGTATAACAGTTAATCTTATCATGTACACAATGTACATCTATCTTCATTATATTATATGTACATACTATACTTGTCTATATCTATAAACTTGTAAAGCCTTAGAAAATATCCCACGTTTCGATTGCTCAATTCATTAAGATTGCATTGTTGTTATCTGCTCCCTCCAATTTAGTTTTTCTATTAATTAATTAATAGTAACTGCGGTTTCTACTATTTATCAGCGTGCGGCCACTTATTGTAACGGTTGTTGTTAGAATCAGCATTTGAGTGTTAAAAACATTCATACGAAATATCTTTGTACACAAACACATGTGTTTGTGTGGTACTTATGGGCGATGCTAATTAAATTTCAAATCGCATTGCATTCCAACATGCTTCGAGCGTGTCTTGAAATACCTAATTTGTGGCGAGAACAAATTTCAGACATTCAATTGTTAAATCGTTTTTGTTATTACTGGCTTTAACGCCCGTTTTATGACAAACGTAGTACTCACAACATTGTGTTTGCAATATTTTTTCAAGCTACGATTATTTCTTAATATTTTACAAATACAATATAAATATTTATTAGGACATTTTTTTGTGCTATTGCGCTTTTAAAATCAGCTTTAGCGTGTTAGCGGTGTCTGGGTGTGGCGCGCATGCGAATTGCTTGCATAGCACGTTTGCGCCATCTTTGGCAAAGAAAGGGGAAAAAACAACAGCACAACAACAGAAAAAAAAGAAAATAATGCTGTAAAGTGAAGGTTTATGATTGAAAAACATTTATGTCTTTAGCCCATCGGCGGCGTCAACGAATTTACATATTTACACATGTGTGTGTGTTCACTGCCGCTAGTCATTGTGTGGCTTTACGTTTTTGAAGGTCCCCAATGAACCGTTGAATACGCATTTTGTTGTATACGCGGCAAGAGATGATCTAACGGCAATAAATCAATAAATATGTCTTTACATAATTAACGCTCATCTGTATTGATGTCGCGAACTCCAATTTGTCTCCCATTTTTGGCAACGGATTTTTCTGCTGCTTTATGCTATTTTTATGGGTTCGAACATTTGTGTATTTTTAAGCTATCGACACGCATGCGCGGAATTAACATATTTTTAAGCCATGCTGAAGTGTAAATCTCTGTTGCTGATGAAGATCTTGCGTCCACACCCTTAAGGATGTCATACGCGAAATCTATAAATCTATGTACATGATATGATCTACATACATATGTAAGTAGTTTGTTAAATAGTTGTGACATTTTGGAGTCGGGATTATTTTAATTTTTTTTTTATTTAAAACACGAATAACAAACTGAAAAATGGTTACCGAAGGTATTTGCGAAATTAACGTCACTTTCAACGGTATGAGTGGGGAATATTTTTATGACTCCACGCTTTAAGTATAAATATTTAAATTTGATCTCACGCTTGCTCAGATATCAGTTTGTAAATAAAATATTAGCAGTATACTAGGCATCAACAATATCAGATATTGAATATCTCTGACCATTTGATAGTTTCCTTTATGCCGCCTTTTATACACACCACACCTTTACATAAAGTTTAACGTTTTCAATGTTATACGTTGTGACAAAAAATTACCCGGAAATTATAAATAAAACGCAAAATATTTAATTATTCATCATTATTTATTTTATCGCCTTCAAAGTAATACCCACCAGTTTTAATAAACTTATGACAACGATTTTTCCAGCCCTCGAAACACTTTTGAGAAGCACTTATTGGAATGGTTTTCAGCTCCTTCGGCGAATTTTGTTTTATCTCCTCGAATGATTGAAAACAAGTTTCACGGAGCGACGATTTCAGTTTAAGGAAAAGAAAAAATTACACGGAACCATATGCAGTGAATAAGGTGGTATAGGATGTGTTAATAGCTTTTTTGGCTTTAAATTCGGTTATAATCGTGACTCAATGCCATGCTGCATTATCGTAGTGTAAAATCCATGAGTTATTCTTCCATAATTCCAATTTTTCGACGAATGTTCCCACGAAAACCCTCTCAAACTTATTCATGATGAACGACGAGTATTGAAAAAAAAGAGCATCACTTTTATTTTTCAGCGGTTTTTTACCTCCATTCCGCTGATTGTTGACTTGTTTGCATGTCAACCTCATAAACATATCTCTCATGGGATCGAACAAAGCATGTTCAAACGGACCTGTAGCAAGAAGGCGTTTCATACCCAAAATATCTACCAAAATCATTCGAACGGACTCAGGAGAGATGTCTAGTTCTTTTGCCATCTCTCTAACGCTTGTCTGACGATTTTTAATATAATATTTTCATCGTTGAAACTACTTATCATGACAGCTGATGAATAGTGGATTTACCATGTATGAATCCAAAAGTAAACAGCGGTCGAATGTATTGGTATTTCCAAGTGAATCCAACAAAAGTTGCTTGCGTACGAAGCATTTTCAAGCAAGCCATATCACTAGAACAAACAAAGACATACATACATATGTATTTTAGGGATACTTCAATTAGAGTGGCAAAAGAGCTTCGACAACTGATTCAAATGCTTGCAAAAGTGTATAGATCTTAATGGACAATATTTTGAACTTATACAAGACTGTTCTCTAGTACCGAAATATGAAAGTCTACCCTCGTAATTGGATCGTACATTTTTTTAAAATATTTCAAAAGAAATAATTATGAAATGGATTACATATTAAGGGGGTATTCTAGTCTAGAAGCATGAATTTCAGGTAATTTTTAAAGTGTCGTAAAAAAAGGCAATTAATATTTTTACTATCCATTTTTTTATTAGTTATTTATTAATTTTTGAAGAGTACAGAAAAAAATTAAAAACTAAAGAAAGTAAAAAATTTCAAAAATTATCAGCTGACGAAGTGGGGAGTCTCTAAAAATTACCACGTGACCATGCCCACGATTTCAACCCTCTTAGTTATCTGAAACCAAAAAAAAAAAAAGATTATCAACCTAGAATAATGTCGCAATGGTCGGAACTACGGAAAAGTGGGAAACATTTTTTTTCACAAAATGGCGACTGCCTGAAAAAAATTTTTTTTGATCACTTTTTCTGACTATTTCGAATTTTTTAAAAATAATAAAAATAAAAATATTGGGATGGGACTAGTTCCAATCATAGACAAGCCTATAAAGAAGACTCCATAAAATTTTCAAGTAAATCGGTCTAGTAGAACCTGAGAAATCGTGGGCATCGTTCCGAAAAAGTTTTGAGAAAAACGCGTTTAAAGCTTCGCGTTCCGGCCGAACTAGTTTGGATGCCGGTTCAAAAAAAAATGCCTATATCTCTGAAAATAATTTGAATTTTGAAAAATCCTCTTATACACATATTCTTGAATAGTTGAACTTTGAAAATTTAAAAAAAAATTTCGATTTTTTTTTAATTTCTAGACTAGAATACCCCCTTAATTGAAAAATACGTTTTATTAAAGTGATTAAAGAACAATATATTTTTTTCTGATTCTAGTGAAAAAACAACTATTGATAATCAACACATTTTTCTAGATGTTTGAACTTATTTTTACCCATTCCCACTTTCAATTATCAACCAGCTGATTATGCTAGCATCGGCGCCTGTGTAATATACACACACCACACACTTTGGTTTACACATTTTGCGCTATTAGTAATGGACCGACGCAACGCGCTCGTAGCCACGCTTGTACCGCGCAATTTTCACTTGCTCCCCATTAACGCCGTCCTCATCAACAACATCTTTGGTCTGCCCACACTGGAGCGCGCGATCATTTGTCATATTAATTGTGGCGGCAACTACTTTGCGCTGTTGTGGCGTTGCCAGCCACTTGTGCACAATGTGATTCATTACATTTCATATTCCATTCGCGGTGGCAATTATATGATTACTATTTATGCTAATTCATATTCGAGGTCAATGTGTAAGAATTCAACGCAATGTGGCGACTTGTTGCAAGCTCGAAGCATAAAATAGGCCAAGTGTGGCATTGAAACGCTCGTAATAAAGAATAAATTGCAAATTTGTAAAAAGTTTTTATAGTTTCGCAAATTTTACGCTACAAAAATATTGTTTTACAACTTTTTTGTATTTGTAAATCAACTCAAATAAAAAACAATTAACACTTTTAATGCAAACCTAATAAAAAGGTGTAAGTTCACCGATATTTGTGATATTTGTTAATATTTTAGTGTAAAAAGTAAATATTGCACCGGTCTAATTGTTTGTGCAGGTAGTGAAATGCAAATTTTTCGAAATTTATTTATTGCTATAAAGGGTGTCTCAAATTTAACGCAAAATCGAAATTCAATAGAAAATAAAGTTTTTAGTTCTTCGATTGTAATTTTTTTATTTAATTTAATTTATTTGTTTATGGTTCGGGAAAATGACCTCCACGTTTTTTCCTCAAAATATTCCACGACTTTTCTGCATAAATGTGGCTAAACTTCATTGATGCAACGTTGAATCTCTTCCTTTAAGTGATTAGGGGTAGTCAGAGGCACGAAAAAATTAGAGTTTTCAATATTTTATTTTTGCTACTAAATCATGTTATTTTACAAAAGCAGTAATATGGCATTATTATAGAATGTATTGACTTGAAGTCACAAAAATTTCAAAAAAAAAAATAATTTCCAAAGTTAGAGTTGTTTATGTTGACCCTGTTCCAATAAAAGGTACTTGCGGTGACAAGAATAAGTCCTTGGAGATTCATCTAAAAACAATCAGACAGAAAAAATTAGTTTCATAAATAGATAATCCCGGGCCTGATCGAAGGATTTTATTTTTTCTTCAAAATTAACAAAATGGCGGCCTCAGGAAATTTTTTTCTAAATTTTTGCGAAAAAATCAACAGACCAATTAGGTCTTAAAAAATCGAAATTTTAGAAAAAAAAATCGAAATTTTCGAAAAAAAATCGAATTTTTTGAAAAAAAATCGAAATTTTTGAAAAAAAAAATCCACCGATCAGGCCCGATTTATTATGTATTCTAAAAGCTGTATAAATTTCATTAAAATCTACTGAACGGTATTCGAGTTACAGTTGTCACCAGTTCATAAAACATAGTTTTGAGAAAAACGCGCTTAAAGTTTCACACCAGCGCTTTGAAGTGCCCGAGCTCACTTTCTTATTTCTCGAACAACTCAAAAACTAATTATCAGATCAAAGTGAAATTTTCAGGGAATATTTTTTTAGATATTAGATACACTTAACGAAAATGCAAAAAAATTTTTTAGAAAATTCTAACTACCCCTAACCCTAACCACGCGTGGTTATGGGCTTGTTGCAATAGACCTGTGATTTTAAATAATCCAAATTCTCAGAACCGCAAAAGCGACGATTAGCAATTTAATCAAGTTGAAAATGTGTTTTATGGCTTAGGATGATTTTGCTCCAAAAATCGGCATTTATTTGTCGATGAAATTTAAAATATTGTTGAATAGTGAAGACACGTTGTTCTAACCTTTATTTTTGTTAAGCCTAAACAGTAGACAGTTGATTTGCTTTTTTTTTCAGGGTTGTTAACTCTTTGCTATATAAATGGCGGCCAATTTAAATCTTGCGTCAATTTTGAAACACCCTTTAGCTATAAGGGCTAAGTCCCTCTAAATAAGAAAGTTATAGATATGGAAGAATGAACATATATAATTGTGTTGCTATTCACTCATTGCTGGAGAAATACTATACTTCATTTTGTTGGTGTTACAAGTTTCACCAGAGAACAAAGATCAATGTTAGCGATCAGAATCACATATCGAGACGACAGCTATAATTGGCTAATATGACGTAAGATTCAAAGATTATTTTACTGAGGTAAAATTGCTATAACAGCACTCTTTATATTTACTTATGATCCAATTGAGGTTCCCTACTTGTTTTAAAAGAAAAAACACAGAATCTTCGAGTTTAATGTGGAATGTTTATTATTATTCCAAAAAACATCCTTTGAGTTCAATTTTCGATGACTCGTTGGAGCATTTCGAAGTCCAAGGCCTGAATCGAAGTGGAATTGTTCGACCTTCTACTTTACACATCCCCACAGGAAAAGGCAATCGAACGTCCGAACATGTAAAATTATTTGCACACCGAAGTGTTCTCAATAAATTCCTTGATAGATGCGAGGTGAGGGAAGTGGCGCCGTCTTGTTGAAACCAAATGTCGCCGAGATCACGAACATCGAACCGTTGTTATTTCTGAACAAAATGAATCTCTTCAGGTTCCTCTTCGTCCCAAATGCGGCAATTTAACTTGTTTACATATCCATTGAGCCAGAAATGGGCCTAATCGCTGAACAAAATTTGGCTCGAAATCATTACATCTTCTTGGAACTTTTCAAGAGCCCATAGAGCGAAACGAAGCGATGTCGCTCGGGAAGGTCGAGTGGTTTTAGTTATTGCACAATCAGTATTTTGTACGCTTTCAATTTAAGATCTCGACGTAAAATGCGCCAAGTCGTTCCTTACATCAGTTCGAGTTCCTGCCAACGCCGCCGATTCTCTAAAGTCTTTGTTTACCAACTCAGCCACGGCTGCTATAGTTTAATCACTGCGTGCTGGAAGTGGTTTATTCGATCGAATATTATCCAATAATGAATGCTGTGTCTTAATATGACATGATGCACGCGTGATCTGTCAAAAAAAAATCTATTGAAAAAAGTAGATCTACTTAGATCACCCGTTACTAATGTTATATCGGAAGCCTTTTACAAATGTTCAAGAAACCTTTATCATTTGTCTACCTCATTATAATGTGCCCCAGATGATTTAAACGAAAACAGAAATTACTTCTTCGGCAAATTCGAAGCAAATGCGGTCGTTCTAAAAGTTTTGAAACATTACACAACTGAAGAAGATGCATTGAATATGCTATAAGCCAGATGATTCTGCCTTTCGAATGTGTTTGGATGTGAGACCAAAAACAAACAAGCTGCAATGGTAGTGAGAATTAAAATTTGATTTCACATTCCTTTAGGTGTTATGCCAATATAAATTATAGTCCAAAAAAGTACGCATGCGTACACATGTGATTACATAAAATTATATTTATTGTGGCTACATAAAACTATAATTACGCAATTAAACGTAAAAAGGTAAAAAAAAGTAACTTCACACATTCACACGGACACTGCTAATTTTCGATTTGATTTCATAACCAAATGATTGACACATCGGCTTTTATGATGCTTCAGTGAATTGATGAATAAATGAATTTATTAAACCGGCATGTACAAATGTTTATCTTAAGATAAAATAATAAAATTGCTGCATGCATAATTTAACAACAAAAAGCGAAATAAAAGCAGAAAGATGTTGCTGCAGTAAATCAACATTGATGGAAGTGTTTGTGTTTAGTTTGTTTTGGACCCTAATCAAAGCGCAGCCAATTTCGCACACTTATGAAAGCTGTTAAAAAGCGCTGCTAACCCAAAAATGAAAGCCGCCAACAACACAAGGAAAAGGCACCGTAAAACCACTTACCTTCAAATAAATGAAAGCAAATAATACTCGTGCACATGTTCGTACTCGTACAACAAAGTAATCGAGTTGAATGGCTTTTGAAATTTCCTCTATGCCGACACAATCTTTCGCTTTCTTTCGAATCACTACGGGTGCACCACAGCGAACCGAAATTCGTACATAAACCAAAAACAAATTCAATCACGAGCAGCACGCTTTTTTATAGGTTATTATTCATGGTCTATGATTTCAAGTGGCTCTATCATTTTACTCTTTTCAGTTCAACTAAATGGAAAACATTTAGACACGCAAGAGATTTTTTGGTACGGTTTGCATCGTCTTTCTCTCTTGGCTGATACATAAATGCGATTAATTCGTAGTATTTCTGTGTTTTCTGCAAACTGACATAATTATTTATTAAATTCTCTTTAATTTCTTTTAGTTTGTCCATTGCCACCGTAAAATAAATTAAACACAAGTTGTGTTCAAACATTAGTATGGTAATCTTATGCATGAACGATTACTGGAGTCTTTAGTAGGTGTCTTGTCGCACTAATATGTTATTAGGAAAAAATTTCTATCGCTATTCATCATTTTTTCTCCAAGACCTGTTTTTATTTTCATTGCTAAATCGTTCAAATATAGTTGCTTTATGGATTCTATAGTCTACGAAGAATTAAGGGGTAAGAGGTAGTCAAAGGCACGAAAAAATGAGAGTTTTCATTATTTTTTTTTGTTTTTTGCTACTAAATCATGATATCTTACAAAATTAGTACTATATGACATTATTATAGGATGTGTTGACTTAAAGTCACGAAAATTTCAAAAAAAAAAATTAATTTCCAAAGTTATAGTTGTTTGTGTTGACTCAGTTCCAAAAAAAGGTACTTGCGGTGACAAGCATAAGTCCTTGGAGATTCATCTAAAGTCAAGCGAACAAAAAAATAAATTAGTTTTGTAAATAGATAATCCTGGGCCTAATCGAAAGATTTTATTTTTCCTTCAAAATTAACAAAATGGCGGCCTCAGGAAATTTTTTTTTAAATTTTTGCGAAAAAATCAACAGACCAATTAGATCTTAAAAAATCGAAATTTTTGAAAAAAAAAATTGAAATTTTCGAGGAAAAATAATCTTTCGATCAGCCCCGAGTGTATTATGTATTCTATTCTAAAAGCTGTATAAATTTCATTAAAATCTACTGAATCATTTTCGAGTCTCAGTTGTCACCGATTCAAAAAACATAGTTTTGAGAAAAACGCGTTTAAAGTTTCACACTAGCGCTTTGAAGTGCCTTAGCTCTTTTTGTTATTTGTCGAATAACTCAAAAACTAATTATCGGATCCATATGAAATTTTCAGGGAATATTTTAAAGATATTACACTTAACGAAAATGCAAAAAAATATTTAAAAAATTAAAAATTATTTTTTTTGAAAATTCTAACTACCCCTAATTCATCCCTTAAGGAAATATAAATTACGTTAGTTATGTCACGTTACTTATTTCAATTGCGATTGACAGAAAAATACTACTATGAGCAAAAAATATTAAGACTTTGTTCATAATTTTCCTAAATTATTCCTCAAAATCTTTGTTGTTCCCATCAATTTAATCCCCCTTGGCCCCAATACACTGCTGCCAACATTTTTTCAAATCCTCGAAATAACTCAATTAACTCAAAATGGAGCGATCGTTTTCTGAATAGCGAAAAGTCACACGGAGTTAAATAAGGCGCATACGGTGGTTGCAGCACGATGCTGATTGAAAAACTCACGACGAATCAATTTTATTATATGCCGTCCTCGCGTGGTTCAAACCAATTCGGCCTTAAAAATTGTTCGCGAACGAACGAAAAGAAAAAAATATGTTAAGGGCTTACATGTATGTATTAAATTCTTCAACACCTCTATAATACATAGTCCTAAATTTTCAAGCTGATCCGAGTAATAGACATGTGCGCTCGAGGTTAGCTGGGCTAAGTGCGCCGTCTTTAAATGCGTGTTTCTTGAAACTGTATTTGAAGTCGGTTGGCAAGATTTCGCGAGAGCTACTCAACCGATCTTCAAGAAATTTTACACAGGTCTTTGAGATACAATTCTTAAAGGTTTGGGCGAAGGATTTGAAAGGAAATTGTCCAGGTGTTGTAATTGTTTAGTAAAGAGTTTCCTGTAAAGAGGTTACATCTGTTCATTTCTATGAAAAATAAGTTAAAACTTCGAAAACGTGTACCAATAGGATGATTTAGCTGGTGTGGTAAAGGATTAGCAGTGCGCTTTTCAATGGAGTGCATTGGATCCTCTGGCAAAATTCTACTCTGACTTCTTCTTCTTTATTGACGTATTCTGCTCTCGCACACAAAAAAAAAAAACAAAAACACCAAGCTGCTAAAGACAATATTCCTGGTTTCATAGCTTCAGATGATTGGCCTTCAGGAAGTCCAGATTTGAATTCATTGGACTGCAGTTGTGGTCAAATCAGGGCATGCACTCTAACCTATCGAACACCCAATAAAAATTTGGAAAGTCCCAAAAAGTCTTTGGTGTGAGGGCTTATGTGAAAGCAAAAGGTGACCATTTCGATTAAAAGTTGATACATCTTCCATTAAATATATGCGTTTTCAAATTAAATTAACTTTATTAAATAGAGTTTATAGTTGGATTTTGGACAACCTGAACTTGAAACAGAACTTATGGCAGAGTTATGTACAATACCATATACATATACATATGTACATATAAGTATGTACTTGGCATTTCTATAAGTCTCTGCATTTCCAATTTAATTAACATCTAACTCGTGTCACAATTTGCCGGCAATATTTCTAAGTAAGATTTTATGTCTTGATTTCACGCTTTCCCAATTTTTAATTTTATCTGGAGTGATAAAACTGAAATTTAGTTTATATGCTTAATAAGCATGCAACAATAAGTATTCGTAAAAATATATGTATGTATTTATGTATGTATATCTGTATGTATGTATACTTTTGTTTACATAAATAGAAAAGTCACGCATGAGCACTTTGCCCCATAACTTTATTGCCGGCGTTTTAACAGTTTTTGCGCAAAGTTGGCCACAGACAATTTGAAAATAACCATAGAAAAATATGTAGTTCATTGACTCGTAAACGAAGTAGCGGCTTAGTAATTAAATATCTAAAATGAAAAAAGTGAACGGCACTTTGAAGCGAAATATGAGTGAAGTGGAGGGTTGAGGGATGGTGGTAAGCATGATGATGCAAAGAATTGGCGCAAGCATAAATGAATATGCCCTATACAAATATATATTTTTGTGTAAGTGTAAGTACAAACCCAGCCGGAATGTGGTTGCCTAAAATTGTTCGCCCGATATACTCGTAGTAAGATCAGGTTCACTGGCAAAGAGGATAATTCGTCTGCCTATTTACTTTGCTAGGTACATACTTATAACGACCACTTGTACGACTGAAATAAATAATATCAAAACTTTTGTGTTTGAACGTTTTCGTACTCTCTTCTATCTATCTTTTTATTCAGACTTAATGGCAGTCATGACGCAGGTGGGTGCGTTCTTCCGTTTATCATTTCTTTGAACATCTGGTATAGGTTGTTCGATGCGTTACCGCTATTATTGCATGAAATACATATATGTGACCTGGTCTACGAAAAGGGGGCTTAGGTGTCAAAAAATCATTTTTTTTTGTTTTTTTTGTTTTTTGTCACCTAAGCCCCCCTTTTCATATTTCGTTGATCCGACCACTATAGCATATGGCTGCCATAAAAACTGTCCGATCAAATGGAAGTTCTTGTATGAAAACATTTTTATTTGTCAAGTGTATTCTATCTCCGGTACAACCGAAGTTAATATATATTTTCCTACCGGGCGCCTTGCCATATCTATAAGTATGTACATACAAATGTACCTATAACATTAACTAATAAGGGGTACTTGGCCATATACTTTTATATTGCTTTCTCTTGCTTTTCTTTCGTCATCTGCTTCCTTGTGTCATCTGCCTCCATGCAGAATGACGTCATCTTTTCAACGGCAATGTGTGTCACTCGGCAAGTACTCGTACTTGAATTTTACCATAAGGGAAGTCTTGCACCCACACGGGCGTATCTACTTGGGCGAAATGTGTATTATTCAGTTATTTCTTTTACATGTGTGCTAATAAGTTTATGCAATAACAACTGCGGGTGTGCGATTTGACCATGCAAAAAGTGGATAGCGCCATTTACGATATTTATTCCAATAAACATGACATATACTACAAAAATATTGTTATTAATTTGTTATGTAGATTGTATTATGGGAAAAATTCTAATCCAGCTGACTCATGCGGCCAGCCTTAGCGCTTCCTTAAATGTACATAATGGCTTTAAATTATAAATATCTGAGATTTATGCACATATAACATATATTTGAATAATTTACCCGATTTAAATGCATTCTAGTAAAGAATTTTTTTTTCAGTAAGAAAATTCATCGGTCACAGTTGAATCAGATTGTAATATCTCATGTTATTTATTTTTTACAAAACGGGGAACCCGTGTCATAACACTTAAGGGGGTATTCTACTCTAGAAATCAAATTTTGGTCAGTTTTTTGATTTTTATTTAAAAAAAAAACCAAAAATATTTTTACTATCCATTTTTTATGGTGTTTTTATTGATATCTAAATAATATCGTACAGAAAAAAAATTTACAAAAAAATATTAAAAATTAAAATAATTAGAGGGAGGAGAGACAGGTGTAAAAAAAATGGCGCTTCCTGGTGACCTTGATCCTGACTCTCCTGGTGGTCTGAAAAAAAAAAAATCAAAAGAAATTCTTAATCAGTAAGGATGCTGTTATAGTCCGGGAACACGAAAAAAAAATTTGAAAAATGGTGACTGCCTGAAAATAAAAATCATTTTTTTACGCTTTTTTTTGAAATTCCTGCATTTTTTTTAAATATTAAAAACAAAAATTTTGACACGATGCTGGTAGGAACGATAAAGGATTATATAAAGAAGGTTCAAACAAAATTTCAAGGAAATCGGAACTTGAGATAATGCCGATACCGTGTGGAAAAAAGTAGTTTCGAGAAAGTCTAAACCTTAAATATATGAAAAAAAATCGAATTTTTCAAAATTCTATAGTAGAATACCCTCTTAATTTCGTATCATATGAAGTGTTACGTTAATTCGGGCCTATCATATGACCGAAGGCAACAAAAAGAAATTAATTGTATTCAAGCTTTTATCGACTAGTCAACTTTTGGCCGCGACTACGTTCGGTTACGTTCTCATCGGCATCATTTCTGAAGAAATGTGGACTGATGGTTCCAACGGCCCACAAACCCCACAAAATCGTTATTTTTTCTGGACGAAATGGTAGCTCTTGAAACTCTTCAGTTTGCTCTTGATCCCAAACTTGGCAATTTCGTTTATTTACATATCTATTGAGGCTGAAATGGGCCTCATCGCTGAACAAAATTTGGTTCGAAAACGTCGGTTTTCTTGGAACTTTTCAAGAGCCTATAGAGCGATGTCGGTTTGAAAGGTCGAACGGCTTCAGTTCTTGCACAAGCTATGTTTTGTACGCCAAGTCGTTCAAAGGTCATTATGGCTGCTATATTTTCCGCACTAAGTGTTGGACGTGGTCTGGGGTCTGGATCACCCAACTGTAACATTTTATAAATAATTAAACTCCAATTATATCCTAAAGAGATTTATATTGAAGACTTATACTAATAATTTCTAATCATACCTCACACAGAGTAAACCGTGTGTACCATAAAAATTACTCATGCAATTTTTTACACGGTACGTGCCTCACAAACCCATGAGACAAGCACGAGCGCTTATAATTCTTTCAAACTATATCACCTGGATATTATTTACGACATATTATTGGATATATCGGCATACTTTGCATGTATGTATCTAGATACACATACGTATTTATATACATTATATAGGTGCCTTCAGGTAGCCTGACACCTTTTTCATTGCCACCTTTTGTTTACATTTTCCTATTAATTTTCTTTATATGTAAGTCTTTATTTATGGATTGCACATTAATTTCCATTAATTAGCTATGCACACCCCCTTTCTATAGACGTGTGGGTGGTCGTGGTCGTGCTATGCAATTACTCAGTTGCATAAATATGGTTACGGGTTGACGCTTTTCAATGCTAATGAGCTGTGTTGATCTTCAGCATATTTATTGAGCGAAGAAATAAAAACTAAAACGATAAAATTTGAAGGCTATACAAACTACATATCCATATGTAGTTAGTAAAATTTACTTTTATTTAACTAAAAAATCATTTTATAAATTTTTTTTATTACAACTTTTTCTCTTGATTAATTCCAGCAGTTTTTTAAAAGAAAACATGCCATACTTACTAGTTAAGAAAACTTTTATTTTCCTTAGGAAAAATGCAATAAAAACTGAAGCAGTAACTCATATGAAAAGTGTTCAGTCTTTCTAGTTCCAAAGAAGGTTATTTCTATCTCATAAATCGTCAAATGATTAGTTGATTGACTGAGAGTGATATATGTTTGTACATTTGTGTTTTGATTGATGTACTTATGTATGATTGATGGAATGAAATTAATGTGTTTAATCAAATTAAATTATTATTAATAAAACAGTATCACTAAAATTTTATATTTTTTCTCTACCATACGCTTTGCTTGTTTGTGAGTTCTAGTCCTAAAACAATACTCTAACTAGGCCTCAGCCTCCATGTTGGCCAGATGTGGCTCCGCCTGATTTTTTTATTTACAAAAATTAAGAAAACCTTTAGGGTCGTCATTTTACAGAAATTCAAAATCGCTGAAAGAGCTAAGGGCTATCCCAAGAATCAAGTTTGAGAAGTTTTTCGACGATTGAAAGAATAACTGATTGCCTTAAGGGGGTAATTTTTAAAGTGTCGTAAAAAAAGGCAATTCATACTTTTATCATCCATTTTAATATTAGTTATTTATTAATTTTTGAAGAGTACAGAAAAAAATTAAAAACTAGAAAAAAGTAAAAAATTTTAAATATTATGAGCTGACGAAATGGGGGGTCTCTAAAAATTTCCACGTGACCATGCCCATGATGTGAACCCTCCCAGTTATCTGAAACCAAAAAACAAAAAAACGATTATTAATCTAGAATAATGTCGCAATGGTCGGAACTACGGAAAAGTGCGAAATTTTTTCACAAAATGGCGACTGCCTGAAAAAAATATTTGTTTTTGATCACTTTTTCTGACTATTTCGAATTTTTTGAAAATAATAAAAATAAAAATTGGCGGCTAGTTCCAACCATAGACAAGCCTATAAAGAAGACTCTGTAAAAATTTTAAGTAAATCGGTCCAGTAGAACCTGAAAAATCGTGGGCATCGTTCCGAAAAAGTCAGTTTTGAGAAGAACGCGTTTAAAGTTTCCCTAATGTCTTTTGTTCGATTAGTTCCGGCCGAAACAGTTTGGATGTCGGGTCAGAAGAATGCCTATATCTCCGAAAATAATTCGAATTCTGAAAAATCCTCTTGTACACATATTCTTGAATAGTTAAACTTTGAAAATAAAAAAAAATCGATTTTTTTAAATTTCTAGACTAGAATACCCCCTTAACTATATAATATCGAATGGAGACTTTTTTGAAGGCGACAATATTAATATAGAAGATTGCACTTTCTCTATTCAGATCTGCAGCTCTGAAGAGTCGCCTTGTCTGAAACCTCGTTTGGTTTTGAACGGCTTGGAGAGATGCCTCCTGAACAAGACGGAACTTTTGGTATTGCTCAACGTCAGTTTAGACAGCCGTTTACAGCTGGGGATACTAAGTTCAGACATCGCGGCATAAAGCCAGCTCCTTTTCGTGCTGTCAAAAGCAGCTTTGAAATCGACGATGGTCCGTGTCGATTTTCTTTTCACGGGTCTTTTGCAAGATTTTGCGTTTGGTGAATATCTGCACAGTTGTTGATTTTCCAGGTCTAAAGCCACACTGATAAGGTCCAATCAGTTTGTTGACGTTGGGCTTTCATCTTTCACACAATATACTCGATAGAACATTATATGCGATGTTGAGGAGACTTACTTGTATCTCACGGTAGTTAGCAAAGATTGTGGGTTCTCTCTTTTTGTGGATTGGGCATACTTTCGTCCGACCATATTCTACACTGAAGCTGATGCTTCTTATTAGTCCTTCGCCACCGAATTTGAATAGCTCGGCTGGAAATTCTTAGGGTAATTGGTATTCGAAATTATTCGCGGTCGGGTCCGGTATTCAAACTTTATGTTAATCGCGTAGAAATTTATATATTTTTTAAATATACCACTCTCTGTTTTAGGTCGCTATGCTAACCAGCCTTTTACAAAAGTATTTAGTAATATACATATTATATGTAAATAATTTTCGTTAGTTGAGTTGTTAGAAATTTCGTTACTAAATTGAAACGATATAAATTAGTTATTAACGAGGACAAGGCAAATGAAGCTCAACAGAGACTACGTCATTATACCATGAACTTGATTTCATTATTAGTACCACAGAGTTGCTTGCCTACGGGCGAAGATGCTCGCTAAATAGTTAATAGATAATGATTAATCGTAGCAGCTGCATCCAAGCATTTAAACTGCACATATACACACCTAAAATGTTTATACATACAAATACTATAAGTATATTAGCTTAGAAGCTTTAAAATAAATCTTTTGCTCTTTTCCATTTCAGTTGTATGACTCATCATCAAGCAAATCATCATTCTGGAGGAATAAAACAGGTTCTTCGACTGTTTTCTATTCAACGTCAATGGAAAATTACGCTACCAAATAAATAAAATGTATGTATATAAGTAGAATTCATTGTATTTTCATTTAGTTTAAGTATTTCACTGAATTTTTCTCTGCTGAGATATGAAAAATTGTTATACAAAAAATTTCTGCATACAATTTTTCATACAAGTGGCACTAGTAGTAATAGAAATAAGTAAGAAAAATTAAATAATTTGCAATCAAATTTCCCACACTCGACCGATTTGTCATCAGGCAAATAGAAAATTTGGTTCGTCAAATATAAGTACTATACACACACACACTTAATATTAACATACTAGTTTACATCTTTCTTTCATTTATATTTGTAGTTTTTCATTCGCTTTCAGTCGCATTAGTTAGTGTGTACAAGTTTTACTCAACAAGCAATTGTTTGAAGTCACGAAAATTTCAAAAAAAAAATTTAATTTCCAAAGTTATAGTTGTTTGTGTTGACTCTGTTCCAAAAAAAGGTACTTGCGGCGACAAGTATAAGTCCTTAGAGATCTAAAAACAATCGGATAAAAAAAATTAGTTTATATTTATAAACAGATAATTCCGGGCCTGATCGAAGGATTTTAGTTTATTATTTCTTTTTTCAGAATTAACAAAATAGCGGCCTTAGGAAAGTTTTTCTCAGTTAATTGGTCTTAAAAAATCGAAATTTTCGAAAAAATAAAAATCCGTCGATCAGGCCCGAGTTTATTATGTATTCTAAAAGCTGTATTAATTTCATTAAAATCTACTAAGCAGTCTTCGAGTTACAGTTCTCACTAGTTCAAAAAACATAGTTTTGAGAAAAACGCGTTTAAAGTTTCACACTAGCGCTTTGAAGTGCCCGAGCTCTCTTTCTTATTTCTCGAATAACTTAAAAACTAACTATCGGATCAACATGAAAATTTCAGGGAATATTTTTAAGATATTACACTTAACGAAAATGTAAAAAAATTTTTAGAAAATTCTAACTACCCCTAACCCCTCAAGGTGAAATTCCATATCTCAAAGGCCACTCTACGAATTTCAACCTGATTCGATTCATAATATTCTCCTAACATTTCTATAAGAATATAAATATAATTTCCACCTGATTCTATCACTTTCTAGTACACATCGGGTAACTATTTTCTAAGTCCTCAGTTAACTTTATACCGCATATATTGATCAATATATGAGTGATCTTATTGGAATTTAGAGAGAATCTCTTTCTATTGGTCAATATATGAGTGATCTTACTGAAATTCTGAGAGAATCTCTTTCTGATAAGAATTTGTCTTTGTGAATAAAATATATAAAATTGGGTATAAATTTCCCTTAATCCCCATTTTTAGGTAAAGTTAGGTTAGGTTAGTCTGGTAGGCCAATGAGTCACGCATAGTTCAGTTCCTTTGCGATAACAGATGGAGCTCAGTTGCTAGGTCCATGGGGAGTAGTTATGCTTTAGGATGCCTGCGCTTGACGCGAATTTGTACAGACTCTGTGGCCTTACTATCCTGCAGGGTATCAAACCGTGGAAACCCCAGATGCTTACAGCATAGTCTTTCCAATGCGGGACAAGTACAACAGAGATGTTCCATTGTTTCCCAAGTGCATTGTTTAGACATTGTCTGCATGTGTGTGTCGCAATCAGACAGTGACCAGTTAGTATTCCGATCATGTTTCTACAGTATCTTCTATCGTGCGCCAATAGGAATTTCGTGGTCTTCCGGATAATCGTTTTGTACATAACTTTTGCAGTTTTGCATCCAGATGGCTCGTTACATCGGGTTCCGATTTCGATACTCACCATGCTTCTGTCCAGATAGTCGTATTGGGTAGAGTTTTCCAATGTTGATCACATTTTGGGGTGTGAGCTATACACCAATCTTGGCAATCTCCTTTACTATTTCGTTACCTTCGATGCCTTTGTGTCCTGGCACCCAGTAAAAGTGAAGTTGCTTGCTTCTGGCAACACTTTCCACTGCTGCCCAGTTGCCCAAGATACTTCAGACCAATATGCGACACGGAGTTATGTAGATGTTGACTCTGGAATTGCCTGCAGGTACATTAGAGCCCAGCTCCGCTGCTTTCGCAATACCAAATACCTCAGCTTGAAATATACTGTAGTGGTCCGGCAACTTAAAAGACTGTCTTATGCCTGACTATGGAAAGTATATACCAATTCCATCGTCCATTTTCGAGTCATCCGTATAAATGTTGTAGAGTGTTGCGCGCAGCTAACATACCTTTACGCCAACCATCTTTTTCTATGTTTACTTTGAACCAGCTTTCCCAGTTGAAAAGTCGGTGTTTGCCAAACCGCCATTACCCACCGAGCTATGTCCGAAGATTCTATATTTTGCAGAAGAAAAAGTAGTCGTTACGCCGATTTTGCTGGGCAGTTTTCAGCGAAGAATTTCAGTTCAAGAGCCGCCGTTGGTTGTGTCGAGCATCTGCCTACTCGCATTTAAAGCTTTGCTAGCCTTTCCCCCATATTTACTGATACATTTCACTTCAAAAATCCGATTGACTTTACATCTTATATATTGGTAAATGTGTGGAGGTATCTTAATGAAACTCACTATACCTGTCCAGGCTACTATAAACGCATGAAATGACAAGCTTTCCAAATGTAAAAATCCAGATTGTCGTTAAAAGTAATGGCGATAATGGCAATGATTAAAATCGAGGTTTGGGTACTGTTCAATTTTGTACAAGTAGCCACAAACAAAACCAACAATTCGCAATTTTATTGCCACAATTATGGTAAAAAAATCCCCGCAAAAAAAAATCATAGCTGAAATTATTAAATTTTATTCGACACTAATTATTTCTAAGTTTTTAATTGCTAAAAAAGCGCGTGCGTACTTCAAGTTTAGCAGACCATTTTTTTGCTGTTGTTATATATTTTTTTTTTAATATTTAGTGAAGCTGTCATCAGCCAAGTTTGGCGACCGAGGTGGCAATTTGTATAAAATGGTAATGGCCAGCAAAGCTACTATATATGGCTAAGTGAGAGCGTTATTACCACCATTAAACAGCAATAAACCCGTCAGTTAAATTAAAGGCGAAAGAAAAAACAAAAAATATAACAGCGAACTTGAAATGTGTCACACGCCCCGATCGCTAATAGTTGTGCGCGCTCCTTTGCGATTTGAAATCGCGACTTTTTGGCATTAATGTTTGTTGCTAATTTCTTTTAATGTACCATATATACAGGTATGTATGTGGACGCATTGGTTGCAGTTAGCCTCACTGACTATGCACAAATATTTCTAAACTCAAGGCACTTCTATGCAAACACAGGTACAATTCATTCCCGCAACTGTGGAGCAATTAGGCTGCGCTGTGCTGGAAAATTTGAATTTCATGCGAAAATCGGATGAAAATTTCATGCTCAACTTGCCACAAGCTACGGCACTGCTGCACTAACTAAGCAAATATTTGTGAATATGTAAATGCTAACACACACACACACACAAGTTTATTTGCTTATGGATACTCATTAGGTTTTCAGTTCATTTGCGGCATAAATAATGCGTGCACTGACGCAGTGGCATAAATTTGGCGCAGACGCGTAACGCAACAAAAAGTTGCACACACTTGTGCTTGCCAGACATACAAATATGCAGTTTGCTCATAAATGTATAAATATTTGCGTGTTTACTTCATAAAACTGTGAAATTTTTATTTGCCATTAAAAATGCATTCAGATAAATTTGCCTTGTGCGTAGATTTATAAAAGAAAGCGATGTTTACTGCTCGAGTTTTCATGTGAAATTTTATTTGTAACGCTGTAAACAGAGCTTAATAGGTGTGTTTACATAACAAGTCTTGTGGTGGCGCTGCATAGCAAAATTTAAGGTAAAAAGAAATTGGTTAATACAGTGAAATTCCCCATTACGGACAATCCTCATAACCGCACATCTCCCATAACCGGACACATTTTATGAACACAACGTTTTCATTATTATTTTCATACAAAAACAGTTGCTATAAGCAGACATGAACATTTCCAATGGCCGCACACAAACACTATTTTGGTAATATTTCGTTCAAATTATCTCTGATAAACGGACAAGTTTTCATAAAATTTGTCAAGAAAATTATGTACAATTCAAAGTTCACGCTCTTTTAAATTCTTACTAATTTTTGGTGTTTTAAGACAGTTTTTGTTTTTAAGAACAATCCCTAAGATGGTCACAATTTGTTTGCTGCCTTGCGTTGGTGCCATCTGCTTCGCGGTGGCTCAACGAAAACTATTGGGAAAATTGCTGTTTATACACTCCTGGCTGACATTGGCTCGCATTTATTAGTTTAGTGGAATACATTTCAAACACTCGTTTTTGCCACACCTCATAGTTATGGGGTGTGTCCAGAAAGTAATAGGACTGTGTCGATTTCAAAAATTTTATTGAACCAAACGTTACAATTCTTTAAAAATTTTCAAAATAGTCTCTTTCTGCGTCGATACAGCGCTGCTAGCGCAATTCCCAAGCAAAGAAAGGCGTCATGGGAGGCATTCTCCGAAATAGC
Organism: Bactrocera correcta; assembly: GCA_027475135.1. Lineage (NCBI taxonomy): Eukaryota > Metazoa > Arthropoda > Insecta > Diptera > Tephritidae > Bactrocera > Bactrocera correcta. The sequence continues at coordinate 36,261,143 of CM050326.1, forward strand.
CTTGAGAGTCGAGGTGCATGCTGCTTGGATCCACTTTGTCGTCTCAAAATGCTTGCTTTTCATCGACCTTTTCAGGCAAGGAAACAAAAAAAAGTCCGGGTGGACCCATCTGAGCTGTAGGGCGGCTGCGGAAACGGTGGGATGCCGGCCTTGGCTAAGTAGCTGTTCACAAGAAAGGCGGTGTGAGTCGGGGCGTTGTCGTGGTGCAACTTCCAATGGGCACGATGTCTTGTCGGACTTTATTCACCCTTCGTTTGAGTCTCTTGATGACTTTCACGTACTTGGCGTTGACGGTTTGTCCAGGAGGAACAAGTTCATTGTGGATTATGACTTTGATGTCAAAAAAGACAATGAGCATCGTTTTCACTTTGGATTTGCTTATTCCTCTAATCTTCATCAGCGATCTCTTCCCGGCCATCTAAAAAGGCCTGATGCCACCGAAACACACCACTTCTTGCTAAAGCAACATTTGAGTAAGCCTGCTTGATCATATCAAACGTCTCTATCGCAGATTTACGAGTTTCACACAGAATTTATTTGCGTACCTCTGCTCTAACGAACGTTAATTTTCGGCTTACACCAGTCATAGAAACACCACTTGCTCTCCAGGTGTTAGCTCGGAACGCCCTCTACCGAATCCAGATGATGCCCGCACTCTCCGAAGGACAGTCGCGGCGGAAGAAAATCAGTCCTATTACTTTGCGGACAAATCCTATATTTAAACAGCTCCCATAGTCAGACCAAAACACCGTGACGTTGAGTATCCGGTTATGAGAAATTTCACTGTATTAGCTATTTTCGTTTCACTAAGCGTTAGTCTCCAGCGAATTGAACAAACTATATCATATGCTCAACGGTAGGGTTAAATATCAACCAGTCAAGAACAACCGTTGTCTATTTTACAAAGCGAAGATCTCTTCGGGGTTGATACCTCTAACACTCGGTGGCAACTATCAACTATCGAAGTTGCAAAGGCTCTCCTGCATCTGCACTTCGGGAGCAATACGCACTTGCCCAACCACAGCCTTTGAAGCCATACTGGAGCTCACACCGCTGCATCTAGTGATCAAACAGGTAACGAAACATGCTATGCTGCTCATTCCAGGTTTTGACAAAAGAAAGATAATGTCGTCTCAAAAAATGAAAGCCTTAGGGGATGACACACCACTGGCCTTTCTTCCAAGGGACGGCGTTACGAAGACGTTAAAAAGAAGTTAAGAGTTACTATCGGTAGTAAGGCGGGGTGAAGTGATTCCCACGCTCGATCTACTACTGAGGCAGCACTATCCAGTGGTACACTGACGGCTCGAAAACACCGGAAATCGTTAGAGCAAGCATTGCGGGACCGCATACCAAACTATCCATACCAATGGGACGTTTTCCGAGCATCTTTGAAGAGCAGAGGTCTTTGCTATAAGTCAGTGCGCAGAAATCAATCTCTATCGCAACCAGCGTATCCATATGTTTACCTCAAGCAGCACTAGAAGTGATATCAGCTTATAAGGTCAAATCGCTTTTAGTGGAGGATTGTATAGGAAGGCTGAACTGCCTATCAGATTGCAACCGCGTACACTTGATTTGAGTGCCGAGGCATAAAGGGGTAGTTGGTAATGAGCTGGCCGACGAACCAGTCCGCGGCAAAGTCCATAACCGTGCATTGCGGTGGGCCCCACTCTGTAAAGGAGTTGTTCCGCACGGAGGAGAGAGTGGGGAGAGAACGGCAGCAGCAGCAGGCAACAGATATGCGCCATGCCAATCTACTACTGGGAGCGTAGAACCTTGCAAGGTTTAAAGATATGATCAACCTCCCCGAGATAAATTACGCCTCCTTGCCGCGCTCCATACAGGGCATTGCGGGCTCAGGAAGCACTTGTCCACAATGTCTTTTGCGCAAATTGCCGGTTTTGCGATATGTAACAGGTATGTATGATTCTAGATTGCTCAGCAATTTTTACAAGCAGGCTCAAGACCCTAAGTCCTCAGTCGCGCCCAACAAGCTCCTGGAACTGTTCAGAGTACTGAACTCCATATGTGATATAGGAGAGAACACAATAGACCATAGGTCGCAGTGCAAAGCCTCAGTTATTTTATAAATATCTATTCCATATGCTCAAACAAACGGACAGCACTTTTGGTGCATCCATCCGCTAACATGTCTTCTGACGCATGCCCAATAATGTCATGATTCTTGCTTAGTGGAGAAATTATCCATTTATTTTTGGTTTTCTGTAAAAACCTAAATAAACGCAATTTATACGATTTATTTGTACATAAACAATAACAACCACATCCTCTTTTCGGCATTCAGCCATGAGTTTAACATGATTTGATTTCACTTTCGCACTTCTTTCAGCTATAAAAGTCCAAAAGTACATCAGCAACTTTATCAGTTTGTTCTCATGAACGCGTGTGTCTACATAAGACATAAACAGATATTTTCGAATTTGTTTCTTCATATGCATGTAGGTTGTTCCCTTGACTGTGCTCTTGTACCCTGACATTGCAACAGCACCCAGGCATACACACACACCCGAACACACCCAGATTGCATAGCTGACAAAATTAAAATTTTCCTCGAACATTTATCGCATTTTGCCAACATCTGCGACGCGTTGGCCTTACTACTCATACGAATGAGAAGAATTTTACATACACATATATTTGCTATACATTCTATTACTACATGTATGTATGTATACAGGCGTTGATGCCTACGCACGATGTGCACACTTGTGACTGTAAGGGCATATGCACTCGTACAAGTCAAAACATCTGAGTATAAATATGTATTATGTACCATATTAAATGTGAATTGGATTTTTTTTTTTTTTTGACTTTTCACTCTTTTGTGGTCAAATTAAATTTTTGTCTTTTCGACTCTGTCTTGTCAGCGTCACATTACGGCTACTGAAAGTAAGACATAAAGAGACCCCTTAAGAAAAAGATGGACATTAATACACTACCGTAATCTAAAAGTAAGGTGAATTTGTTTTTATATTAAATTTATTAATTCTTTGGATATAGTATAGCCTTCAAGACTTACTTCTCATCAATCGCGACAAAACGCCGTGCTCGCATAAGCCTTTTGAATGTGCTGATTAGCTAGTCTGACACTTTTAAGACACAAAATATTTTTTAAAATAGTTTGGGCTGAGCCAAATGATATTCATTCCAACACTATCAGCGAGGTCTCTAATTGTGAATCGACGTTTTTCAAGCACCAAGTCTTTCAACGTGGATCACGTCGGTAAAAGTTGTTGTTCGTCCCGGGTGTGGTTCGTCTTTAAAGCGTTTTGGCTCGCTTTGACGGGTGGGCCATATAAAATTAAAAAAGATTGAGTGTAGCGTTTGCTGTATGGCACGTAGCGCCGTCCTGCTGGAACCAAATGTTGTCCAAGTCTTCCCCTTCAATTTACTTGAAGAAAAATTCGGTTCGGTTCGTGATATCGCTCACCATTAATGGTTAAGGTGATTGCTTCTTCATTTTCGAAGAAAAATGGGCCGATGATTCCACCAGACCAAAATCCGCACCGTACAGTGATTCGTGCTGGGTGCATTGGCTTCTCGACGATTACGTGCGGGTTTTCTGTGCCCCAAATGCGACAATTCTGCTTGTTAACGTAACCATCAAAGTGGAAATGAGCCTCGTCTCAAAAGATGATTTTTCGGTAAAATTGACCATCCTCGATTAAACGATATTCTGCCCAATCTGCGAACTGTAGACGTGAACTTACTGCCTATTCTATGTCTAAAAGACTTTCTTCATAATTTAAAAATATTTAATTTATTCTTCAAAATCTATGTCGTCCGCCCAAAGTAATCCCCCTTTGGCCTAAAATCCAATTGTTCTAACGTTTTTTCCAATCATCGCATCAGTTTTTAAAATTAATTTCCGGAATAGCCTTAAATGCGCGTAGCCATTCACGTTTAATATCTTCAATTGACTTAAAACGCTTTCCCTTTAGCGGTCGTTTGAGTTTGCTGAACAGCCAGAAGTCACGCGGAGCTAAGTCAGGCAAATACGGTGGTTGCGCCCGATATTCGTTGAAAAATTTTCTGAAAAACTCACAAAGAATCAATACAGTATGCGACGGTGCATTGGTTTTTCGGCTTCTGATTACCTTTACCACGATATTCGGCCGATTGATCGTCTGTTTACGTTTCATGACATACTCGTAGTCAGAAAACATTGTTTTACAGACTTCTACGGAACGCTGTTTTTCAAACAAGTTGAAAGATTTTGGAACCAATCTTATATCTTTCAAAATGTACCAATCCTTATTCCAGCGATGCTATTAAGGGGGTATTCTACTCTAGAATTTTGAAAAATTCGATTTTTTTTTCATATATTTAAAGTTTTGGCTTTCAAAAATATGACCTTAGAAGGATTTTTCAAAATTCGACTTATTTTCGGAGATACAGCCGATTTTGTGAGGTGGCGTCCGTGTTCACTAGAATTGTCTCCTAAACTTTAAACGCGTTTTTCTCGAAACTACTTTTTTCCACACGGTACCGGCATTATCTCAAGTTCTATACAACCCATTTACTTGAAATTTTGTGTGAAACTTCTTTAATAATCCTTTATCGTTCCTACCAGCATCGTGTCAAAATTTTTGTTTTTAATATTAAAAAAAAAAAATCAGGAATTTCAAAAAAAAAAACGTAAAAAATTATTTTTAATTTCAGGCAGTCGCCATTTTTCAAAAAATTTTTTTTTTTTCGTGTTTCCGGACTATAACAGCATCCTTACTGATTGAGAATTTCTTTTGATTTTTTTTCGGACCACCAGGATAGTCAGGATCAATGTCACCAGGATGCGCCATTTTTGTATACCTGTCTCTCCCCCCTTTAAATATCTGAATTTTTAATATTTTTTTGTAAATTTTTTTTTTTGTATTCTTAAGATATCAATAAAAACGCCATAAAAAAATGGATATTTTTTTTTTTTAATAAAATTCAAAAAACTGCCCAAAATTTGATTTCTAGAGCAGAATACTTCCTTAATATCTCTGACTGACCAATTCCCCTATTTTATTATTAAAGTCGTTCAAACTTAGTTGTTATACAATGAAATGAATTCCTGCTGACCACACTGTACTATAAAGAAGCCTTCCTATTACGCATAGTCATACCGCTTTATGGACACCATGCAACGTTTGGCAAACGCATCGGTTCACTTGACACTCGGAGGGCGCATCAAGTAAAAATAAACTCATTTACAACAATTTTTATGTGATATCTGTAAAACTTGAGGCGCATCAAAGGCTCTATAATGAAGTAATGCAATGCGCACACAGCTCTGGAAGTTGAGTACTCGTCTCTTTATGGGAATAAATATCAAGACATGAACTTTTAATAGCAATTACTTGTTAAAATGTCTTCTTCACATTTGCAAGTTTATTTATTTTCGGACTGTTGCTTTACATTCAGAAATTTCGCCGTTAAATACGAATCGCGTTGAGAACTATTGTTTGCGGCGAGTAGATTCCGTACGAGTATCGGTTGGCGCATTTCACGCATGACATCATCACCATAACCGAGCGGTCCATCATTATCATTATAATCACTGCCTAGACGGATGGATGCGCAAATGAGCGCACCAACTGACTAACTAACTGACAGACGGGCTGAGTGATGGACAACTACATACATACGTAAACGTATAAAGTTGTTGCTTTAATAATATTATTCCCACTTCGCACAAATTATTCAACTTAAATACTAATTGTGCAAAGTCGATGTGTATCTAAAGCGATTTTATAAGGCTGTCGACGAAATGTGACTTAAAATAACTACAACAACATTTGTATGCCTGTATACTTTGTCCTACTACACCCATAAAGCAAAGACTCGTCTACGTTTAAGCGCGTAATTGCACCCAAAGCACGTAGAGAATTTAAATTAAAAAACTTTTTCAGACAGTTTACAATGGCGCACATGTCTTGCTTGAGCCTTGCAGTGACACCCACGTCGCGAAGTCTGCAAGTCAGCCTTAAACACTTTGCGTGAAGTAAACTTCTTCGGCGCCAGCCAATTTGGCGTGTACATCTTCACAATCTCAGGCATCTGAAGGTTATATAATGCCGAAAATTTGTATGGATTATTGTGTGAGTTTCACAAGTTTGCGATTTAACCTGGAGATGAATGGTTAATTACTGCGAAATAGATTTGAATCTAAATTACCTGCTCGCTGTTCAAAAAAAAAGAGAAAATTAGAAAATAAAACTGGTTTTATAATCTCACTGTCTATATACAAAATTCTTTTTTTAACTTACAGTACGTTAACCCGTAATTAGTTATGCCTATCGCACATTTCAGCAATATGAGCACGTACTGTTATTAGTACAGTTGTACTTACATATTTAAATCATAGTTTCATTGTAAACTGTTTTTGGAATGCTAAAAGTTCCGTACTTTCGTTTCAAAGATTACAACAACTACATTCTGACAAAACAGTACCCGGCAAAATATTTAATTAGTCATCAATATTTATTTTTTCGCCTTCAAGGTAATCCCCACCAGATGCCAACGCTTTTTCCAATCCTCGAAACAATTTTCATAAGGGATAACCTTTATCTTCTTTAGCGAATTTTGTTTTATCACTTCGATCGACTGAAAACGAGTTCCATTCCGATGATTGTTGACTTGTTTACATGTCAAACTCATAAACCCAGATCTCGTCGTCAGTTATAACCCATTCCATACTCTCCATGAATCTGTTTACAACACTCTTTTTGAAAAAAAAAAAACAGCTTTATCCGGACAAGTCGAGCAAGAGCGTCTTTCATACCCAAAATATTCGGCAAAATAATTCGAATGGACTCGCGAGTGATGTGTTGCTCCCTTGCCTTCTCTCTAACAATTAAAGGGTTAGGGGTAGTTGGAATTTTCAAACAACTATTTTTTTTGCATTTTCGTTAAGTATAATATCTAAGAAATATTCCCTGAAAATTTCACGTTGATCCGACAATTAGTTTTTGAGTTATTCGAGAAATAAGAAAGAGAGCTCAGGCACTTCAAAGCGCTGGTGTGAAACTGTAAACGCGTTTTTCTCAAAACTATGTTTTTTGAATCGGTGACAACTGTAACTCCAAAACCGTTCAGTAGATTTAAATGAAATTTATACAGCTTTTAGAATGCATAATAAACTCGGGTCTGATCGAAGGATTTTTTTGTCGATTTTTTAAGACCAATTAACTGTTAATTTTTTCGCAAAAATTAAAAAAAAAAATTTCTGAGGCCACCATTTTGTTAATTTTGAAAACAAAGTAAATCCTTCGATCAGGCCAGAGATTATCTATTTATAAAACTAGTTTTTTTTGTCCGATTGTTTTTAGATAAATTTCCAAGGACTTATGCTTGTCACCGCAAGTACCTTTTGTTGGAACAGTGTCAACACAAACAACTCTAACTTTGGAAATTAATTTTTTTTTTTTTTTGAAATTTTCGTGACTTTAAGTCAACACATCCTATAATAATACCATACATATTACTGCTTTTGTAAAATAACATGATTTAGTAGCAAAAAAAAAATACTGAAAACTCTCATTTTTTCGTGCCTCTGACTACCCCTAACCCCTTAACCTCTCAATTTTCAAGCACCATATCTTTCACTTTTTTGGTATTTTCATTAGCTGAAGAGGTCGAAGATCGACCCGAACGAGGCATATTTTCAAAGATATCTCGACCGTCTTTGAAGGCTTTGTACCACTCGTAAGCTAGTGTGTTTGATAAAAATGAATCACCGTAAGTTTTTTCCAACACTTGCAACGATTTCGCACAATAAAATTTGTCTAGAAATACCAAATTTGAGATTCTTCGTCCGATAACTGTAATCAAACACATACTTTCCAAAGCACTTATTGAAAAAAAGGTTTCTTTGGACGGAAAACATAACCGTTATTGGAGCAATTTAATATTTACGGAGGAGTCAACGTTGGTATTTTTCAATCTCTCCAAACATGTTTGACTAAGAAAGGGAGAAATATTTATTCAAAGGATGTTAAGCACCCCAAAAGGTGCATGTTTATAGATGATGCTCTGTCCATGGATTGGATGTAAAAAGGCAATGATCGGAAACACTGTCGGAGCAGACTGTACTAAACTATTATTATAGATTGTTAGAGAACACAAACAAATAGTAATCAACGGAAATCACTTCACTGTTTTTCAAAATATTCTACGTTAAGATCTATATACTTTTGCATGCATTTAAAGCAATTGTCAAGGAACTTTTGCCACTCTGATTGCGCTATCACCAAAACATGCCTTTTGAACGCATCAACCGCCTCTTCAGGTGTCATTCGCTGCCAAAACAGGACTATGCGAAAGATGATGATTCTCAAATTGATGTTTTGAGTGCAAAAAATGCAGTTGTTTCAGTCAATGAGTGAGAGCTAGCACTGTCGTGGTGAAGATTGATCGCCGGTTAGCTTTCCCAATTTCTTGAAAGACAGCTGGCAAACAAATGGTTGTATATCGCTCAGAAATTCCTATTCTGCGTTGTTCCGGTAGTATGATTCCGATATGTCCAGTTTTTCCAAAACCAGGCAACCATTTGCTTGGAAGTGTTTCGTGCGCGAAAAACTTTTGTTGGTTTCAGCGCTTGTTGAAACACCCATACAGCCGACTGCTGTTTACTTGCAAGCTCATTCGCGGAAATCCATGATTCAGATAAATGTCACGATGTCATAAACGTGTTTCGGATTAAGAATTAAGTTCGTCTATGCACTCTTGATGAGTTAATCCACGTCGAAAGTTGGAAAAAATAATCGCGCGAAAATGTTCGCGATTGAATTTCATATTTTGGTCGAGAAGAATATTTAAAGTTGCTGTAAACGACACAAATAACGCTTCTGTGTCAAAAAGTTTTGAGTATACCCTCGCCCAAATTCTCATCGCTCTTTCAAAATTTATGGAATTTACATTGTTTACATGCAGGTGAATACACTGCTTTCCGATCCCTTTTTATTACGAGATATGCCAGAATTTTATTAAATATATGACAAATCTATATTGTTATGGAAATCATAAAAGAGAACAACAAAAATAAAAATTTACATTATAATAAAACAAAAATTCATGGAACCGTTTTTGCGGTGACGCATGTCACGGTTCGTTTCCCGATCGCTCGAGCGCTTTTATGTTCGTAACTCTATTATTATTTCGGAGCTTTATGAGGGCAAATGGATTTTCTCTTTTTGGTAGCATAAAAATAGTGCAATGTTATGAAGTATAATTTGATTACCACATGATTACATTCATAAGCGCAGTATATACAGGGGCTTCAAATAGGGATGATAAGATTTCTTAGTATCATTTCGGCCATTTTTAATTTGTCCTATTTTAATGTTTACAATTTCACCAATGAAAGTTATACGAAAGAACAACGTTTACAAATTAAGTTTTTTTTATCAAAATAATCTATCCCCAATTGCAACTTTCCGTGCGTTTTTGCCAATTTATGCTCGGCGAATTGTTGAAAATTTCGAGGGTACATTTTCTTTACATAATGTTCAAGTGGCAATAAGACAAGTGACCGCTCGAAGTAATGAAAATATTGCTGCCGTTCAGGCAAGTGTTTCCGGAGACCGCATTGTTCGTTTCCAAGACTTCTCACGAAATGGGACTGTCTCAAACCACAACCTTGCGGATTTTGAGAAAGGATTTGTGCTTCCATCTATATAAAATTGTTCTCACTCAAGAACTGAAGCCATTGGATCACCGTAAACGTCACGAATTTGCTGATTTTGCCTTGGAACAACTTGAAAACAAGTAACAATTTTTTATGAAAATAATCTTCGCCTATGGGTCACTTTCATCTGGGTAGTGCGGTAAATAAACAAAACTGTCGATTCTGGTGCCAAGAAAATTCACAAATTATTCATTAATAACCATTACATTTACCTAAATTTACAGCTTGGTGTAGTTTTTTATCTGGTGGATCGGTCCGTACTTCTTACGAAATGAAGCTGGTAACACCGTTACTGTTAATGTGGAGCGGTATAGATTGATGATAACCAACTTTTTAGGCCGCAATTGGGGGAAACTGATCTTGACAACATCTTTCTCCCAGAAGACGGGGCTCTGTGCCATACATCATATGCAACAACCGAATGATTGCGAGAAAAGTTTGGAGATTCGATTCTTTTTAAAATTTTTGACATTGAAAGACCTCCAAAAAGTTGGGATTTAACACTATTAGATTGCTTCTTGTGGGGTTATTTGAAATCATTGGCCTTTAGTGATAAACCAGACTCTCTTCAAGCTTTAGAACACAATAATGAATGTGCTACCTGTATTTATGACATACATATGACTAGATCTAGTGGAAAATTGAGTTCATCAAATTCGTTCTTGCAAAAGAAGTCATGGAATCCATTTGACTGATATTGTATTCAGAACTTAAAGCTCTCTATTGTACTTTACTTTAAATTAAAAACATTTGAATTTCCTTAAAAATTTGGTTGTGTTTTTTTTTTTTTTTTTTTTGATGAAATTATTACTCTCTTAGTGGAAAAATATGTAACACAGCTCTTGGCGGCAAGGTTTGTTTACGGATTTATGTTAAATTTTGTCAGTGACTTCCATAAGTTTTGCTATTTTATTGCGAAACGTTTCACTGTGGTACAATATTTAAAAATTGTCTGATAGCATTATTCATGCTCTCGGAAAATTCATAAATTTATGTTCACCGAAAAATCATCTCAGACGAGACTCATTTCTGGTTTAATAGCTTTGTCAACATATTCGTCCTCCTCATTCATTGTCCTCATATTTCACCTAAATATGGACACGATTTAACGCGTCTCTGGAGATATGTATGTTAATTCAAAGGTGTACGTCAATCAACCAACAATGCTAGAGGAGTTCGAAGGCAATATTCAGCAGACTATAACTGAAATTCTAGTCGAATTGTTGCACCGGCTCATCGAAAATTGGTACAAAGGGTTAGATATATGCAAACGGAGTCGTAGTGACAATTTGGCCGACATTTTATTCAAAAAATGTGCAAATTTATGCATAAATGGCATAAAATTATCTGCATAACAAAAAACAGAACCCATTGGGACGAAATAAATTTTCTTCATTTTAACATCACGTCGTTCTTGTAGATAGACTCTTTATCTTATTGTGGTTGATGGATATCTTTAAGAGTTTTTCAATTTGTTCTCTGCTTCATCAAGAAGTTAAAAATCGTCCACAGTTAAGGTATGTGTACTTGTTTCCTGCCCAAAGCTAACTTTTTAGTAGTTCAGGCACATATGGACATACTTACGAGTTCTAATTTACTACAACGATTTGCAAAAAATATAGAATATAATGCAATTTAAACATAATTTTAATTTAAATTTGTAATAAAAATGTATTAACATTGCACAAAGTGCCAACGAATTAAAAATTACACAACCCGATCGAGTGTATGCTTAAACACTCAAAATTCGTTGTTGCAAGAAGCATTCTGTTGCAATTTAAACTTAATTCGAATCATTTTCATTCAAAGCTTTTTTACGCTTTCAAAATCAACTGGCGCATAAAGTGCTCGTACACATTTCCGTTTCTTGCCATTTATGTTATAATTAATTTGCTTTAGTTACTAAATTTTTCAATTACTTTTCGGTTTCGTTTCGTTTTTAGCACAGCAATTATAGCAGTTATCAGAGCATTTTAGAAATTAATTTCGGCGAATGAAATCTATTTCAGTTTTTTTTTGCACGTTTGTACTTATAGTTTTTTGTTGTTGTTTTTTTTTTTTTGGTTTTTTTTTTGTTTGCTAATTTTTCATGTTCATAATTTATATTATTTAAATTGTATTTTCGGCTAACATGAATAAGTGGAAACAGTGGGTAAAAGAAATCAAACAAACGACTATTTGTCTCAACAAATGTGTAGGACTGCGCCCTGTCGGAAAAATTAGCTAGTCATTTGAGTTCTACTTCACGACATATTTGTGGCTGAGTTTTGTTTTGGATGAAGTATTTTTCCTAGAAATGTATTTTGAAAACCGCAAATATTATATTTATCATAACTAATTAATAATTATTATTAATTTAATTAAAGTATTGCTCTTCTTCTTCTTTACTGGCGTAGGCACCGCTTACGCGATTATAGCCGAGTCAATAACAGCGCTACTCGTTTCTTCTCTTCGCTACGTGGCGCCAATTGGATATTCCAAGCGAAGCCAGGTCCTTCTCCACTTGGTCCTTCCAACGGAGTGGAGGTCTTCCTCTTCCTCTGCTTCCTGCGGCGGGTACTGCGTCGAATACTTTCAGAGCTGGAGTGTTTTCATCCATCCGGACAACATGACCTAGCCAGCGTAGCCGCTGTCTTTTAATTCGCTGAACTATGTCAGTGTCGTCGTATATCTCGTACAGCTCATCGTTCCATCGAATGCGATATTCGCCGTGGCCAACGCGCAAAGGACCATAAATCTTTCGCAGAACCTTTCTCTCGAAAACTCTTAAGTTCGACTCATCGGTTGTTGTCATCGTCCAGGCCTCTGCACCGTATAGCAGGACGGGAATTATGAGCGACTTATAGAGTTTGGTTTTTGTTCGTCGAGAGAGGACTTTACTTTTCAATTGCCTACTCAGTCCGAAGTAGCACCTGTTGGCAAGAGTAATCCTGCGTTGGATTTCCAGGCTGACATTGTTGGTGGTGTTTAAGCTGGTTCCAAGATAGACGAAATTATCTACAACTTCAAAGTTATGACTGTCAACAGTGACGTGGGAGCCAAGACGCGAGTGCGACGACTGTTTGTTTGATGACAGGAGATATTTCGTCTTGCCCTCGTTCACTGCCAGACCCATTTCTTTTGCTTCCTTGTCCAGTCTGGAGAAAGCAGAACTAACGGCGCGGGTGTTGAGGCCGATTATATCAATATCATCGGCATACGCTAGTAGCTGTACACTCTTATAAAAGATAGTACCTGCTCGATTCAGTTCTGCAGCTCCAATAATTTTCTCCAGAAGAAGATTGAAAAAGTCGCACGATAGGGATGGAGTCATGTGTAGAAGTTCACGCAAGTGAGGAAAGTTCTCTGATCGCCATTCACTTGGCCAGAAATGATTCTTTTACATATGACTCAAGCAGCTCACGACTTCCGGTCTTTGACCAAGTATCCTCTGGGTAGCCTAAGAACATCCGTTTGAAGGCGAGCTAAAGTGAGAAGGCGAAATATTCCCTACTTAGGGTTGTGCGCTGGGTTTGGGACCCGCCACGTAAAAAAACACCCCCAATGAAAAACAAACGACAGCCTCGGATAAGTGACCCCTCTTTAAAGTATTGCTAGTACCAGAAAAAATGTTGTTATTTATTTGTTAAATATTTTTAAAACTATGTGTTTATATAAACACAATTTTATAAATCAAATAACTAAAAATAGTTTATATATTACAATAACGAATGTGTTCTACTTTTTCTTTTTAGGTAAGCGAACCTAGTCACTTGATAAATGTATGTTCACATTTTCTTATGGTGTATTTTTCAGGTAATTATTTAACTATTATTACTTATAATCGCTATATATATAGTATATGCATATATAAATAAGGCGGTATTTTAGTCTAGAAATCAAATTTTGGGCAGTTTTTTGAATTTTATTAAAAAAAAAAACCAAAAATATTTTTAGTATCCATTTATATGGTGTTTTTTTATTGATATCTTAAGAATACAGAAAAAATTAAAAAAAAAATTATTAAAAATTAAAATAATTAGAGGCAGGTGTAAAAGGTGTAAAAAAATGGCGCATCCTGGTGACATTGATCCTGACTCGCCTGGTGGTCTGAAAAAAAAAGCAAAAGAAATTCTTAATCCGTAGGGACGCTGTTATAGTCCCTGCCTCAGGGAACACGAAAAAATTTTTTTGAAAAATGGCGACTGCCTGAAAATAAAAATCATTTTTTACGTTTTTTTTGAAATTCCTTAATTCTTTTTTAAATAATGAAAACAAAAATTTTGACACGATGCTAGTAGAAACGATAAAGGATTATATAAAGAAGGTTCACACAAAATTTCAAGTAAATTGGTTGTATAGAACTTGAGATAATGCCGGTACCGTGTAGAAAAAAGTAGTTTCGAGAAAAACGCGTTTAAAAAAGTGAGTCTACCTACCTACCGGGCTAGGTACTGCGTCACTAAAGTAACTGTAGCTCTTAAAATAATTTGAATTTTTAAAAATCCTTTGGAGGATATGTTCTTAAGGGTCTAAACTTTAATTTTATGAAAAAAATCGAATTTTCCAAAATTCTAGAGTAGAATACGGGGGATGATATTACTTTTTTTTAAGAAAAAAACACGGAAACTTCATATTTAATGGGAAATATTTATTACCATTCGAAAGAGCATTCTTTGCCATTTATTTTTTGAAGATTGTCGCTTTCTAATGTTGGCGGTGGTTACGTCACATATAGTCCATCCGTTGAGTACAATTTTCGATGACTCATTCGAGTCGTTTCGCCTGCAAACTGACAAATGACACGCGTGATATTTTGCTTCTTACATACAAGGTGCGTTCCAAAGTAAACAGGACTTTTTGAATCTAGCGCCCTCTGGTGGCGCCATCTATATGTCGACTAGTGCGTTAGGATCTGCTATCTTTATTGATTGTTCAGTGAGTATTTCATGAGATTGCATTGATTGTAAATGAAGTTATTTCGTTTTAAGTGTTATCGGTGCGAAAATGAGCTTCGAACAAAGAGCCAACGCAATTTTTTATTTTAATTGGTAAAACTTACCGAAATGTTTTAATTGATGAAACAAGTTTATGGCGATGATTGTCTCTATTGTCGTGATCACCGGAAATTCCATAGAAACTGTGCATGAATTCATCAAAAGTCAGACGAAATCATCATTGAAATTAATGGAAATGGAATTGAATATCTCCAAAACATCGATATATCACATTTTGATTGGATATTTGGGCTTACGAAAGGTGTGTGACCGGTTTGTTCCGTACAAATTGACTGACGACCAAAAATTGCTCAGAATCCAAAATTCGAAGTACATGATTGTGTCCGATTATTTGACCAAAAATCATATTTTAACCATTAACCACTCCCCGCATTTACCTGATATGGCACCGTGCGACTTCTACCTTTTCGGAAAAATGCATTCGGCCATGATAGTAAAGCGTTATGCAGATGTAGAGGCCATTCAAAAGGCTTGCATCGGCATACGGCCGACCATACCGGCCAAGGAGCTAAACACTCGTTCGCCATGCTTTTGGACCGTACAAAAAGCTCTATTGAAGCAGAAGCAGACTAATTTTAATAAAATGAATTGATTTTGACGAAAAAATCATTTGTTCTGTGTTCTTTTAAGTCCTGTTTACTTTGGAACACTCCTTGTATACACACAGGAAAAAGTGTAACAGTGTGATATCACACATGATCTTTGTGGCCAATCGACCAGCCTAAAACGTAAAATTATCCGCTCACCGAAGTGTTCCCTCAATAAATCAATTGCTAGATGCGATGTGTGAAAAACGCGCCGACTTGTTGAAACAAAATGTCGCCGAGATCACGAGTTTCCATTTCAGTCTTCATATAGTCGGTTGCTATGGTGCGATAACGTTTGCTATTGACGGCATCATAGGCATAATTTTTGAAGAAATATGGACGGATGATTCTACCGGTCTACAATCCACACCAAACTATTATTTTTTCTCTTCAGATTGCTCTTAGTCCCAAATGCGGCAATTTTGGTTGTTTACATAATACCCATTGAGTTAGAAATTTGCATCATCGCTGAACAAAATTTGGCTCGAAAACGACGAAAAAATACGCCAAGTCGTTCCATACGTCAGTCTGAGTTGCTGCAAACGGCCTCGAATCGACTCTCCACGGTCTTCGTTTACACTTAAAGCTACGGCTGCCACTTTTTCTTCTCTGCGTGCTGGACGTGGTCTATTAGGAATGTTATCTAACAATATATGCTGGGTTTGAAGATGAATGATGGTGTTGCGAATAGTATGCTCAAAGGGTCTGTTATCTTCAGCGTAAGAACGTGAATTTTCGTAATAAAGTTGAACGACTTATAAACGTTGTTCAGGCGTATGTTTTTCCATGATGACAGCACAAACATCACTGAACAAAAAACATGACAGCTTGCACGACTCACGCGTAATCTATCAAAAAAAAAGGCTATTGGAAAAAGTTCATTTACTTGGGTTATCCAAGTTTAGTTTTGAGAGAATGCTTTACTCGAGTACAAATCATAATCTTTTCAGTTCAACTTACAAGGATCCAACTATCACCAAATATGGTAATATCACGCAGAATCTCGCGTATGCGTAAAATAGCAGTTGTAGGTGCATTAGATCAACGATTATCTCTAAAACTTTAAATTTTTTTGACTTATGTGCTTTTGAGTCAACTGTTCCGATACTACAAAGTTATGCGAATACTTTTGAAGCTATCCAAACTATCTTTTCTTTCTTTATAATTTTAATAGAAAAGAAGTATCCCCTCTGTTACGCCCCAGAGTCGATCTTCGAAGACATCCAAAATCTTAAATTGACAACCACATCGAAACTAACCAGTTGAGCATAATAAACCAATAAATAAGGGCATTACATAACTATAATGGATAATATGATAAGTGACATCAGAGTCTGCATTAAAGCGATTTCGAAACAGTATAATAAAGGGTGGGCCATATAAAATTTTAAATTTAAAAAGTCAATAAAAAAAACGGCTTGATATTTTTCAAAGGTCTAATATTTATTTAAAAGGTTGTTTTATGAAATTTATTTGTGGAAAACAATTTCGGACAAATGACCACCACGGCTGAGTTTACAGTAGCTTATCCGATCCATCTAATTTTGAAGTACTTTCTCGATGGTTTCAGGCCTTATGGCAGCTACAGCAGCTTGAATCTCGTACTTTAGATCTTGAATTGTTTCTGGATGGTTGGCGTAACATTTATCTTTAACAGCTTCCCACAGAAAATAGTCTAACGGAGTTAAATCGCAGCTTCTGGTAGGCCAAATCACAATACCTCTTTTGCTGTTTATGTGATTCTCGAAGATAGTGCGTAAAAGATTGAGTGTAGCGTTTACTGTATGACACGTAGCGCCGTCCTGCTGGAACCAAATGTTGTCCAAGTCTTCCTCTTCCACTTGCTTGAAGAAAAACTCGGTTAACGTTGCGCGATATTGCTTACCATTGATCGTTACGGCGGTGCCTTCTTCATTTTCGAAGTAAAATGGGCCGATGATTCCACCAGACCAAAATCCGCACCATACAGTGATTCGTGCTGGGTGTATTGGCTTCTCGACGATTACGTGCGGGTTTTCTGTGCCCCAAATGCGAAAATTCTGCTTGTTAACGTAACCATCGAGGTGGAAATGAGCCTCGTCCGAAAAGATGATTTTTCGGTCAAATGAACCATCCACTCGACTCACCACTTTGGAAAAAATTTTTCAATATTTCCCAGTTTTCTTCTAGTGAATAGCGACTCATTTCGTAAATTTTAGATTTTTTACTAAATATCTGTCACTCTCCGAATGGTATTTGACGTTTCCAATGTCGACATATAGATAATTCAAATTTAAAACGTTAGATGGCCCACCCGTTATATATGAATAACATATACATACAAACGCACATATATGTATATTTTTTTTATTTTAGAGACATGTAATAGTAAGAAAGCTTTTATAATGAAGCATGAAATTCACTTTTTGAATAGACGTTTGAACACTCATTGGCATAAAACAAATAAGCCACACTTCCAAAAATGAACAAAGAACATGGTACAACGCGTGTCTGGCGAGCCTCAAATCGTTGCCCGCTCGCAACTCAAGTTTTCGCATTTAATTTGTAGTTAAATCTGTTTTCGATTGTAATTTTTTTCTGCTTCGCAATTTCAAATATACTCGTATTTTAGTTCTTTGTTAACCGAAAGCCAGCGAGCCAGTTATGCCTATTATTTATTGCCGGCACAGGATTTGTTGAACTTTCGACGAACAATGACCGCTTAGTGACTATGATTCTAAGCCCATTTGATAGCCGACTATCGAGCAAATAGCTTAAGCCATTAACACTGACAGCGTTGGATTAAAGATATGCGCGAATGGCAGCGAAAGGCGGCGAATGAGTGAGATCTTATGCGATATGTCAGTTGGCTGTGTCTATTTACATATGTATGTGTGTGTGTGTACTGAAAAATTTTGCATTACTTTCAACATACATTTCGGGGTCAAACATAATGGGCGCGCAAACAATAACAACAAATGAAATGTTCATTAAAACTCACGCATGAAACACATATTTTTGTTGTTGCTCGCTTTATTAATAAACATTATTTTAATAGAAAATTTTAATTAAAAATAGTGAATGAAAAAGTAAATTGCTAAATGTTTCCAATTAAGTGGCCAATATTGATCCATAAAACAACAAAGCTGCTTTACACTAACGCCTGCCATACAATCCAAGCCAATTAAGCAGCGCTGCTCATAGCAACGGACATTGGCCGCTAAAATTTATTGTTTGTTTCTCCGTTTATTGCCGACTTTTTAGATTTCACGCATATTTATACAGACGCCAAGCGTATTTGGTTTCACGTTATATGCTGATTTGTATCTTTTGTGCGAAAAGTAGTGTCTTTCCACTGCAAAACCGCGAGTCGTGTCTTCGCCAATCGATCATCAATCTTCGTTTGGCCCAACCTATCGATGTAAGCATACTTATACATATGTATGTACATATATCTATAAAATTAATTTAAAATAGTATGTTTACTATCAAAATTTTTGTTGTTGTTTCATTAGAAACTTTTTTGTGTTCGATTTTGTCTAGATAAGCGCGTTTAAGGCAGCGTGTATCTTTTATTAACCTCTGGCTATGAAAGCTGCCTTCTGACACTCGCATATGCTCGTACATCGACATTGACTTATTGACATATCACACACGAGTTTGCTTATGACTTTGACGCCAATGTTGGCCGCTGTCATAAATGTGTTCAAGTGGAAATGTGTAGTTTCTATTTTCCCCCATTTCAAAAATTAATGCGCACACCCATACAAACATATAAATATGTACAAAATAATGTGGTTTCTCTGCACTCTGCGTGTCAGTCAGTCACTCAAGCGCGAGTTGATAGAAAGTTTAACATATGACAGCTTAATTTCATACTCGCACATACATACATACATATGTCAGTATCTAGTTGAACTCCATACAGTAACGGTAAATGAAACAAAATTTCAGTTACTGTTTTTATTATCTTTACATCTAGTGCCCAGTAGCGGGCCAATAACCCGCTAACACTTTGCCATACAAACAGTAATCTCCTTAACACGTTAATTATGGAAATACGAGGGTGGGTCGTTGAATATTAAATTTTGGTTAATTCTAGTAGATTTTTATTTGACGACTTATCTTCAAAAAATTTGGTATGGATTATTTTCCAAAGCAATGCTACAATTTCCAAACATATTATTGAGATCGGACCTTTAGAGCATAAAGCTGTTATTAAAACTGGCCGATCAAAGTCAAATTAAGGATTCTCATAAAAGATGTTTTTACGTATTCAATAACCTTAACAGGTCAATTAGTATATTATATAAAAGTCCACGTCCTGACACATTGATGGCGCTACCAGAATTAAATCCATATGATTTGTAAAGAGCCCTAAGCTTCAAAAAGCGCATGAATAAATTTGACAGCTGTCGAATTTGATCATTAATATGTGAATTAAGTATATCTTGAGTAAAGCAATTTTGGTTATTGTAAAAAAAATGGATAAAACGCAATTTCGAATCTTGATAAAGCATTGCTTTTTTGGTGGGAAACCTTCAAAGCCCATGCTTGCATTCACCAACCGGGGAAAAGTGGTTTGCTAAGTTTGAACAAGGCGAAATAAACACCGAGGACGATAAAGGCGGTGGACGCTCTTAAGAAGCTGTTAGTGATGAAAACATTAAGATAAGATGAGAAAGAAAACATTTTAGATGATCATAAAGTGAAGTTGTTTGAGATAAGCACTTTCAAAAATATCAACTGAACGTGTTCATCATATCATACAGGAATGTTTGGGTCTGAGAAAGCTCTGTTCAAAGCGAATGCCGCCCTAGCGCACTTCTGACCAAAAACAACGATGAGTAGATGATTCGGAGTAGTGTTTAGAGATTTTCAGGCGTAATAAACACGAGTTTTCCTTTCGTTATGTGACAATAGATGAAACATGAGTCCATCATTTCAATCCGAAGTCCAATAAACCGAAGTCATCCGAGTGGACTGCACACTATGAACCCGCTCCAACAGTCGTCAGGCAATGTTATGGCGTCTAATAATTCTTATTGATACCTTGAAAATAGAAGAACCATCAAAAGCGACTTTTACATAGCGGTGTTGGACCGTTTGAGGGACGAAATCGTCTTGCGGTTTCACAAAGTCAATGCGTTATTTCACAAGTCAGTGAAAACGATGGCAAAAATCCATGAAATCTGCAGATCTGGCCCCAATTTTTCATTTTCTCAAATCTCCAAAGAATGTCCGCTGGGAAGAAATTTCTCGAAACCGATTTCGAATCTTCAACGTATTGTCTCTATTATCTTGCCGAAAACTTTAAACTTGCAAGGCATTGAAAGCCATCTACATTGTATGTATGTGTATACAGTCAGGATAGAATATAATCCATTCAGGTCCAGTTTTTATGGACCTATAAATCGGACCTATAATCGAATAGTCTGGCGACTCTTAGAATAGAATAGAATTTAATTGAGGCCTTAGGTCTATTGTGCCCTCTCCTAACTCACAGGGACTCACTAAGCCCCAGCAAATCGATAAATTCTAGTATTTTACTGGGAGCTAGTGAGTTGATGTGATCCCTATCCAGAAATATGGTTCCAAGGGCCTTAGACCTGCGTCTGCAGACTGCGATGCAGTCGATTAGCAGGTGCTCCGAGGTTTTAGGTTCCCTGTCGCAGAACCGGCAGTTAGCGCAAGAGGCTAGCCCTAAGCTGGCGACTTTTACAAAGAAGTTTGCTTGAAATTTTGTATTCCCAATGAAGCCTATTTAATCACAAACACAATTTTTTGAGTAGCACAAAGTATTCAGTGAAGTTAATGAACTCATCGATAACTTGTCCCACTCGAGTCGTCCATCCAGCTCTGAGAATGATAATAACCTCGAAAAAGTTAAAGAGAAGTGCTTGAAAACACCGCTACGCGGTTATATCCCAGTTTACAACAGCGTGCCTGGAGATTATAGGTGCACCCAGGTCCTCTTCCTCCAGATCTCTCCAACGGACTGGAGGTCTTCGGTTTCTCTCGGCGTCGAATACCCTCAGAGCTGGAATATTTTCATCCTATTTCATCCTGTCATCGTACACGTACAGCTCATCGTTCCATCGACTGCCGATGCTCAAAAGATAGCAGGACTGTGATGATGAGTGACTTTTAGAATTTATTATTCCGCGTTGGATTTCGAGGCTAACGTTGTTGTTGGTTTTAATTCTGGTTC
This sequence comes from Bactrocera correcta, assembly GCA_027475135.1. Taxonomy (NCBI): domain Eukaryota; kingdom Metazoa; phylum Arthropoda; class Insecta; order Diptera; family Tephritidae; genus Bactrocera; species Bactrocera correcta. The sequence continues at coordinate 36,282,611 of CM050326.1, forward strand.
CAAGATATTCGAATTGTTTGATGACAGGAGATACTTCGTCTTGCTTTCCTTCACTACCACTTTACTCCTTCACTACCAGACCCAGACCTCGTTTCTTTGTACAGCCTGGAGAAAGCAGAACTAACGGCGCGGTTGTTATGACCAATGATATCGATGTCATCGACGTATGCCAGCAGTTGTTCAGCTCTGCAGCTGGAATTATTTTCTCCAGCAGTAAATTGAAGAAGTCGAACGGCTGGGAGAGGTCAGTAATGCTCAACGCCATATTAGTTTTGTTGGGATATTTTTTCTTAGGTTCATAAAGGTTGGTCCAATACCTTGAAATATGACCGAGTAATAATGTCTGAATTTTCTAATATAATAATTCTAATTAATTTCACAATACAAAGACACAAACCAAAATTGGTTCTAAAGACACGAGAATGGCATAATTCCTGAAAATCTCAGACGATACTCTGATAGAGTCTTATTGAATTTTATTTTTTGACACTGTCATTCGCTTTTGAGTTGGCGTTGACAACCAAAGTGAATGCATACGCTTGACTGTAAAGCGTTATCTAATAAAGGCTGTCACTGCGTCGCATTTGAGGTTGCTGTGTAGGTATTCCAAATAGTTTCCGACTTCTGTAATTTAATCTGTTTTCATTTGCTTTCAACTATTTCTATAAATTTGCAAATGAGGCATACCTATGTATAATTGATGGTTCGGTTGGTATTTTATTGTGCCTTAATACTATTATATATGTGTATATATGTATGTATGTGTAAGTAGTCATTATATTCATACATACTAAAATATTTACTCATTAATTAATTAATATTTAAAATGTAGTTTCGACTAACAGCGAATATTGCACGCTCAATGCGAGGTCGCGCACTGCCATGAAAGGAAGCCTTCGAAAATACGCTATTTTTGCGCATGGTTAAAAATTAAAAACACTCAATTGGTGGGCATGCAAATTTTTATATATCTGTGTAAATGAAGATATTTGTGCAAATGTTAGCAAATATGATTTGAAAGCATCGCTGCGATCATTACATTAGTTAAGCCAATATTTAGCGCAGAGTTGCATTCAAATACTACAATAAATATGAAACCCACACATATGTATATATGTATAAAACGTATATATGTACATATGTAATTACATATAAACTCCCTGCAAGCGTCTAAAAGATTTGCATGCATTCATTATTGCAACCCTGTGCTGTGCGTGTGGTTTTCGTGATTTCGCAACCTTAATCGCATAAGGCAATAAATGCAGAAACACCTTGCTTTCGACACCTTTTTTGTTTGTATTGTTTGTGTTGTTATTTTTTGCAACATATTTTTCTGTCATGTTAGCGAATATTTTTTATTTATTGCCTTTTCGTTTATTTGTTTGATATATAGCCTTTATTTTAAACCTCCATTGACTTGAAAGCAGATTTTGCATAACAGGCGTGGTGAGCTGAGGGCTATTTAAAAAGTATTTACATACATTTGTGAAAAACAAACAAACTTATAGTCCTCGAAGTACCCTGTAGCGAGACCAACTAGTTATATACTACGAACCGAAAACTTAACCAGTTAGCTGACTGAAAAGTGCTGGTAACACCCTAGTTAAACCAGGTTTAAGGGCTTACATGAGTTTCTTCGGACAAAAAAACAGTAATTTTCCAACAACGTTTTCCTCATATAAAAAGTGAAATATTTTATTAGAATTTTTTATTGTTACAAACATACACTATTAACAAAGAAATTCTGAAATTAAAAAAATAAATGTTTTAAACTCTGTCATTGCGACTACATTTCTGGTGACCAGACGAAAAACAGATGCGCCCGCGTTGGCAGGATAACTACATAGTTACGGGTTCATTTAAAGTGAAAAAATATGTGTTTTAGCTAGAACCTTAAGTTAGAACTTGGACGAAGGAAAAAAACTAAAAATTGGATTTTTGGCAGGCATTCCATTTTTAATGAAAATTTCGCAACATTATTTGTTTTCAAATAGTTGTAATCGAAAAAAATCTTTGGCCCAAGTCTTAAGAGAACTGTATCTCAAAGAGCTGTGTAAAAATTCATGAAGATCGGTTGAGTAGTTCACGAGAAATCTTGCCAACCGACTTCAAAAACACAGTTTTAGCCTAGCTAGCCTTGAGCGCACGAGTTTTCAAGGCTGTATCTCCGAAACTATTACTGGGATCAACTTAAAAACTTAGAACAATATTCTAGAGGTGCTGTAGAATTTAATATGACAAAAAAACGATTTGTTTTAAACCCGCGAACTCATCTAACCAATTAAAATAATGATTCCCAAAAATACAGTGCCCAGCAACTGTAAAATTTAGGGTTAGGTCTAGCCACAAAAATTATGGATTCAGTTATACGAGGTTTGACAATTAAGTAATGAGACTCATTTTATTGCCGCGCTTGTGGTAAACCCGTGACTTGAAATTCCCGTTCTCTTTTTCCGGTATCCCTCCCCTCTCCATTGAAGTATATACTATCGCTCTAGCTTGTTCAGTTCGCCTGCTGCGTTAAGTTGAGTAGACGTGTGTTTGTAGTGCTCGTCACGAAAATGGAAAAACGAAAGCAAGAGCAACGCGTCGGGATAAAATTTTGCGCCAGATGGGGCGAAACAGCTTCGGAAACGTACGCTAAAATTGTAAAAGTTTTTGAGGATAGTAGTCTTAGACCCGGAAGCCAAACGCCAAAGCTCACAATGGTTGTCTCCGCACGCCCCCCGCCCAAAAAAAGCTCGCATGAGCAAGTCGAAGGTGAAAACGATGATTCTTGCCTTTTTTTGATAACCGTGGAATCGTCCACAAAGAATTCGTTTCACCGGGAAAAAATGTGAATCAAGTCTACTATTGCCAAAAACTCGAAAGATTGCGAAAACGAGTCCACAGGGTGCACCCAGACATTGCTCGCAACTGGATCCTTCATCACGACAACGCGGCCTCTAAAGTAATCGTCGCATTGCAACAGCCACCTCCTTCGCCCGACATGTCACCCTGTGTCTTTTATTGTTTCTTAAAACAAAATCGCTGGTCAAAGGAATCCATTTTGAATCGATTACGGACATTCAGGCGGCCGTGACGAGGGTACTCGCGCACATCCCAGTCGAAGCGTTCTAGAAATGTTACGAAGCATGAAAAACGTGCTGAAATCGCTGTATAGCTGCCCAAGGAGACTACTTTGAAGGGGAAGGTAGAGTTGTAGAATAATTTTGAAATATACGGTTTTTATGGAATCAGTCTCATTACTTAATTGTCATACCTCGTAGTGGCTCTGTTTCGATGCGACTTTTTCAGACTTTTAAAACCCGCTATCACACTCACACTTTTTCCAAATGAAGTGATGTTCCTATAGGGCATTGTGTTATCACACATTTCGTCTCATCGGTTTACATATGCACCAGTAATTCGTAAAACATGCTGTATACAACCAACAACCAGTCCTTGATTTTAATTACCTCGTATTGGTGCGGATATTTAAGGTAACTTAACGCATAAGTTTACACTAATATACTTATGTACTTAGTTATGTACATAACGACTGTGCCGATACCTGTGTTTAATTACATTTCATTTACTTGGCCAAGGCAGCTCGCGGTTACCCATCGCCCATTGTTATGTTGCAATGCGTTGGTTCTAGCCACACTGCATAAAGCCACACAAACATACTTACACATACATATGTATGTAAGTATAGTGCATACGTATTTTCGCCGAGCCACACCGCACAACGCCCGGTGCTACAGCTTGCTGATTGTCTATCTGACAGCCGGTTTCATAATCGCCTTGTCGCTGTTCGCTCGTTTGGCCTTTCGAACTGTGCGATTCGTGCTGACTGTCTGTCTGCCTGCTTTCCGCCTGTTTGCAAGCCAACTTGCAACTGCAACAATATTTAGGCTTCAACACTTTGTGGCAACACGCATTTTACTTGGCTATTTTTAACCTTTCAGCGGGGCTTTTTTTTTTTTTTACATTTATACGCCCAGTCGCCTGCTTGGCCCCACAAATCAGTTTTGTCGGCTTTGGAACTGACCTCGTCGCCTGAATTTCGCTTAACCTGTTTTATACTTGTAGAAAAGTGTGTAAATATGCAAAGTAGTAAACACGGTTTTTATTTCCTTGGTGCTTACACTACTTCCTTTGCTGTTCTGATTCGGTTTCCTTCCTAGAAATACACAAGGTATATACATAGTTTGTTGTTGCTTATATACAATGCATGTGGATATATTATATTAAACGCTTATCTACACATTTTTATATGTCCTAGTGAAGACTGCAGACCCACTTGCCTAAATTTTAGGTTTTATAGCTTTTCATTTCCTCTCTTTGCCATTTCGTATTGGTTGTTTCTTTTAACTTTTATGGTCGACAAGCGACCCACTTATCAAGTATTTGACTGGTGTAAAAGTGAAATTTTTATATAATTTTTGGATTACCAAATCCTTCGCTGTATATATATATATATATATATATATATATATTATATATATATATAATATATGTTTCACACAAAGGAGTTTTTCGGAAAACAGGTTTATGAGTCACACTGTGATAAAGCGTGGGTTAGTGCACTGTTGATTCAAATTAGTTGTTTTGTAATGTCAGAATCCTTAAATAATTAACTTTTAACAGTTAAGTATTAAAAGAAAATAAAGAAATCTGTTTAAAGTTTTTTAGGGTTTCGTATGTTCAGCATAGCAAAATGGTAAGTTTAGACAGGATCGAATCTTTTCCCAGCATTTAGTGGAGAGTTAAAATACAACTAATAAAACATGTCGCTTTAAAGGGTGTTTTGTTACATGATTGAATGAAGATATCATAATTTTTAGTTTAAGGGTGATCCATTTCTGAGTTCCCTACCTTCTTAAAGAAAAAACACAGAAACTTCAAATTTGATGGGAAATGTTTACTTTCATTCGAAAGAGCATTATTTGGCATTTATTTTTTGAAGATTATCTCCTTCAAATGTTGGTCGCAACTACGTCTCAGAAGGGCCTTCCGTTGAGTCCAATTTTCGTTGACTTGTTCTAGCATTTCGACTGATAACTGACGAATGACAAGCGTGAAGTTTTGCCCAAACCCTGAATCGAAGCAGGATTGACCGCATTAACTTTAGACTTTACTTATCCCCACAGGAAAAAGGCCATCAGTGCGGTATCACACGATCTTTGTGGTCAATCGACTGGCAAAAAACGTGAAATTATCTGCTCACCGAAGTGTTCTCTCAATAAATCTATTGATTGATGCGATATGTGAAATGGCGCCGACTTTTTGAAACCAAATGTCGCCGTGATCACGAGCTTCATTTTCAGGCATCAAATAGCGCGATAACGGTCGCTATTGATGGCAATGTTCTCACTGACATCTTTCTCAGGAAATATGTACCGACGATTCCACCGGCCTAAAAACCGCACCAAACCGTTTTTTTTTCTGGATGAAATGGCAGCTCTTTTATCTCTTCAGGTTGCTCTTCGTCTCAAATTTGGCAATTTTGCTTGTTTACATATCCATTGAGGCAGAAATGGGCCTCATCGTTACACAACATTTGCCTCAAAACCTTCGCATCTTCTTGGAACTTTTCAAAAGCCCATAGAGCGAGGCGATGTCGCTTGGGTTGGTCGAGCGGTCGAGGAACACAGAACGTTAACTTTCGTTATAAAGTTGAACGATTTGTAAACGTTGTTCAGGCGAAAGTCTTTCCATGAAGAAATGCCAAACAATACCGAATAAAAGTAACATGACAGCTTGAGACGACTCACACATATGTCCAAAAATGGATACTATAAAAAATACCTTTTCTTAGATCATAAATGGGTACATATATATATAAGTATCTCTGGTGTCATTTCAACAAAAAATTAGTTGCCTGAATCGTCTTCGGACTACCAGACCGCTGCAGTGTCCTCCAAGCGGAGATCACAGTAATTAAAGAAAGCCTTCTTGTTCTGACAAAAAGTATATTCACAACAAGAAATATATTTATATGTAGTATTTATAAACGGCTTTGAAATCGCTAAAGTCTAAAGTGCTAAAGTGCTAGGGTTTCATCAAAGATAGTGAAATAATGTCTTGGGTTCTTGGTGAATCTAGCATTCTATTTCACGATAAACCTGCAATGGGTTCCGGGACATAGTAATATTTTTGGTAACAGTGAAGCAGACGAACTAGTAAGAGTACGCATCACCTTACAATGAGACTCAAAAAAGGGGAACTTATATGCCTCTGGCTACTTGCAGATATTTAGTCGACTATATAGCTGAGTTTCGGTGGAGTCAATCCATAATGTGCTCAAGAAGCATGCAAACGCGGCCGAACATGTCCAAAAGGAAAGACATAATAACTGAAGTAGAAATGCTAACAGGTCACTGTATAATTAGAGGGCATTCCAGCAGACTGGGAACACCATACAATAACTGTTGTAAAAGCTGTCAAGAAGAGAGAAGAGACTGTAGATAATCTTTTATGCGAATATAAAGCTTTGTATAGGAAAAGAATCGCAGCTATTGACCGAGGGTTTCTTGACAGTGTCCCGGATATTGCACAAATAAAACTTTTAGTATTGATGAACTTCATTATGAGCATAAGGTTTAAAAGAACTTATAGTAGTAAGTGGATTTTAATGGCGGAGGTTAGAGAATAGGCCTCTTAAAGGTCTAGGTGCGGCGTCAGACATCGATCTCACTTATCTATGTAATTTAACAGAAACAAGGAGTATAAACATTGAACCTATGGTACACTAACCTCCGTTATTTTCTGCAAATCGAAATGAGCAACCGTTTGCAAGTCACCTCCGTCAGCCGATAAGTCGAAAGTATTGATAATGAAATGTCGTAAAGTGATATCAAAAAGTTATATGTTGCATGACTCATTTAAGTTCTTTCAAAAAATTCAGATGTGTAAAGTATATCATATTCTCATATAAAATAATATGTAAATATGTATATGAATATTTAATTATATACGATTTGAAAAGAACCTGTATAACTGCTGCTAGGCGTTGAACTCACATGGTTATCATAACATTCATCCTTAAATAACTTTGTGAAGGCTATCCTCTGCCCAATGCACATTTTAGGTCCAACACATTTTAACAGCTACTTCCTGTAGTGGTTATGCCATAAAATGATTTAAGTACAAAAAATCGTAAATTTTATTACATTTTGAAATCGCAGAGTAAGATTTTAATTTCGCTTTTGTTGACATTTTTCATGTTCGCATTTTATGGCAAGTACCTTTGTCGTTTATGGCTCTTTTTTAATGCAGTTGATCGTTTATCAACAACATGGGCGCTCCTTATATACGACATAACAAATTTGAATTCTTACCTACCCATTCACCATAAACACAGAAACACAAGCACACAAGTTTTAGAAGCATTTAAAAACCGCTAAATATTTTATCTGCAATGTCTGCGCGCAATCAGTACGTCGCTTAGTCAAGGACCTGTTTCCACGTACGCGGACTTACCTATATAAATGAATTCACATATACAAAAGCATGTTAGCTAGTATGTACTATTTAAAAAAGGATTAACCTCGTTTGGACACAAGGCCGTTTGGAGTACAACTGATTTGCCGGTGTAAACAGCAGTAGTTTGCCGTCGTGAGCACACGAGCACAAATACTTGTAGCACTATAGCCATTCTACTATACAGATATGCATGTATTCATTTCATAAATAAAGCGTAGAATTCCAATGATGGAATACTTGCGTTAAGGCCATAATGTAATCCTTGAATATAAGTATATCTGTAACTATAGTACGTATAGTTCTATACAAAGTAAACGCGGCACCCCGCAAGGTAGCGTCCTTTCCCTTTTGCTCTCAATCGTAGTGGTGAGCGACCTTTTGAAGGAGCTTGAGGAACTAAGCTTCCGGGTCGGTCGATTTCCCTCTGTGAATAAATGAAAAATTCGTAACACCGTTTACGATGTGCATTAAGGGTATCTAAATTTGTGGAGATAGAAATGCATTAGCCATAGATCCAAATAAAACTGTGCTTGTTTTATTTACTAGAATACTACAAAATCCCTGATGTTACTCTCCCCTCGTTGAAAGGCTGTGCTCTTCAACCGGTGAACGGGTGAAGTAATTGGGGTTTATTCTGAATAGAAAGTTCTTGTGGAACAAACATCGAGGAGAGAGTGAGAAAAGATCAGTCACCGTATACTATGTAGAGGGGCTATCGGGAAGAGGTGCGGCGTCTCATCAAAAGTGGTGTAGTTAAGCCAAAATTGCTTTAATGGGTCGTTGTCTAGTGGAGGACGCTCAAAACAAACCACTACCTCAGAAGTTGGAGCGTGTTAAAGGAGCAGCTCTCAGATACACTAAGGACAACACTGAAATTCGATTGCAGTCCTTAAACTGTAGATCACTGCTCTCCATGAACTCTACTTTAAGACTACCATATCACTGTAGCGTGTTTCAAGCGGAGGTGGCTGGCATCAAGGCTGTGATAAATGTACTGCTCCGGAGTTCAGCTTCCTTCAGAGATGTGTACATTCACTCCGAGAGCTGATCGTCTATACTGTATTTGAGCTCACTGACTGTGTGCTCATAACCAGTCACGAAGTATATGACCTCATTCGCAATAGGTGCCAAGTCATAGCGGAATCGTCAGAAACTGCAAAGGTGATATACTTGTTAGTGGGCAGACCTTTATTCCAATTTCTTCCGATTGGAAGCGAGTCTGTTTTACGATGTCCTCTTGCGTTCTAGTGCTTGCATCTATGTTCAGTGACCTTGGTAACCGCTGGTCAACAACCAGAAGTGCGAGATCTTTCTGAACCAAAGTCAACAGTAAGAGATTCTCCACTACTTACACCTGGAAAATTCTATATCGCCGCAATTGTAGGTTTTCTGACTGGAGAGTCTACACAGGTGGTGCGACTAAATATTTTGATATCTCAAAGCCGTATGCAGGAAACCGAGGTGGAGTCTTTGTGTCACTTTCTATTCTATTACCCAGCTTTAGCTAGACTTAGATTGGCATATCTCGGTAGACATAGCTTTGGAGAACCTCGCAACATGACTGGTGATGGTGACCGCCTTAAAAATTTGAACTGATCTCAAAACGCTTCGTCAAGCAATAAGGTAGTATACTTTAAAGCGCTTGTGGGTAACACAAGGTATAAATATCTGTCCAAGTAAGATCCATAAATTTTTTGTTTAGGATCAACCCTAACCAGTTTCAAAAAAATTCTGTTTAATGAAAGAATTAAATAAATCCCACACTATGGTCATAAAAAAACTAGGCATCTTCAGAAAACTTATAGAAAAATAATTTTTTAACAGTATTGAATAATATTTAAACCTCTCATTCAAATTAATTTTGATATCTGGCAACTGTTTTCTAAAATAAATTTTAAATACTTCCAGTTTGATATTATATACTTTATTATTTATCTGTCCTGCTTTGTGTGAAACGACAATTTGAGGAACATTTATCTAAGGGTAATATTTAATACTTTAAATAAGTTTTAAATCGGGATTGAACTGGCAGAAGAGCTCGCCTACTCCGAGGCAACCACCAACACGGTAGGACCCGAACCTTTCATTGCGGTCGGTCCCAATTGCCATAAAGGAGCTGCACCATAAGGATGAAGGAATAGACATGCACCTTGACAAGACTAATGAGTGGTTACAACCTTAAAAGGTTTAAATATAATATGTAATCAACCTGGTAAAAGACGAACTCAGGCTACTTGTCGCTTCTACACTGGACATTCTATGAAGCACTACCAATATAACATAGTCCTAGCGTCTTGTGCGTATTGGCGGTTCTGCCTGAAACTCCAGGCGCAAAATAAAGGCTCTTGGATCCATGTTTCCAAATAGGGATCATATCGCCTCAGGTCAGGTGCTATGGCAGTATACTAGAATTTATCAACATGCTGAGGCTAAGTGAGTCGTTGTAACTTAAGAGAGCACATACTAGATACTAGGTTGCGGTGCTATCTTTATTTATTTATCTAATTGAATCTACATTCCAAACGTCACATTTTCTTGTTGTAGTCAACAACGCCTACTTACTACTCACCTTCAAAAGGACTATGAAAAAGTTTTACTATACCATAATTTTATATTTTTTTATTTTGTGAAGCATGCTTGCATGCACGAGTAAATTTATGCCAGTCAAGTGTCTCATGCACGCCACTTAACTTCTTCAATTTATTATCTTCTCACATATGTATGTATGTATATTTGAAGACAATTATCGAATGTCCAACAAAAACATTAAAGTGTTTAAATATAAAATTCTTAAACAAGTGCACCTGCGATGGACTAGTGTGGAGTGAAAATTTTTAAATATTTGTATGCATATACAAAGCGTACATAAATATATACATGTACATAAATATATGTATATATTTTGTATATACGAGTATACAAAAATAAATTTAATTAGTTTTTATGCTGAGTTTTTTTTACTTATATTTATCTAATTCTAATACTTGCTTACTCATGCTAATAAATTTACTTATGTATGTACATATACATATGCATATAAAGCTAATTTATCGAAAATTAATATAAGTGTTTTCATATTTTATCTTTTATCTGTCTTCTTTTATATTTTTATTTCTCGTTCAACTCAAGCACTTAAAAAGAATATAGAAAATATTGAAAATGATTAATTTGCTATAAAAAGGCATTAAAAGCCGATGTGTTATAAAACTTTTTTGCCGAGCAAGTAATCTGATATCATATATAACTTTTCATTCGAATTTTGAACAATCGATTAATTTTATGAGATTAACGACATACAGGTATTTGTATAGTTATTTATTAACTGCGAGACTGAACATTTGAAAAGTCAATTTCGGCCACTGAGAACGGTTTTTTTTTAATTTTTTGAGGTGATCTCCACTTATACAGTCATTTGAAATAATTTTCGAAACATTTGTTTTTCGGCAAATTTTATGTAGTCTCCGAAAGTCGTTGAATAGAAGGCATAGATTAATATTGATACAGAGATAGAGTATGAAAAACCTATCAGTGAAAGTAAAATCTGAATATTACGGCGGGTGGTCCAATTCCCTTGTATACTTTTGTGAATAATTACCTAATTTTTTAGTAGTCGATCACAGATGCTTTTATTGTCATACGTATTTTTTTAATGTTTTCGTACAAATTTACTTCCAAATAATTTTTATTAGTTTCGACTTATTTAGTCGAAAGGTAATAATGTAAAACCTACAGATTCTCCTTAAGAAAAAAAATCGATAATTTGAAGAAAATCTAATAAGAAAACCTTAGCCTGCCTTTCGAGTAAAAATAGTTTTTTCTTTTAAATCATGTATGTATATAATTGAATATACATATGTACTTTTATAACAATTTATGTAAAGATCAGGGGAACGTGCTTCAAAAGAGCTCTTATTTTTTGTTCGCGATAACTTAATTTTTTCGGTGATTTAAGGCCGCTTAGAAGCAAAAAGCCGATACAGCCGTTACATAAATGTATAAAGGGTGATCCATTTCTAGGTTTCCTACTTTTTAAAGTAAAAATACGGAAACTTCAAATTTAATTTGAGAGGTTTATTATCATTAGAAAGAACATACTTGGACTTTTATGTCTTGAAGATTATTTCTTTCAAATGTTGGCAATATTTCTACTGGTAACTGGCGGAATGACACTCGTAATGTTTTGCTCCAAAGCCTGAATTAAAGCGGAATTGGTCACATAGACTTTAAACTTTACACAAAAACAGTCTAACAGCGTGATATCACATGATCTTAATGGCCAATTGACCGGCTCAAAACGTCAAATTATCTGTGCACCGAAGTGTTCTCTGATTATATTCTTTGATTGATGCAATGTTCGGGAAATGGCGCCGTCTTATTGAAACCAAATGTCGCCGAGATCACGAGCTTCAATTTCAGGCGTCAAACAATCGATTATCATGATGGTAATGGTCGCCATTGACGATTACATTCTCACCGGCATCATTTTTGAAGAAATGTGGACGATTCCACTAGCTAACAAACCACATCGAATTTTTTTTTTTTTCTGAACAAAATGGCAGCTTTTGAATCTCTTCTGATTGTTCTTTGTCCAAAATGCGGCAATTTTGTTTGTTGACATACTTATAGAGACAAAAATGGGTCTCATCGCTGAACAAAATTTGGCTCGAAATAAATAACGTTGAATCTTCTTGGAACTTTTCAAGAGAGCAAAGCAATGTCACTTGGGAAGGTCGAACGGCTTCAGTTCTTGCACAAGCTGTATTTTGTACGCTTTCAATTAAGAACTCGACGTAAAATGCGCCAAATCGTTCCACTTGTCAGTCCGAGTTGCTATCATCACCACAGAATTGAATATTCACTCTCAGCTAAGGCTGCTATATTTTCTCTACTTCGTACTGGACATGATCTTTCGGTCGAATAGTATTCAACAATAAATGCTGGGTCTCAAGATGGATGATGGTGTTGCGAATAGTACCCTCAGTAGGCCGATCATGTGGACCATAAGTTGAGCCGAGCGCACGAAACATATACTATACAAAACACGAATTTTCGTAATATAGTTGAATGATTTGTAAAAGTTGTTCAGGCGTTAGTCTTTCCATGATGAAATGCCAAACAATACTGAACAAAAATTACATGACAGTTTGACACGACTCAGGCGTGATCTGTCAAAAAGTAGCTATTGAAAAAAAGTACTCTACTCCCGAATTCTGTCGAAGTCTGTGCCTTGAATTAAAAAATTGAAGACATCGAGGTTCTGAAATTCCTAGAAGTAAAAATTGCTATTGGATCACCCATTATAAATGTTCCCGAAAGAATTCTGGAGGTATGCATTCAAAAACCTTAACCTATAAGCCCGGCATTGAAGAGCAGTAGTTATAAATAATCACTATTATTCCAAATTTGTTAGACATTCAATGAAATAATTTTGTCGATATAGATTTAAACAACCTTTATAGCCGCTTTGAAGTGACAAAAAGATTACTTCATAGTAAGAAAAAAAAAAAATAAATATCAATAAATCATTAGATAATTTTAATGATGATGGCGGCATTTGTGAGAGCATTTTCAGCTAACAAAGAAATATTAGCAGAACAAAAGTAACTTTTTGTTAATTGTTTTCATAAATTCAAACTTCAAATTTGTGCTATCGTCTTAATACCTATTTGTATGCTTCGAATTCTCCACACAAAAAGCTGTTTTTTTATAAACATTAGCGTTTTCTTTTTGTGAATTTCAACTAACATTACGCCTCGCTTTCATTCGTTTCACACTATAAAACTGCATGCCGTAAAAGTGTGCGCTTTATCTTGAAGATTTCATCTTTTCATACAATCAAACAATATCTGCGCTTATTATCTGCCTTTTTGGGTATTCGCTGAGCATTTGGCATTCAATGCGCGTGCGCATATTATTCTCTCTTTTTCAGTTGTCTGCCATTCAATCGTCAATTGTGCATATTTCTATGGTTGTATTTATTCGGTTATTTGTATATATGTTGTATGTATGTATTAATTTTATATCTGTTCGTATTTTACTTATCATGACTTGCAATGTTTATTTTTCTGTTGTTCACTACTTGAAATTACGTAAATTCTAGAAATACATAAATGCACCTTTGAGTGCAGAATCACTTTTAGGAATGGGAGGTGCTTAATGATGTTTATTTATTATTTATTTTTATTTTTTTGTTTGTAAAACTTCAGTATTTTGTCTTAATTTTTGTTAACAATAATATTATTTTATACCAAATTTCTCGATATTCATATTTTTTAACGAACCTGATTTTTATATTCGACTTGAAAATCACAGACCATATATAAGCCGTCATCGATTCGCCATTGATCTGCTAACTAACTTTTGGCGCTAACTTTGTCCAAAAAACGGGGGTAAGGTTCGAGTATTATCAAAGTTAACCAAAAGTAGGTCCAGGAAACGTGCTTTTTAGTTAGGATCAGACCATAGGGAAAGTGATGTTAAGGGGTCAGTAGGGTAACCTTTTTTCCAAATTTTTTTTTTTTTTAGCATTTTCTGTTCCCTTATACCCTTAGAATTAATGTAGAAACCCACTTTAGCATTGGAAGGTTTCGAAAAAGGTCCAAAAATAATAATACCGCTCGACGTTCGAAGCGCTCGGAGTGCACATCTTAAACTTTAAACGCGTTTTTCTCGAAACACACTTTTTTAAACTGGCGGACATGATTCCGGTCAAATTACTCAACCGGTTTGCTTATTTTTTTATGTTTACAAAACGCCTGGATATCGTCCCCATATTTTTTACAATTTATTGACAATGTTGTGACAAAATTTGTGTAAAAAAACATGGGAAAAATTTAAAAAAAAAGTTTAATATTTTTTTATTTATCAACATTTTTCATGAATCCAGTAGGGACGATAATAATTGACGTACTTTTTAAGGATAAATTGGGTTTTTGTGTTTCAGATGATCCAAATATGAGAAATTATGTTCTCCAGTGAAAAAAACGCATCTCATTCAGCCAGCCATTTCTCCGACAAATGTCATCAAAAAATTCCGAAAAAATTGTTTATACACTCACGATATATCTCATGATATGTGAAAAAAGTTCTATTGTAGCATAAAAATTTTTATGAAACAAGAAAAAACGTTAACTCCGGTTGCACCGAAGCTAAATACCCTTCACAGGAGCATTTCTGTTAGTAACTGTTTGTCCAGTTTGTATGGAAGCTATATGCTATAGTAACCCGTTCTGAACAAGTTTTTTAGAGATTACATTGTTGCCTTAAAAAATAATTTATATCAAATTTGGTGAAGATACATTGTCAAATGCGAAAGTTTTCCATATGAGAACTTGATTCCGATCGTTCATTTTGTATGGCAGCTATATGTTATAGTGGTCCGATATCGGCCGTTCTGACAAATGAGCAGCTTCTTGAAGAGAAAATAACGTTTGCAAAATTTCAAATCGATATCTTAAAAACTAAGGGACTAGTTCGTATATATACAGACAGACGGACAGACATGGCTAAATCGACTCAGCTCAACATACGGATCATTTATATATATACTTCATAGGGTCTCTGACGCTTCCTTCTGGGTGTTACAAACATCGTGACAAACTTAATATACCCCGTTCAGGGTATAAAAAGGTCAAAAAAGCAGGCCAGATTACCCTACTGACCCCTTAAATGAGTGTGGTTCACTTGGCATGTAAAGAAGTGATTAGAGTCATGCGAGGACTCTTGCA
Source organism: Bactrocera correcta (assembly GCA_027475135.1). Taxonomy (NCBI): domain Eukaryota; kingdom Metazoa; phylum Arthropoda; class Insecta; order Diptera; family Tephritidae; genus Bactrocera; species Bactrocera correcta. Next base: position 36,297,808 of record CM050326.1, read on the forward strand.
CGCTGAATATATATTTGGTGTGTCGGTGGTGCTTGAGCTTGCTGTGGGTGGTGATTAGGCTCCTAGTACGTGTTAATAGTTCCACTATTAATGACGGTCAGTGCATGTCTAAAGTTTGTTGTGTTCGAAGCCTGATCTACGTACTGTTCGATGTCGTCGACATAATAAAGGAAAGATTAATTTATGTTCGACAACGAAAACATACCGGCTGAAACAGCTTAGAGAGGAGTGCATTATGTACCTTGACCGGAAACATAAGAGCTTCGCTTGTTCCGAAGACTTTTGCTTGTTGCCAACAATATTTCTTTTGTCCTTTCCCCAGCTGCTAACGGGTAGCGACTTGGGGATTTCCTTACGGATCTGTCCTTTGACAATTATCGCAGTCGTATGTGAAGTGAATGAGCACAGGCTGTCAAGTGGAATTTTTAAGCCATCGAATGTGATAATGAGATACAGTTTTACTTTCTGGTTCATTTCATTAATATGGTCGGTATGTATTTAGTGGCGGAGAGTGTCAAGCTTCAGTGAGATAGAAGTTTATTTGACGTCAATATAGTAGAATCATCTGCATATGGCGTGATGGAAACTCCTTCTGGTAGTTAAGAGTTTCGAAATTTTTAAATTAAACAGTAGCGGAAGGAGGGCATTAGCCCCTATTTAATTCTCTTTAACATAGATTTTGTCCACGAAAAAGTACGGTTGATTGCCCGCCGATCAGATAGTTTGCGGTAGTACGTCTTCAGCCCTGGAGGGAGCGTAAATTTCTCGATGCCCTCTAGTAGAGTTGTATGATTGGCTGTGGCAAAGGCTTTTGACAAATCCAACGCTATGAGGATCATCCTTCTAAAAGGTGGTTTTTTATTGATGCCATGAACTATGTGGGCTTTTATGACGTTAACATGATCTAGAACTTACTTTCCAGTTGATCATACAAACATATTGTCCAAATTGATTTAAATTAGGCTACAAGCAACAATAATAGTTTCAAATACCAAAACCACTTAAAACTTTTGGATATTTTGCACGAAATTTGGAAATTCGGGCCTAATAATGAAAATAGGCATTTTTATCAACGAAAATTTTTTTTTCGTTAGATTTGGCTCGTTCTGGAAGACCCACACGGTCGATTGCTGTTTTGTTTCGGGCTCACTCGCATAGATCCATGATTTGTCACCTGTGATGATCTTATAAACGTCTTTTGAAGCATCGCGATTTGTCCGAGATGAATTTTTTAATTCCCTGTAAATAAAATAATTCTCGATTAAATGACAAAACGTTCTGAGTGATGTTATGCTAAAAAATGTCAAACTTTCCAATGGAAATGTCAGATTGCACCTGGCAACACTTAGTGTTGCCTAGTCCAGAAATATAAGTATATTGCAACCTATGTATGATGGATTGATATACTTATATTTTTATATCAGTCTATAAATATAAAGAAATATTCATATTCCCGCCAATTGCGTGTCATTTGTTTTGTGTGATCAGCTGTTTTAACTTGATCGTCAAAATGCCCCATGACTTGAATGGAGGGTGGTGGAGGGCATTTTTCTGACCCGTCATCCAAGCTGGTTCGGCCGGAACGCGAAACTTTAAACGCGTTTTTCTCAAAACTGACTTTTTCGGAACGATGCCCACTATTTCTCAGGTTCTACTGGACCGATTTACTTGAAATTTTTATAGAGTCTTCTTTATAGACTTGTCTATGGTTAGAACTAGACTTATAAACAAATTTTTATTTTTATTATTTTTAAAAATTCGAAATAGTCAGAAAAAGTGATAAAAAAATTTTTTTTCAGGCAGTCGCCATTTTGTGAAAAAAATGTTTCCCACTTTTCCGTAGTTCCGACCATTGCGACATTGTTCTAGATTAATAATCTTTTCTTCCTTTTGGTGTCAGATAACTAGGAGGGTTGATATCGTGGGCATGGTCACGTGGAAATTTTTATAGACCCCCCACTTCGTCAGCTCACAATTTTTGAAATTTTTTACTTTTTTTAGTTTTTAATTTTTTTCTGCACTCTTCAAAAATTAATAAATAACTATGTAGTAAAAAAAAGGTAGCAAAAAAAATAATAATTGCCTTTTTTACGACACTTTAAAAATTACCTGAAATTCATGCTTCTAGACTAGAATACCCCCTTAAGAGATGTACCATCTTCCTAGCTATGTATATCTTCTAGGAAATGTGCCGACCTACCAAGTACAATTCAACTTGTCGTGGTATGCCTTCTTTAACGATTTCCTACGCTCACTAAAAAGCTAAAAGCTTTTATGCTTCCCAGTCACAGCACGAAGCCTCGGGCTATGTAATTTTCTACCCTTTTATGGCATACTCGAGTGTTTCTATGCTGTGATTTTTTGAATTATTAATTTTTATTTTTGTCTTCTGCTAGGCTTTGTTGACTCGTCATTATTCAAGACTTACAATGTGCTCGCGCCAAGTTGCATATTCCTAAACCATACACATTTGTACATATCTATGGGTAAACAAAGATAAATGTATGTATATTTGTAACAGGTTTGTGTTGGCAGCCCACGCTTGTTTGCCACACTTCAGCTAAATTTTATTGTTTTTTTTTTCTTTCTTTAACAGCCAAATATTGGTACAACGTACAGACACATGTAAATGTAAGTTGTAAGCATGTGTAGCTTAAAGCAGCACGTGCAATGCATGCTAATACTACAGTGGTGTCCATAATAACCGGACGTTGAAAATTTTATTTTCTAAATTCTATCATAATATCCGGCATTGAATACATTGTTTTTGCAAGCTCTTTAATTTATTATTGCTGTAATGTTAAAAAATATTCACCAAATAATTTTGAGACAAGTTGCTGAGATGACAGTCGTTGACTGCTTTCAAATTCGTTTCCGTTGCTATAACGTAGATGAGTTCAGGTTTTTTTTAGACGTGTGGCTTTCAAGAAGAAATAAAATTCATATAATTTAAAGACATGATCAAGAATTTAGTTTTATTATAAATAAAAAAAAAATATATGTTCCAAAAATTATTTCGGGTAAGTTACCGTCGTGATTGGCTCGAATAAATTCCCGTCGAGAGTGGTCGAAAATTGCGACCAGCCGATAGACCGAATTTTCGAACACTATGTGCAGCAATAACGCGCCGATTATTCTCTTCCAAAATGTCAATCGTCTCGGGCTTATATACGTAGACAAGCAACTTCACATAACCGCATAAAATATAGTCCAGCGGTGACTTTTTGCGGAAGTATGGGCTAATGATTTCCGCTATTTATAGAGCACACCTAACAGCGACTTTTCGAGAATGTAGCGACGTCTCATTCAACCGAACTGAGCTTCAAAGTTTTTTTGTGAAATTGGATCAGGTTAGATTCCAACTTCCTGCGAACATTGAATAACATCTCCTCAAGCCAGGAAAAGACCAAAAACGGAAATCGAAATATTTTGTATGTAATGTGAAGTACAATCGATACAGTTAAGTTCTGAATATAAGATCATTCAAGTGGCCTGCACTATTATTTTGCAAGAACGAATTCAGTAAACTCATTTTTAGAGTACTTTTTCGATTAAATCAAGTCGTATGTCTTAAAGAGCACGTTCAATATTGACTTCTAAATCTTGAAGACAGTCTTGTTTATTACTAAAGACCAATGACTTCAAATAAACCCACTATAGTCCACTCGTAATTGTGTTAAATTACAACTTTTTGGTGGTCATTCAATGTCACAATTTCTTGAAATAAACGAGTCTTCTTCTTTTCTCGGAATAATTCGGTGCGTGTGGCACTTACCCGCCTTGTTCGAACCATATGTTGTCAAACTTCTTCCGATTTCGGTCATAAAAAGTAGGATATCATCGATTTTTACCGCCCTCTAGTGACAGTAACGGTGTCACCAGCTTCATTTCGAAAGAAGTACGGCGCAATGAATCCACCAGACGAAAAGCCACACCAAACTGTCAACTTAGGGGAATGTAAGGGTGGATCATGAATTATTTGTGGATTTTCTTCCCACCCGAATCGACAGTTTAGTTTATTTATTGCACATACTGAATGAAAGAGAGTCTCGTTGGTGAAATAATTTTCATATAAAAATTGTTATTGTTTTCAAGTTGTTCCAGGGCAAAATCATCAAATTCGTGTCGTGTACGGTGATTCAATGGCTTCAGTTCTTGAGTGAGAACAATTTTATATAGACGGAAGCCCAAATCCTTTCTCCAAATCCACCAGATTGTGGTTTGAGACAGTTCCATTTCTCGAGAACGTCTTGGGATCGACAAATTGCGGTCTTCAGTAACCTGAACGGCAGGAATGTTGCCATTTCTTCGAGCGGTTCTTTGTCTTATTGTCACTTGAGCATTATGTAAGAAAATATACGCTCGATTTCAACAATTCGGCGAATAGCGAGCGCAGCTGTACGATTATTACGACCATAAAATGGCAGAAGGCCACGAAAAGCAAATAATCATTTTAATAATAAAACTGAATAATTTCTAAGCGTTGTTCTTGCTTACGAGTATATCTTTCCATGATGATATTGTAAATAATACATTACGCAGTAAATTCTATTTTTCGGCACCACTGTAACACGAAGAGTTCAATAAATCTTTGCTCAAGTGACTCAACTTCTTAATAATAACAGAGGTTTTTCTTCTCTTCTGACACCGCCAAAGCATCACTCTGTCCGGCTGTCACTCTTAATGACCGCCACAGAGCGTCACTCCAACACGCTACTTTGCCAAAATCATGCCTATTTCACGCTTGCTTTTCCATTTTTGGCAATAATCAGCCCGTGAAGTGGTTATTACGGTAGTTGGCTTATTCATTCTCGATTTTGGCTTATAGGAAGTGTTTGTATGATATACGATATCGCAACTATATGTATGTACGAATGTATATTATTTATATGTATTTCTATATAAAAAAGTGATCTATTATCTGCCAATATTATTATGGGTGCTTTGTGTGTATATTTAACAATAACGAATATTCCAAAAGTTATCAGTATTGAAAGCTTTTCGATAGAAAATCCATCAGCGCAATTATATATAGTTATATGTATATACATAAGCGTATATATCCGTGTAAACATATGTACATACGTACATACATATATACATACATAAGTACCTACATACATATATACCGCATTGTACTCACGCTTTTCTAATGGCGAGACTTGGTGTCTCGCCATATTTGGCAATTGACCTTTAGCTAAGAATTTTTATTCTCGTGTGCGATTTTTATATTCAATCGGTAATTTGTTGGAGATTTTTATCGAAGCTGACGTTGTCAGCATATAAATTGTCTCGCTTTAAATTTTAAACACATGGCACACGATCTATTATTGATTGAAAAGGTTGGTAGTAAATTGCTTGATACAGACTGTTATTAATTTACTACGCATTTCATGCTAAAATATGCTCAATTTGTATGATTATTAAACCTCTAACGGTAATTTACATGTCAGACCTTCCATTTTTGCGTAAATCATTTCGGCAGTAGTATTTTAGTTATTGTCTCTTGCGATAAAGTGACAGATTCGTGCTTAGTACTAAATAATCGATTTTGATTTTCAGTAAAAAAATCAAGAATTATTGCCGTTGCAACAGAATATATAATTTATTTATCATAACAGGGCTATCAGAAAACTCTCAGAAAATAAAAAGAAACATGAGAGAACCCTGGATCTCATAGTTGAGATTAGTCAGTAGAGCTAATCATGGTAACGGACTGGCGAAATATATGCTGTTACTAAGGAGCCCAGAAAAATAACTGACGAGATCATCAGTTCATTCTTTGTGGGATCGGTTGTTGCTGGTGAATTTTATGAAAGCAATGTAATGTAGTTTTCCGATTTCCTTTATTTTCACTGTCATTATTGGACTAATCTACTAAGTTACAAGCTCCTAGCCTTTAAATTTAACACATTATAACTGAAAAAACCTAAAGCATTGGTTATATAGAAGATATGCGACAGTTTCCCGAGTTTCTTTATTTTTACTGTCTTTGTTAAGTATGTAAAAGAGAATAGTTCTGCGAAGTCTCTCTTTTTTAATTAATTATTAAAGGCAGGCAACGGGAAAATAAAATAACTGATTAATCGGTTGTTGTTTCTGGTAGTGAACGAGGACAAGACGAAATATCTCCTGTGATCTAAAAAACAGTCGCCGCACTCACGGCTTCGCTCCCACTTCACTATTGACAATCATAACTTCGAAGTCGTATATAATTTCTTTCATCTTGGAACCAGTATTAACCGTAACAACAATGTCAGCTTCGAAATCCAACACAGAATAACTCTTGACAACAGTTGTTAATTCTAGTAGACTGTGTAGGCAAATGAGAAGTAAAGTCCTCTCTCGATGAACAAAAACCAAACTCTATAAGTCACTCAATATTCCCGTCGTGATAAATGGTGCAGAGGCATGGACGATGACAATATCTGATGAGTCGCCGTTGCAAGTTTTCAAGAGAAAAGTTCTGCGAAAGATTTATGGTCCTTTGCGCGTTGACCACGGCGAATATCGCATTCGATGGAACGATGAGCTGTATGAGATATACGACGACATTGATATAGTTCAGCGAGTTAGAGACGGCGGGTACGCTGGCTAGGCCATGTTGGCCGAATGGACGAAAACACTCCAGGTCTGAAAGTGTTTGACGCCGAGGGAAGCAGAGCACGATTAAGACCTCCACTCCGTTCGAAAGACCAGGTGGAGAAGTACTCGACAAACTTGGAGTCTCCAATTGGCGCCACATAACGAAAAGAAGAAACAACTAACGCGCTGTTGTTAAATCGGCTATAAACGCGCAAGCGATATCTACGCCAGTAAAGAGATGTGATATATAATTGTCCGATCATGAAAGAATTCGAAATATGATCAATAGAATGTCAAAATTCACCAACGTATTAAATTTCATTCGTATATCCCAAAAACTGACGAAGAAATATTTTTAATCCCAAAAAAATAAACTTCACCTAAAAAGTTGCTATCTCGAAACCGGTTTTGGACCCATATTATCTTAGACAAAGTTGTTTACAATGAACCGTAGAGCATTTCCCGCCTGAGCGATTTTCTCTTTTTTCGGCACCCTGTAAATCAACCCGCTCTAATGTATATGGGATATGTATTTGTTTATTATCTATTTAAATTTCCCTCGCATTTTTGAACTCATTTGTTCTTGTTTTTTCTTCACCCCAGTGTTAAATGTTTCCAATTACGCTGAACACTACACCCCAATCTTTGTGATACTTTTGTTACACCCTGAACGAAGTTTATGTATTATATGTGCCACAAAGTTTTTAAGCAAACGTCGGATACTGTCTAACCGTTTGTTTTTATATACGTGTACTTAATTTTTCAAATATCACTCTGAAATTTTACACAACTCCTTTCCTCCCCAAGAAGCTCCTCTATGGGAACTGTCGATATCGGATCACTATCTCATTTAGATGCCATGCAAACTGAACGTTCAAAATCATGTTCCTGTATGAAAAACTTTTTGATGTAAGAAGGGTATTCCAACTTCGGTGTAGCCGTTTTTTCTTGTTTTTGTTTTGTTTTTATTTTCAATTTTTCTATTATTTCTCTTCATCTTGCATTATGTATACGTACATGTAGTGCTTCATTGGTAGTGTTGACTTTTGGTTTTATTTATATGCACCCGCTTACTCGTTTATTGACCCGTCTGCTGCGCTATGCCGCTAGAAATGATAAGAACTAAATTTGAATGCATTTGACCGTGTTTATCGCCAAGTATATAAAATATATACATATGCCAAATGTATAATGTGGTTGATCTCTTGAGAGAGTTGTCTTTGTTTATATACGCTGTTGGGAAATTAAGCGCTTAACTGTAAATGAACTTTATTTTGGAGTTGTTGTCGAAAGAACAACTAGTCAACCGACTATATATTTTTTTTTTTTTCGAATAAATAAAATGATGATTTTTAAATTTGTTTGTAGTGTTTCGATTAATCACTGCACTTTGGTCTATTTTAGTAGAAGTAACGAAGAATTCCAACAAACCTTAAGAAAATAGTTGTTTTTTGTGAAATATATAAGGAAAGAACTTTAATTTGATTCATATTGTGTGTCCAAGATTTGTCACTGTGATTCAGGTAATGTATGTTATCGTGTAATATTGTATCTATTAAGCTCTCGCTTGTGTATGAAGTCAGTGTCGATGAAGTCGTTTTTCAATTAAACAGTTAATATCTGCAATAATGTGTTTCTATCGTAAAGTTTAACATTTTTGATATTATGCATGCTCAGACCCTTTGGAGCGATTTTTGTGTTGTTTACAGTGCCTTAAAATATTCATCTCGGTCAAAAAATGCGATTATTTTTTTAGAATTTTCGTTGCGGATAATCTCAGTAATTGATATATCGATTAATTTAATTAAGTTTTTGGCGATGAAACGTCATAGATCACTACAAAAGAAATTTCGTGAAGGTCGTCCAAAACCGAGTTTTGTCCCTGAAACTATTGTTGTCGTGCGAAAACTGATATTCGCCATGTGACCTATCGTGAGATTGAGATAATAAAGGCGTTAGTGGGTCCATCATGGATTTAATATTTCATGAACATTTGACTGTAAAAAAAATTGGTTCACTTTGGATCTCACTCAATCTGTCGCGATAAATGTTAAAAAATACGTTTGGTGAACAGATGTTGAATCTTGTATTGACGCGTATGAGCTCGAAAGTACGGGCTTTTTCACATGAGCCGAATCCAAGAAAGATTGTTCTAGCACGAGGCACTTCCAAGAAAAAGGTTGCCTGTTTTTTGGAAAAACTGGACATCTGGGAATGAACGAACAACGCAGCACAGTGAATTCTGAGTGGCACACAATAAATTCTTTGATATTTGTCTTTCAAGAAATCGGGAAAACCCACCGCCGAAGACGGATCAATGACAGCTTTCATATATCGACTGAAACAATCATATAGTTCTGGAGAATATTTTTAAGATTTTCGATTACTAACATTTGATTTTGATTTCTAATTCCGAAATTCAAAGACATCCTACGTATATTACACTCCTTTGATAATACGAGGGCTGCTATATATATTTCTGGCCCAATAATGAAAATAGGAATATATATCAACGAAAATGATTTTATTGTTTTTCAAAATATTCTCCATCAAGATTTATACACTATTGCATGCGCTCAAACCAATTTTCGAAGCACTTTTTCCACTCCGATTGAGGCGCCTCCAAAACATGGTTTTTGAATGCTTCAACAGCATCTTCTGGCGACGAAAATCGCTGGCCACGCATTATTTTTTTGATGTGTGGGAACATAAAGAAGTCATTGAGTGCCAAGTCAGGGCTGTACGGCGGATGACCCATCAATTCGACATTTTGGCCGGTCAAAAAGGCACTGGTTTGAGCCGATGTGTAAGAGCTCGCATTGTCATGGTGCACAATGATTCGTCTTCTCTTGTTCGTTTTTCGAATTTCTCCGAAGACTTCAGGCAAACAAATGGTGGTGTACCACTCAGAATTGACCGTCTTACGTTGCTCAAGTGGAACAGTCGCCACATGACCAGTTTTGCCGAAGAAACAGGCGACCATTTGCTTCGAAGTGCTTCCACGAACAACTTTCGTTGGATTTGGCTCACCTTGGAAGACCCACACGGTCGATTGCTGTTTTGTTTCGAGCTCATACGCACAGATCCATGATTCGTCACCTGTAACGATCTTATAAACGTCTGTTGAAGCACCGCGATCGTATTTTTTCAGCATTTCTTTACACCAATCCACACGAGCCTTTTTTTGAGCGATTGCCAAATTGTGCGGTATCCAACGAGAACAAACCTTTTTTACGGCCAGGTGTTCACGCAATATCGAATGCATGCTGGTGGGAGAAACGCATAGGCATGCCTCTGTCTGAAGGTATGTTACATGATGGTCTTGCATTATCAGTTCACGTACGGCATCGATGTTTTCTGGCACACCGGCTGTTTTTGGACGACCTTCGCGGAATTCGTCTTTGAGCGAGCGTCGGCCGCGATTGAATTCGTTGTAACAGTTTTTCACAGTGCTATAAGATGGCGCTTCATAGCCATACAAAGATTTTAGTTCATCGATGCACGCTTGCCGTGATAATCCACGTCGAAAGTTGTGAAAAATGACCGCACGAAAATGTTTACGAGTTAATGCCATTTTTTGGCCGAGATGAATTTTTCATTCCCTGTAAATAAAACAATTCACGATTAAATGACAAAACGTTATGAGTTATGTTATGCTAAAAAATGTCAAACTTTCCAATGGAAATGTCACTTATTGTTGCCTAGGCCAGAAATATATATAGCAGCGCTCGTACGATACTGTGTCAGAATTCATGAATATTTCAAGGTATAATTAAATGTTGCCAAGTTCAACTGCTTGTTGCTTGAGATCGAATAACCATGACTAAAAATACCTATAGAGTTCAAATATCTTTATAAATTCATATCAATTCAAAAATAAAAATAAAATAGTTTATACTATTTCGAAATAGCAAATCTAACACAGCTTATTGAAACTGAGTCTGCTTTTGTTTATTATTGATCTCAGCTCGATTTGCAATTTATGTACATATGTATATGACCAATTCACAATAAATTCATAGAAATTCTCCTAAAACGCTTATAGTTAAAATAAAGGAGTTCCCAATAAATTGCTTAAATTCAACGATAAACGATTCCAAAAATATTCGTTGATCTATCGAACGCTAGTGAAAATTAACAATCTATTTTCTCAATTTTCTAAACCACAGAAAGTGCTGAATCGAACAAGCAACTGTGATAAAGGCAATAAAGTCTTCACATTTTAATAGTTATACAGCTACGCAAACACCCTTTGCACCACACATTCATACTCAAAACTAAATGCAGCAAAAACTAATGAAAAGTGGCAGCAAATCGCTGATAATGGTCGACACCCACAATTAAGTGGCTCAAGCGTATTTCAACGTCAACACCCACTTGAGGAATGCATGCACGCACACACATACAATATCTATGCAATATATGGTACATATGTAAAGGTATGAGTATTCAATGACGATACACAAGCGTAGCCAATTTAAAGATTTCCGCACCATTTGCAGTGTATTTAAGAAATATTAAAACATCGTGTTGTTTGCATTTCTCTGCAGGCCACTCGGCGTACGGCATGCGTATCTGCGAATGTGTATGTGCGTAAATGAATGTTTGTATCTTCACCATCGATAACCATTTAAAATTGATTGCCTGCTAAGAATTCCATACATATACATACATGAACGCATACATATATACAATGAAGATATATGCCATACAGCTGTTGGCCTGTGGCACGCCGGCATTTCGGCACGCACACGCCTCACCCACACACGCTAAGCAATTGTTCCTATGCTGACTTCACATTTGTTGCAAGTAAAGTGAATGACTTCTGCTTGCCGCGCTATTAAATTGTTTTCACAACACGCTTCTTCTTCTTCTTCTAATTGTACTCATAGTATTTTTAGAAATATGTGTAAAACAATCGAAAATATTTGTACATATTTGACTAACAGAGAACATTGAAAGCATTTTATAGCATTCGAAAGGCTTTTTAGTGCATTTAATAGCTGTGATTCGCTTTGAAAGTTTCGAGCATTAAACCAGTGGCTTTGAATATACCAAATAGCAGAGGGTATATTCTGGGTATAAGATAATCTCTCATTAGAATAGCTTGGAATTATCATGTACTTCTATGGGATTACTATTGGCTTGCCAGCGAAAATACTTGGGCTGGAAGAAAATTCAATATACGGAGGATGTTGAGCACTGTGTAGTTTTAAGGTGCTCGCAGAAAGGACGGCCATTCCGTGAAGCACAGCCGTGCGCAAATGTCCTGATGTGCAAAAGGCATTTATTTTTTGAAGACAATTCTCTCAAATGTTGGCCGAAGATACGTCTAAGATGGTACATCCGTTGTGTACAATTTTCAGTGCCTCTTTCGAGCATTTCGACTGGTAACTGGCGAATGACACGCCCGATGTTTAATTCCAAGGTCGGAAATGAACCGGGATTATCCGAATAGACTTTAGACTTTACATATCCCCACAAGAAAAAGTCTTACTGTGTGATATCACCCGATCTTGGTGGCCAATCGTCCGGCAAAAAACGTGAAATTATCTGCTCACCGAAGTATTCTCTCAATAAATCCATTGATTGATGCGATATGTGGGATACGGCGCCATCTTGTTGAAGTCAAATGTCACTGAAATCACTAGCTTCAATTCAATATGGACCAATGATTCCACCGGTCTACAAACCACACCATCTTGTTTTATTTTCTGTATAAAATGGCAGTTCTTGGATCTCTTCGAGCTGCGTTTCGTCCCAAATACGGCAAGTTCGATTATTTACATACCCATTAAACCAGAATGAGGCCAATTTCTAAAAAAAAATTTGGTTCGATAAAGTCGCATTTTCTTGGAACTTTTCAAGAGCTCATTAAGCGAAGCGACGTCACTTGGGAAGGTCGAGCGGCTTCAGTTCTTGCACAAGGTGTGCTTTGTATGCTTTCAATTAAAGATCTCGACGAATAATACGCCAAGTGGTTCCATACTTCAGTCCAAGTTACTGCGAATGTCGTCGAATCGACTCGCCACGTTCTTCGTGTACACTCTCAGCTACGGCTGCTATATTTTCTTAACTGCGTGGTCTAATCGATCGAATATTATCCAATAATGAATGCTCTGTCTCAAGATGGGTGATTATTTTGCGTATAGTACGCTCAGTAGGTCGGTTATGTTAACCTCAATTGAGCGAAGGGCGCGAAACACTTTTTTTACAGATCGTGAATTTTCATAATAAAGGAACAATACTGAACAAAATTAATATAAAAGCTTGACACGACTGACGTTTGATCTGTCATAAAAAGGCTACTCAAAAAGTAAACCATTAAACCATACTATTTTTGGATAACAGAAAGCAGTATATCCTTTCCTTACTTCCTAAGTACTGATACATACACCCGTAAATCAAACACTCAATACCGACAAATGCTTTTAATTTTCCCACTTTTCAAACTTAAAAACGCTCCCACGTAAGTGTTGATTACAAGTTTTGAGTTATAAACTGCGAGAAAAAAACTCTCTCCCACATTTTCAAAAATTTTTTTCCGCACAAACCACATTGTATTTTGTAAAACAAAAAAATTGTGGTAAGTTATGACATAGAAATATCATAAAAATAAGTTTTGTAAATATATGTACACAAGAGAAATTAATAGTGTGAGTCGAAAATAAATAATGCATAAGTCACCTGTCACACGGCCTACACCAGCTTATCGGTGTTGGCAATCAAAGGCGCTTGCGTTATTTAAACAGCCTGCGGTGAATAGCTGCCATTGAGCTTTGCGGAAATCCATTGTTGTCAGTTTTTGTTTATTTTTATTTTAAGGTAACGTATGTATATTTTTTTGTTCGCTGGAAAAATTTGTGATTTTAAAAGGTTTACATACAAAAGAGTATTCATAGTATGTCTGGTATGTATGTCTGGTGCCTGTATTATTTTATTTACTTTCCATTTAACGCTACTGAAATAATTATTGGCATAAAGGCGGCGCTTGTAATCAATGCAAAAGCAATGTCTCATGGTCCATTCAAATTTATTCACTTGATAGCATTAAGCCCCTGGAAATCGCAAATAAATAATAGTTTGTTGACTTAAAAGTCAAATTGTTTTATCCAATAGTATTTGCGCATGAAATTTGTTTAAACAAAATGCGACTTCTAATTTGTTGTGAGGTTTATTTTTGGTAAACTATTCATCATATCTTTTTCGACATATTCAGAGGCTCCGCTGTCGATGCCTCGCTCTCATGTGGCATATAGTAGTATACAGGGAGTAGTGGTTTATCCTTGATACGATTTACTACCACAACCGTCAAATCTTCAAGTTGATATTATACATAGTTCCTACACGACATCCATGCCATAGCCGCCCCTCTTTAGTTTGACAAAAAGCTCGGTAGAAACGATCCTATTTTTGTAGAGGTTCAACCGCAGTACCTTCAGTTCCACACCCTCAGAATGCTGAGTAGGTAACTTCTGTACCCCCAGTTAGGCAAGTGAAGTCACCATCCCCTCTTCTAAGTCTAGATACTGCTGCATTTGTCATGATGTCATTTGCTCACATATTCTTTGTATATGATACTAATGCGATGATATGATTTATTTCAAGCTCGAAGCACTTTTGACACTGGATTTTTAAATTCTGCGCTTTCGTAGGTCTTCTGGGTTTTGCTAGAAGCTTGAATCGCTGCAAAACCAACAAACAACCGATAAATATTAACGTCTACCTAAAATTGCGTGTACACTAGGGTGATTTAAAAAAAAATTTTTTTTATCTGATAATAAGAAAAACTAGAAAACTGTATGTAGGAGGACCTTCCCGCTACAATTAAAAACTCATATTTGGAGAGGCTTTCTTAGAGGTGTCTAGGAACCTATTTTCCCGAGTACCAATCGAAGAAAAAAAATTTTTTTTGAATCACCCTAGTGTACACAGCATTTAAAATTTTACAAGAAAAAATAAATATAAAGTGCTTATTACAAATGTCAACCAAAGCAAAGTGCATTTATTTATTGTCGAAAATTGATCGCCTACAAATGAAAAAATAATACACGCAATGCAATAGCACACACACTGATATTTTGAAAGGAAATGCACAAAAATTACTCATCACAGTTAAATTATTCTATACACTTCATCATGAGCATGTTTATATACATTAGGGTCGTACAATTTATTAGGTATATATAGATATAGTTATGGTGTAAACTTCAGAATTAACTTCGCAAAACCAAAGAAATTCGCCTATACGACGAACTTCCAAGTCTTCAAGTTGTTATAAAATTCTAAAATGTGAAATCCTCGGATGGCTCGGACATGTTCTGAAACCAGATCCAGATACAATCACTCGAAACGCGCTATCGACTGGAATCGGAAAGAAAAAGTATATTGAGCGATTTAGCCATGTTCGTCTGTCTGTCTGTCCGTCTGTCTGTCTGTATATATACGAACTGGTCCCTCAGTTTTTAAGATGTCATTTTCTCTTAAAGAAGCTGCTCGTTTGTCGGAAACACTATAACATATAGCTGCCATAAAAACTGAACGATCGGAATCAAGTTCTTGTATGGAAAACTTTCACATTTGACAATGTATCTTCACAAAAGTTGGCACTGGTTATTTTCTAAGATAATAATGAAATATACAAAAAAATTGTTCAGATCGGCTTACTATAACATATAGCTTCCATACAAACTGAACACATAGATACTAAAGAAAATACACCTGTGAATGGGTATAATAGCTTCGGTGCAGCCGAAGTTGACGTTTTTTTTTCTTGTTTTATCTTCTATTCAGAGTCGATAGAAAATCGTGCCCAACTTCTCAGTGGCGATTTCCAAATATAGACCAAAGTGGATAATTTGTTAAAGCAAACAAAAATTGTAGTAAAATGAAACCCAATGGAAATGGAAGCAAAAATAACAAAAAAGAAAAGAAAAATGAATTAAGAGCACTGTGGTCGTAATTATTAAAAATAGGTTTAAACAATATTTTGTTTTGTTAAAATCGGAAAATAATTTCAGACTACCCTAACAAAGTTTCTGTGCAGTTTTGATTATGCGTCAATATGTTTACACTCATGTCGACATATGCAATGTATATTTAATTATGCACTTTGCATTTCGTTCTTTTCATTTCTTTTAACCATTTTCAAAATATTGATAACGAACAGCCAAATAAATGACCACAAATAGTTAATCAATTTCCGGTTTGCTTGAATAATACAAACATTACATCACTGCCATTTTGGGAGGTCTAAATTAATGCTTCAGATTTTTCTTTACGTTATGAAAATATTTAATAAACAATATTTAGAATAATATCAACAAAAAGACTACGCGGTAAGAGGAAACAAAATGGTCAGTCACAGGTACAATTCAAAAGTCATTTTGTAAAAAGTCTTCTAAAAACACCTTTTTGGGTAAAGGATTTTTCTCATAGAATAAAGATTAGGTAGTCGAAAAAGTCTTTTCTTATTTTGTCAATAGATGTCGTTGCAGTCGTATATCTCCAACATTGTGCCGTATCATATGCCATATGTTATATAATACCCAACGATTAAACTATAGTGTTGTAGTGTAGTGTATATAGTGTTGGAAAGGTGAGATTTTAAGTTTCATTTAACCAAAAAAAAAATTGAAAAAAAGTTACAGCTGTTCAAAAATAAGTGAAAATAAACAAAGAAATTCGCTATGTTTTGATTTTTTTTTATAAAAAAGGAAAGTATGCCACGCAAGCCAACAATGAAATTTGTGAAGTTTACGGAGACGTGCTGTATCAGTTCGTGTAGGACAAAAATGACTCGCTCGATTCCGTTCTGGGAATTTTGAAATTTCGATTTACACTAAAGGAATAATGTCTCTAGCGGAAAGATGACAAAAAGTGGTCGGCTAAAATGTACCGTAGTTTATTAATTTATTAGTATAAATCTAAAAAAAAAATAAGTTGAAGTTTGATTAGAAATACGAAAGGACTTTTTCGACTACCCAAAATATTTATTAAATAAGTTAGCCTAGATGGCTGCTTGGCGGGTATTAATAGAATAAATTGTTAGTAATATAAAAAGTTAAGTTCTTATATTCTGTAACTATGAGCGCTTTGCAGCAATGAGCGATTATCATGCTCATACCATTTGGAAATGACTCAATAATAATCAGTATTTAACCTGTGGTACTGAAGTGATTTGAAGTGAATGAAATTTAACGCTCTCCCTCATTTCACAAAAACAAATGAAAAAAAGCTTATTTGCATAAGTTTGTACTTTAAAATCGTGAGCAAAATAAAAAAAAAAGCATTTTTGAAATATTTTTACTCAAATAATACTAAATGCAAAGAAAGCTACCGAAAGCTTATGACAAGAAATTTGTAGAAAAATCTTATTTTGCTATACAGTTGCAGTTATAACGGCACAACCATGACTAGTAAACTCTATTCCGCATCTGGCAAATGTAATGTGTTAATAAATATTGCTTTCCTAAAGATATCAGATAGCAAGCTAATGGAAGGATTTTTTTGAATAAAATCGAAATTTCGCATATTGAATGCTCGTAGTTTGCATAAATATAATAAAATTTTGATAAAAAAAAATATAGTAAATATTACTTAAGGAAATCGGTTCAAGGAATGAATTTTTTGATTATAACCATTATATTAATAGTAATTATTTAATTTGCTAACAAGCTTGTGATATTTATAGAAAAATTACATTATATGCATTAAAATTAAGAGTGATTTAGACTTTCGAAAATCCGACTTACAGTTTGAAGAATTATGGATTATAACGCATATCATGAATGTCAATAGTCTCATATTTACTAGCAACCTGTTGATTGTTGAAAATACTACATTTAATGATTTTTGTTAAGTATTTGTATCAAAACGATGGCTTAACTTTTTTAAACTGCAAATATTTAATAGCATAAGACTGCTATAAAGAATTTAGAAACTTGACGTTATTACCATAAATGGCGTCTCATATAATCAGTTGATGGCGCTTACGTTTTACTATCGACATTTAAAATACATGTAATGATGGCAGTTTTTGCAATAAAATTGTCCAAGCAATTTATGTCGTTAAGAAATATGAAATGTCTGAAGCTGAAAATGTTTTTGCTTAGGAAACAGATCAAAGAGTACTTTTAAGTTTCAAGATAAAAAACAAAAATGGAGGGAAAGAATAAAGTAAAGTAAGAAGTTAAACACAGGAAATGGCATACTACTGTGCCCAAAAAATAAGATGACATTGTATTTATTTTGAAAATTCTTTATTTATTCTTCCAAATCAATTTCATCTCCTTCAAAGTAATTCCCTCCCGATGCTATGCACTTATGCCAAGGGATTTTCCAATCTTCAAAACACTGGTTGTAGTCACTTTCCGGGATGGCCTTCAGCTCCGTCTTCGCTGCGGCTTGAATCGCCTCTATCGTATAAAAACGGTGTCCCCGGAGTGGTCTTTTAAGCTTGGTGAACAGCCAGAAGTCGCACGGCGCCAGATCAGGTGAACACGGTGGTTGCGGAACGATATGGGTTGAGTTTTTGGCGAAATGATCACGAATTACGAGGGCAGTATGGGATGGTGCATTATCGGGGTGTAAAAACCAAGAATTGTCTTTCCACAATTCCGGCCTTTTTAGGCGGATAGCGTTACACAAACGACGCATAACGTTCAAGTAATATTCCTTGTTGACTGTTTGACCGGTTGGAAGGAATTCATAATAATGCACAACACCACGATAATCGAAGAAAACAGTCAACATGACCTTGATTTTTGAGCCACTTTGGCGCGATTTTTTTGGTTTCGGCTCTCTTTTGGCACGATATTCGCTCGATTGATGGTTGTTTCGGGGTCGTAAGCATAGATCCAAGTCTCATCGCCAGTTATAATGCATTTCATGGCATCCTGGTAGTCGGAAAGCATCGTTTCACACATTTCAACGCGACGCCTTGCCTTTTCTCCAAAAAATTCAATGTTTTCGGTACCAGTCGAGATTTGACGCGCTTGAGGCCCAAAACATCCTTCAAAATGGTATTGGCTGAGCCTTTCGATATGCCAACTTCATCAGCAAGGTCTCTAATTGTTAATCGACGGGTTTTCAACACCAAATCTTTGATTTGTTGAACGTGAGCTTCGTCGGTTGAGGTTGATGGTCGCCCTGGACGCTCTTCATCTTCGACACGTTCACGACCGGCTTGGAACTCACTATGCCACTTGTAAACACTTTTTTTAGACATAGCCTCATCACCAAAGGCTTTCTGCACTTATTGAATGTCTTCAGTTGACTCGAAAATTTTGTCCTTGGAGCGGTCGTTTGAGTTTGCTGAAAAACCAGAAGTTACACAGAGCTAAATCAGGCAAATACAGTGGTTGCATCACAATACAAGTTTGGCGAAAAACTCACGAAGAACCACAGCAGTATGCCACGGTGGTCGTGGTCCAAAAACCAAGAGTTGTCAGCCCATAATTCTGGCCTCTTTTTACGAATACCTTTACTTACACGACGTATAACGCTCAAATGGTATTCATTGTTAACATTTTGAGCGGTCGGAAGAAATTCAGAGTGCACCGCACATTGATAATGGAAGAAAATTGCCAACATAGCTATTATTTTTGACCTGCCTTGACGTGGTTTTCTCGGCTTCGGCTCAGCTTTGTCACGATATTCGACCGGTTGCTCGTCTGTTTCTGGGTCGTAAGCATAGATCCCAGATTCATCGCCAGTAATCATACGTTTCATGACACGCTGGTAGTAGGAAAGCATTATTTCACAGACGTTAACGCGATGCTGTTTTTCAAAAAAGTTGAGAGATTTTGGAACCAATCGTGCTTTCATTTTTCTTGGATCCAAATGAGCTTTCAAAATGGTTTTCACTGATCCTTACGATATTGCAACGATGCAAGTAAGATCTCTGACTATTAATCGTCGATTCTCAAGCACTAATTCTAATTATTTTATTGTCGTGTTGATCACGATAGCTTAATCGAGCTCGAGAGCGCTGCAGTGAAGTTTAAAGCTGATAATTGGCGCCAGACTATTATTTAAGGTCAGGGGTACCCAGTGCTTGGTAATCCGAAAATGTGTTGCTGATTAAAAAATCTTGTTTTTTGGCATGTGGTTCCAGTTGATGTTGATGACCGTCTTAGATGTGCCTCGTCCTCAATGCGTTCTCGAACTCTTTGAATAATTTGTACCAATCAGAAACACTTCCTCGCGACAAACAGTTATCACCGAAGGCCTTTTTCAACATTTTTAATGTTTTGACCCCAAAAATTTGATTCCGCATACAAAATTTAATGGAACTTCTTTGTTGAATAATTAATTAATAGATTTTCGCGTGAAATGTAAACTAAAAGTCTTACTATTTTTTGGCCACAGTAGTATACTACATAGTATGAAAACAACATTTAGATACAAATGTATGGTATAATTTATTTCACATCTACTGACGTCTTGACTCAACTTATTGTTGTTTTACTTACTCATGTATTTGTTTATTTCTTCCCATTGCAGGTTAATTATACATTAATAGCGGCAACAACATAAAAACTAAGAAAAAACGCAGGCGCAAACAACTGCAACTACAAATAGCATTAAGAGAGCACGAACAATGCACATGCACACACACACACGAGTGCACAGCAACACAATTGCCGCTTGAAGAAATAAACAACACCGCGAGTGGCGGCGGAGACTGCGACGCGGCAGAGGCAATAAATCAGTGACAACAACGGCAAAATGTTGACTGCAGTTTATCAACAACAACAGCAGCAACAAAAACAACAAGAGCAAATAACTACAAACAACAACTTTGTAGAAACTAAAGCACAAGACGAACATAAACGACGTCTCGCCACACGGCTGCTGCCAGAGAGACGCTAAGCAACGCGCACCGGCACCGGCACCGGCAAACAAAGTGAACTTATTACAAAAGTGTAAACAAAAATACGAGCTGCAGCAGCAAAAACAACACAGCTAAGGTAATATACACGAATACGGCGCTTTGACAGCAGCAGCAACAACAACAACACAAGTTGTTTATGTGCATCCACAACCAAGAGTTATTGTTGTTATTGTAAACTGCGGATTTTTTCTCTATTTTTCCTTGCAACAACAGCTTATTGCAAGCGCTGCATAGTAAGCATACAAGCGTGAGCGTAAGCTGGAAGCAACCGAATACCTGGCGCTGCTTAATTGTTGCACGGCTTGGTGAACAGCAAGCAACATCGTCAACACAGACCCGCTGAGGTGTTTACACAAGTGACAGCTGCAATAACTTAAGCATTAGCAGCAAAGCAACAACAACAACGAAGTATACATATATAAATACAATAGATTTTTGTAAAATAGTCAACGGCAGTGGCAGCTCACACAATTAAATTGCGCGGCGTAGAAACTAATTGAACACTGTGGAACAGGTACAGCGGCAGCAAAAACAACAACAGCAAGCGCGGCAGTGATCACTAACTAACAACACGCCACACCGTTGTCACTACAAGTGGCCAGCGGTCCATTTTGGTTGGCCGACACCGCGCTGATTGAGTGTCACAAATAGCAGAAGAACGCGGCGCAAAGCAAAAGGCAAAAAGTTGCGTTCATCCGCATAGTAAAAACAACAGCGCAGTGCGCGCCTGTTGTCAACTATAATTGCAAAGCCAAGAATTCGCGCGTTTATTGCTTGTGTTGCCATGCGAAGTGGCAACGACGCACAGCGAAATAGTTGCAAATAGAATAGCATAACGTAGTGTAAGTGCACACACACACACTCACATACATATAAGCAGTTGTACATATATGCATTTTTACTTACATAAGCGACTATATAGTATATGTATTTATATACACAGCCGATCTCGTTGTTGCATTTAGTTTAATGTTGCCGCAATTGGAGCCGAGCACAGAAGCGGCGTAATTTTTTTTTCCGTTTTTGACTTCTTTCATTCGTTATTTTCGCTTTACGAGGACGCTTAAACACAAGCAAGAGAATATTTGCCTACAAACTGCAGTTGCGGCGACAAAGCATTGGCGGACAATAATCCACACAGTACCAACGGAATTCACGAAACGCTGCACAACAACAACAAGAACAGTAGGGAATAAAAAGTTGCAATTTAAACGCAACAGACAGACAGCATTTTTCATAGCTACCGGCGACCAGCAGCGCCTGCGAATAAAAAGCACTTCATTTGGCATAGAAAACGGGTGTTTTTTATTTTTGTTGTTTGTACGCTTTTTTGTTGCCGCTCGATTGCAATCAAAAAGCAAAGAAACTGCACGGTAAAAGAACAAACGCGCGCCGAGTGGCGACAAACTGAAAGGAACTCGCCGAGCGTGACTGCAAAGTGTGGAGGCATTAAAGCAAAACGGCGGATCAGCTTGCCAGCATCAAAAAAAAAAAACTGCGAAAAAAGCATAACAACAATAGCGCACGTTGGCAACAATAGCATGCGCTAACGGTACAGCAGCCATTTGCCTAATGAAGCATTAGATAGAGCAACAACTGGCAATTTAAAGCAAAAACAGCAACAAAATACAGACAGCGTTTGCGAGCGCAGCATAAAGAAATCACATCAACAACAACAACAACGGCAAACATGCACAGTGCAACGCATTCACCAACAGCCGCTGCGCCATCGGCGGCGCAACGTGGCAGCGTGACAGCCAATGGCCTTGAGTTAACCACAACACCGCCAGTAGCGCCGGCGCGGCACACGCGCCCCTTGCCCGCACAACGCGCCGGCAGCGGTTGTGTCAGCGGCAATGGTAGCAGCAGCTCATCCACGACCACCTCTTCGCCACCGCAATATAGTGAAGACTTGCGACGCGCCAATATGCCCACCACGTTGGATTTACTGCCACGTCAAGGTAGCGTCTCATCGACCAAGACCTGTGAAGTCGATTTGGGCGATGAAGAGCGTGACACTTTTTCGCCGGTAAGCACTGCCACCAGCAGCAGCGCGGACGAATGTGCTGACGGCAGCAGTCCCAGTGATGCGGCCATGCTTGCTGCAGGTGGTGGCGCTGATAATGTTGGCAGCAACAGTGCGCGTGCGAACAACAGCGGCAGCAGCAGCGCTTATGATAATAAAGTCTACGATGTTGTGCATTTGCCGACAGTAGCACCAACGCCAGCGGCGCGCTTGAAGGTGTCCAATGGCAGTGGTGTTGGTGGGGGTGGTAGTGTTGCTGCTACAACTGGTGGCGGTATTCATTCCACTTCGAAGGAGGAGAAGCAGCGACAGAATGAGGAGATTGTTATTATGGAAACGTCGTCAATTTCTTCAGAAACTGGCTCATGGGAATCGGTGTTTCCGCACGCCAACAGTATTGCAACAGGCAGCGTGGTGTCAACGGCCGCAGCGAGCGTACCTACTGTTGGTCTTAGCACCACGGCTGTTGGCAAAGTGGCTGAGGTAAATTATCCAGCTTTTAGTACAGAATTTTCTCATGGTGAAAATAAACTGCCGAAAGCAACCTTCGAGCTGCCGCGGGAGCGCGATAAATGCGGCGCAGCAGAGCCGCAAGTTAATTTACTTAAAGAGCCTGATATCGCGCCCTACCTGCGGGAGCGCACCTACTCGACAGGGGCGTCAGTAACTGCAGATACCAGCTCATTATTCACTGGCATCAGTGCACATTCGCTCTTGCGTGATCTGGAGAGGCGTGAGAACCCCATGAATTCTTCCGGGCATAGCGCCTGCTTCATTGACGCTTCATCGCTGCGTGATGAGGATGAAGTGCTGTCCTTTCCAAGTCTGGATGGACAGCAGTCGAATGAGGATGCTAAGGATATTGAAGAGCATGTGGAAGAACAGCCAACGAAAGTGGTTGGTGGTGAAGATGAAGATTCACCTACTAAGAAACTTGAATCATTCCATAAAGCATTTGCCAAGTGCAAAGTGAAATCTAAAGACTTGCCTGAAACTGCAGAAACATTTGATACGTCAAAGTCAAGTTCTAGTTCGAATTCTGGTGCAGATTCGCCGCAGAAACAAATTTCGGTTGCTTCTGCCACTTCCACAAATAATCTCTCGGACGAGGAAAAACTTTGGAAACGTGAACACGAAAATCAAAAACCGCCACTGAATACCGAAGACAAGGACCCGGTTGGTAAGGCTCAACAACTGGCCACCCAGCAGCACATCTCCACGCAAGAAGATGCCACTGAGGCATCAGTTTCATTAGTCGCTGATGCCGATTCCTCAGACTCTTCGGAAATCGTTAAGTTGCGCCGCGAACAAGAACATAAACCACGCCCGTATATTTTTCAGCACAATATGCAACAATTTAGTATTCATCCCTTGGCGGTGAGTCCTAAATTTTCGGTGCACAGCTCGACAGGTACCAGCATTTCACATCCGACTACAGTACATGCAGCACACAATGATCTCAGCTACACAACCGACTACTCTTCATCCAGTCCTGCGCCGAGCTTAGTTTGGTCCGAACACGAGCACCGTCCTAGTCTAAGCGGTCGTCCACATGTCAACGATGACTATGACGGGCACACACATAAGGCATTTACTCAACCGGACACACCGCATAACTCAATAGCACACATAGAGAATGCCTCAAGCAATAACTCTTCCATACATCGCGACTATACAATGTCTTCTTCATTATCGCACCAACGCGATTCCGGCGCATATTGCAGCGATGCCACAGACTCGCCAGTACCAATGCCGCGCACGCCAAAACGTTCCAAGTTTGATGAAGCAAATCCCATTATATCCGGTGGCGCTTCAATCAAAGATTTTGCGCCCAAGCAATGCGAAAGCCCACCAGTGCATCGGCGTTTGGAGTCGTGCCCCATCGTCTCGGGTGGCTTTGCCTCGTTGGATTTTGAACCAACACGTCCGCTGGGCGATGATGATGACGATCAGGTAGAGTTGCGTTCACGACCGAAGACACGTAAGCCTATACCTGGTATTGCATCGTGGGTTGTGGATATGAGTGACTGTCGTACGGAGCGTCGTAAAAGCACCAGCTCAACTTCGAGCATGGAAGCATCGGCAAGTAAATTTCGGGAACGTTCCGATTCGACAAGTTCGCATAAGAGCGGTTGCGGCTTTTATGTTTCCTTAGATAATATGGATGATAAGCCCAATAACGATGATCTCAATAAAAAACCAATGAAGCCACAGATGAGTAAATCATACACGGCACCGAAACCTGCCGGCTTCTTTGTAAATCTCTCGAAGAGCGAATATACAACGGCCGATGAAATAAAACCTGAAGAGCCAAAGTCAGTGGAGGCAACGGCTGCCGATAAGAAAAATATCTTTAGTATGTTTATAGATATAGGTGAGAGCAAGAAGCCTACTGGCACGCCAAGAAAGGAACCATTTAGTTTAGCGCAACGTTTATCTAGTTCGTACGCTTCGCACGCTGCTCAACGACGCGGTGACGATGTGATGCGCTCCAGCGCAAGCTCGACGGAAACATTAATGGCAAAAAGCAGCAGTCTAAAGATGAGTGCAGACAATGAATTAAGTGGGGAGAGTAA
Source organism: Bactrocera correcta (assembly GCA_027475135.1). Taxonomy (NCBI): domain Eukaryota; kingdom Metazoa; phylum Arthropoda; class Insecta; order Diptera; family Tephritidae; genus Bactrocera; species Bactrocera correcta. Next base: position 36,322,892 of record CM050326.1, read on the forward strand.
ATCGCTTGATTATAAGTGCAACCTTGAACCGCCCATCACAGTTGCGGCAATACGTCGCCTATCGCAACAGCAGCGCGCTCAAAATGACGCAACAAAACGACATTCGTGGGGAACTAATGCAACAAAAGAAGGCGTCGCGTGCGACTACAAACGCTCCATTAGCCTGACGGCAAATGGCGATTCAAAAGAGAATGGTGGTAATGGATTAATGAGTATCATTGATAAAATACCGTTAATATCGAAAGCGTCCTCCTTGTCGGTGGACAGCTCGTTGTCGCCTTTCGACGAATACACCGGTTCCAAGTCTGAATTGAGCACATGTTCAAACAATTCGGCAAGAAACTCTGTGTCCGGTGGTGAGCGTGACGATGAAGTTTTCCTCGCCGGCACTGGTGCCGCTAACGGTGGACGCGTCAAGAGACGACGCCGTGATGTACAAATCAATGAAACATTTGACAAAAGTAGTTTGGCTTCCATAACAGACGGTGTGCTTTCAAAAGATTTGTCGCCAGCATCCACGACTGATACTGAAGACTTGACTTTCCAGCAGGATGAGGAACTGGCAATGCGTGAGGCGGCACTGCAACAGCAGCAGCAGCTACAACAACAGGTGCCATCAAATCGCTCATCGGCTATTATTATGGAAACCATAATTGAGGCCAAAGAAACATCCTCGCCTAAGAAAAATGCCTCCGGTCACACCATGGAGACTCTACATGCAACCATAGAGAAGCAAAAAATGCTGCTCGAGACGGTGAATGAGCATGGCGAAGTTGAGAAGGGTACATTTGTGAAATTGTCGGATATGGATAAACCCGCAAAGTTCGAACTACACTCGCCCGAGTCGATGAGTAAGAGTGTGGGCAATCATCGTCAAATCAATCGGCTATTTCGTGACGATTCGAAAACGCGCCCTCACTCATGGACCATGACACGTTCTCAAGGCAATAGTTTCCTCAGCATAACCAATTCGGTGGAGAACTTGCGCAGCTTGTCACGTCTTTTCCCGAATTTTTCGAAAGAGTTCTCCAACTCTTTGCCGAACGACATTATCTGTGATCAAATGGACTACATACAAACGGATATCAGCGGTGATTCCAGTATGGCTTCAAGTATCAGTCGTTCCGGCATGGATGAGTCTTCCATATCGTGCCGTCAACCACGCAGATTGGGTGAGGATTTGTTGAAAATGTTCCTGCAAGAGATTGCCACCGACATGATCGTCGAAGTGCATGGCCGCCGCATTAAGGCGCACAAATGCATTCTACGCTCGCGCTGTCAGTATTTTGCCGCTATGTTGGCGGGTAGCGGCGCACAGAGTGTGGTCTCGCTACAGGGTTATTCCTATTCTGCAGTACATTTTGCATTGTGTCACATTTATTCCGGTGCTTCGCATCCACCCGATGGCATTAGTTTGATGGAGTTGGCTGCTTTAGCTGACCTGCTTGGTTTAGAGGGGCTGAAGGAAGTCACTGCGCACGCCTTGAAGACGAACTATTGTCACAATTTTCACAAACCCTGCTCGGGTTGTATCGATGGCATACTGCAGGTCCTGCCTGTGGCATTGACTCACTCGTTAGATGATTTGTATCGCAAATGTCTGCGCTGGACTTGTCGCCACTACATGAAAGTATGGCCGACACGTCAATTTGCTCAGCTGCCAGCAGACATATTGGGACGATGTCGGCAGCAAATTGTTGCTTACATGGTGAGTTTACCTTTATTCGATTTTATTTTAACACTGAATTGAGGAGTTATTCTTAAAGTAATGAATTTTATTATGAGCTGTAGCTAGAATTTCTTCGGAGTTTGGCATGTTAATGCTAAGTCATTAAGAAACAGTCTTTAATTGATCCTTGTCGCCAAGTTACATTAATAATAATTTTGACCCAACCTCACATTTTTTTTAAATGAATGAGCATACTCCTTCCACAATCCTTCACCGGATAATAATAAATAATCTGATATGTAGTGTTTCGTACCTTTTCGGATGATCCTTCGAATATTACTACCCAATTCTCGACGAATTTCAAGCACAAATCGGCTGATACTGCTTTCACGTTTGATATTCGCACGAAGTTCATCAATCGTCGTTGGCTTGTTGGTATGATCATGGACTTGACGTAGCCACACTGGAAATAGTCTAATAGCGTCAAATGACTGGGCCATTTCGTGAGATAACACTTTCGCCAAACTTGGTTTTCTGTAAATCAATTGTGACATTCGCTATGTGGCTTGTGGCACCGTCCTGTTGGAACCACATATTGTCCAAGTCTAATTATCCAATTCGGGCCAAAAATATGTGGTTATCATTAAGCGGTAGCGATTCCATTCACAATAACGTGCCGGTCTTAATCATCACGGAAGAAGATGGCGCCCGCCCATAAACTACACCAAACTGTAATTTTTCCCTGCGTCCATATGATCTTATAGCATTTAGGCCCTAGATCTTTTTGCAAAATTTGCCACAACGACGTCACAAATATGCCCAACGCTTGAGAACGACGTGTGAGAGACTGATTTGGGTTTTCCTCAATTGATATTCTCGACACTACCGGTTTTTTTTTACGAGGAGGAAGCATCGAAAGCCTGAACCCAAGTCAGTGTGGAACTTTAATCCGAACTAAACCTCCTACTGTCTTGTACCGAACCCCCCGGTACCACCGTCAAGTATTACGTCGGGAGGAAAGTTGAGTATTACTCATACGTACGTGATGGTCCTAATGCGCATTCAGTAGCAAGCTGCATTTACTTGGCCCCCCTCGGTTCGTCTTATACCCCCCTAGTACAGTGATTGTCACCAAAACCTCTTGTCTGCTCCAGTCATGGTTTGTGTGTCGCGTCTTAGTTGTTCGTTGGAATTTGTAGTAATCTTCTACGTTGTTGTTCTCCAGCTCTTTGGCGTTTCATGATTTTTGTTGCCACTTCGGACACGGCTTTCCACTTATCTAGTGATTCTCCCAAAACCTAGATTTTCTGGGGTTGGGTCTTTCCCGTATGCGTTTTTCAAAAATTGCCTTTCTTCGTCGTATTTCGCACATTGGAACATTGTGTGCTCCACATTCTCGATGCTCTCGCCTCCGCAATAATCGCATACATCGTTGTCCTCATTTTTTAATCGCTTCAAATATGATTTAAAACAGCCGTGTCCAGTGAGAACTTGAGTGAGGTAAAAATCTACTTCTCCGTGCGATCTTTTAAAGGCCATAGTTCTATTTTAGGGTTTAGGCGGAATGTCCAGCGGCCATTTCGGCTGTCTTCCCATCGTTTTTGCCAGCGCTTCATCGTATCTGCTCTGGCTTTCTCTTTTTGGGTTCTGGGCGTTACTCTCTCATTCGAACGGTATGTGTGCTCTTTGGCTAAGAGGTCTAGCGGGTGTAAGCCCGCGATCACTAGGGCAGCGTCTTCGGATACCGTACGAAACGCGGAGCATACTCTTAATGCGCATATGGTGTACGTGGAAAATAGGCCGCGACGATATGATTTGACTTCAAGAGCTTTCTCCCATATTTGGGCGCCATATAGAGCAACTGACTTTAATACTCCGGCTAGTAGTCGTCTCCTATTTTGCTTTGGTCCACGGGTATTGAGCATTAGCCGGGTTAGAGCTCTGCATATTTTCGTAGCTTTTTCGCTTGCATAAGCTACGTGTTCTTTAAACGATAATCTTGCGTCAAGAACGATACCCAAATATTTTATAGCAGGCTGAGTAGTTATGCTTACACCTTTAGAGCAGAATGTAGCAACTTCTCGGACCTTTCTGCCTGTAATAAGTACGGCTTCTGTTTTGCTCTCTGCCAGAGATAGTCCATTAGTTTCGAGCCAGTCGCTGATTTGAGAAATTGTCGTGTTGGTTACCGAAACTATATCCTCTATATGTTTAGCTATTACCACAACGGCAATGTCGTCTGCAAACCCAATGATAGAACGTTTTCCGGTACTTTGAGTCGCAGTACTCCGTCATACATTATATTCCAGAGGGGGAGCCCGAGTACAGATCCCTGTGGCACTCCCCCGAGATTTTGTATTTTTTGTAGCCCTGGCTTGTGTTATAGCATAGGGTCCTGTCGTTAAAGTAGCTGACTATCAGGTTGTAGAGATATGCCGGCACAGAGAAGTTTTTTAACGCACTTAGTATACTTGGCCATGATGCCGTATTGAACGCATTTTTGACGTCGAGGGTTGCAACCATGCAGTATTTGATGGCACCACCTTTCCATCTTTTCCCACTAATGGAATTTTAAGCCAGAGTCTTCACTAGGGTCACCGCTGCGATTGTTGATCTTGCCTTCCTAAATCCAAATTGGTTTGGGGATAAACCGCCGGCGTTGTCAATGGCCTTACTTAAGCGTTGATAAATGATCCGCTCAAGAATTTTTCCCGCAGAGTCCAACATGCAGAGTGGTCGGTAGTGGGACGGATCTGTCAGCGATTTGTTAGGTTTTGGCAGCAATATTAGGTTTTGCCTTTTCCAAATTGTTGGGAAACAACCATCCTGCATGCACAAATTGAAAAGTGCTCTAAATGGGTCTATGTTCCTAGCAATCGCTGTTTTAAGCGCTATATTTGGGATACCATCAGGTCCTGAGGCTTTACGTGGGTCGAGCCGGTCGCATGCCTCTCTAACCTCTTCGTTCGTTACTTCTGGTACCAACTCTATTTGTTGCAACATCGCGATCTCTCGAGGTAGTTGGGGACGGGTCGGGAAAAGGACTGAGACAATTCTGTCAAGGGTTGTAGAGGAAGTTGGCATTTGATCTCGAATGCGTAGTTTCCCCATTACTGTCTTGTATGCGAGCCCCCAGGCATTTTTATCAGCATCGTCACAGAGCTTGAGAAAACATTCATGTTTACTTTTTTTTTTAGTCCGTTTCAGGAGCTTTCTCTTGGCCTTGAAACTTGCTTGTAGGGAGTTGTATTCGTAGGTACCACGAGACCTTTGGTCCTACTTTTTGGCATTCTTTTCGCAGTTTAGCAATTGAGTCGTTCCACCAGTAAACGGGGGGATGATGATTGCGCCGTGGAAGCTTCGACATTAATATGTCGCATGCACTCTTAATGCGGCTCATAATCATTGAAGTCGCCTGGTTAATCGACCGCAAGTTGTCAGGCAGAGTAGTGTGTCCAAAGGCTTCTTCGAAGAGATCTGGGTCGAATGTTTTGGGTCGCCATGAACTTCTTGTTAGGGTCGTAAGTGGAGCCGAGTTTGCGGAGCATTTACCTCAAATATAATGGCATAGTGATCGCTGAAAGTGTACTGGTCGCTAATTTGCCATTGCGATCTACGAACTAGGCTTGAGCTTACGAAAGTAAGGTCTATCACTGATTGTCGGCCGCCTTTGTTGAACGTGCATTGGTTACTTGTGTTCAGTAGCTCAAGATCGAGGGAAGCAAAAGCTTCTAGTAAGGCTTTGCCCCTACTATTAGTTCTTTTGCATCCCCATTCAATAGCCCAGGCATTAAAATCGCCAGCTATTACCAATTTAGTTCTACCTCGGGCATCGGTCACAATGTTGTCGATAATATATAATTGTTGATCTGACAGGATGATTATGTTGACCATAGATTGAACTTAACGCTCTTAAAGTTGAGGCCACCGACTAAGAGTCTCTGCAGTAAATTTTATAATTTCGACTCGTTGTTGTACGTATATCTTTCCGCTTAAATGCAAATTTACTGCAGACAAATGTCAAAAGACGGAAAATATGGCATCGTTTGCTGTCCCTACGTCTACTTTTGTAGCGTCGTTTTGAAAAAACCCATTGACTAGTTAAAGACTTGCATGAGATTGCCATTAATGCAATGCATTAAGTCTAACTTTGCCAGACATAAAAGTGTCCAAGCGAGCTCCCAAAGGCAATTGGGCTTTATATGAAGCCTGGCAGATATAACCTCACAACAGCGGGTTTTACAGTTGGGTACTCAACAAAAAATCAAATTATTTCAAAGAATTTACTTTAAAGTTAGATTGCTTGTAAAAAAAAAATCGAAATACAAAAACCTAATTTAAATTAACCCATATCTAAATACAATCTTGGAATAACTAACAGTTTCATTGCCAATGCATTTTTATCTACGAAACCTTGAGATATTATCAGCGCGAAATTGTTTATTTGCCACTGAGTAGAACGGAATTTAATCAAATTCGCACAGCCTCTTATCTTTACGGCTTGTTTAGTATAGATGAACCCCATAAGAACGACCACTCCACTACCTTGGCTTCAAGAGATAAGAATTGAATGAGTGTGTGCCCACCTCTCGACAACTGCGATAAGCGAACAATGATTTTCATTATGTGAGGACTCCCAAGTATATTATATACCTGCATGAGTGCATATCTATATATCTATATCTAGCGAGATATCAGTGATCGATGATAAGCGAAAAATTATGAGAATTATGAACCAGCTGTATTTGTAGGGATTGAGCGTCGTTATCAGCTTGTTAACCTACTTTTTATACTACATATTTTGTGTTTTATGCTTTAATAATTTATCACATTCCCTTATCACTTTTTTCTATGCGCAATACTACGCCGCAGACATCGGAGAGCGTATTGGACACAGTGCTCGATTGTGATAACTTGCTGACACAGTTGGCGACCTACCGCTGGGGTGGTATTTGTGAGAGTCTTGTACGTGATATATTGGACGCCGCCTATACCTACATTGCCGATCACTTTGCCAGCCTGATAGCGAGTGACTCCTTCCTATCGCTCGGTCACGATCGTAGCTGTCACATACCGCGACTCGAGAGCGTACTATTGCGCACAGCATCGTCGCTCACACCGGATCAGGCATGTCGCAGTTATCAGCGTGTGACACGCCTCAACACTGTGTTGCAGGCGAAAGTCATACAAATGCCGGCAAATCTTGGTGAATTGGCTAAGGAATTGCAGGGCTTGCAAGAGGAAGACTTGGATTGGGATGCTGAGTACATACGTTTGGTCAGCGCCATACTGTCCGCAGTGGAGCAGTGTCTTATACGACAGTGTTCGCGCGCTATGCGTGTAACTGCTTGGCAACGTATGGATCTGGATTTGCGTAAGAAGATACAGACATTGGCGCGTCTCACCGAACCGATGGATCTGAAGCGCAGCAAGCCAGTGTCGAAAGCGTTCACATTTAGTGGTAGCACACGCAACCAGGACCTGTATCAGGTGAAGTTGGCAATACAAGCGCATTCAAAGCGCGCCATGGCACAGGATACACAACTCTATAAGGCAACGCAGACTCAAGAGGCGGGCAATGTGCAGACCACCGAGCGCGGTGTGCAGGCCAACAACGATATACGTGAAGGCACAAGTGAGTACAAATAAATTCAAGCTTAAATGTATCGTTTTTTTCCTAAACATATGTGCTTTCGCAGGTAAAATTCTGAAATCGAATACCCGTGTCCATGTGCCTCAAGCGCTGCGCGCTAGCTCACAGAGCGCCACAACTTCCGAACGCAATAGTTTAAACACACATCGTCGCACACAATCCGAAGCGCCAATGCATATAAATAAAGTCACCACAGCCGCACCAGCGTTGCCACCAAAACCTACCAGCGCCGAAGTGAAGAGCGACACCAGCAAGAAAATAGCAGCACGTCTGTCTGAGGTGCGACCACGCTACCTAGAGCCACGCAAAGTGCATGCGCCAGCAGGTTTTGGTAATGGACCTGTGCGTAGCGCCACAAGTTCTAGTATACCGGCCACCACCAAAGGTAAAGGCCGTCAGATCTCATCTAGCGATAGTTCGCGCACTTCCAGTCCAGCCACGCGTAAAACCGCCAACCAAATCGGACGTAAATCCATTAATATGTCACTGGACAGTTTGGCGTCGCCATCGCGTCGTGGTCGCACCATGCGTATGAAGGCTACCGACAATGCCGACCGTTTTTCGGATCGTGGCGGTGATTCGCTCGGCGATAGCATGAAAAGTTCGGTGATGACGAATAAAGCGATTTCGCAGGAATCACTTTCGAGCATAACCAAGCTGTCGCGTTCGAATCCGCTCATTGGCAACAGCGTCAAACAGTCGGCAGCTGTCGGTAGTAAGTCGCAAAACAGCAAGTTGACTAATGGTATTGTGAAGACGAATCGCGCTGCAAGCATCGGCACCAAACCGCCGAAACATTTGCAACAGCAAAATATAAAATCAACCGGTTCGAGCCCCTCTTCGGTGACAACAACCAAATCAGCCGCCAGCCGTCTCTCATCCGTTTCATCTACACACTCATCGCGCGATATGTTCAAAAATCGTTCGATATCGATGCCGGGTCAACCAGCGTCACAGAGCACTGCTGGTGGTCAACAAACATCTGGAGGTGGCCCGCGCCATAGTTTCTTATCGGCCAAATCACGTGAGATACTCGCCAAACGCGCGGAGAAAAACAAATTACAGCAGCAACAACAACAACTACAACAAACCGCCAATAGCTCCGGCGATGAACGGAGCAATACGAACGCCGTCCCAGCACCCACCAATAACCAACAACAACAAAAGCAACATCATCCACATACCGGTCCAATACGTTCCGCCTCACACACAGCCGTCACAGCGACGTCAAATGCCAATTATACGCGCAATTCGCTACCATCGAATATACCGACTCGTCGCCCCAACTCGCTGCAACTAAAGAAAACAACAAATAATCATCTTGCTAGCAATAAAAATAATAATGCTGTCAATCAAATGGCACATTTGAATAATAAAAACAAAATCATTAACGCCACCAATGGTGTGTTGAAGGCAGCGCATGCGGTCAAGCAGAAAATCGAATTGTTCATCGATACGTCCACGTCAGCGGCTGGCCGCGGTGACAAGACAACACCGCCACCAACGCAACCGACTCAGAAAAGCAACGACCAACAACAGAAACCGACACGTGTCGAAACGAAATTGGAGCGTTCGAGTACGTTTTGCAAGGAGTCCTCCGACATGGATATCAATGAGTTGCAGATTATTGAGTAGAGAGAGATGAAGCTTAATGCGACTTGGCGAGAGCTCAACCGCAAATGAGGTGTGGTATGGGGTTATTTAATATTTATATTTTTGTTTATATTATAATGGCAGGCAGAATTAATTATTATTTACAGTAATTATATGCTATACGAGTATAATAGTTCTGAGCCCCTAACGGCATAGTTTTCGAGATACATATAGTCCATATATTTTTTGAAATTTGAAGAATGTTGTCAAGTTGACAGTCCTCGACCGGTTAAAAATCCAAATCCGTTCCGTTTACTTAGACCCGACTGTAATGGGACCTGAATACTATATATACTTTTATTATTTAGATCCGTCTGTAATGGGACCTGAATACTACATATCTATACTTCTATACTAATATTATTATATAAAGAGGAAAGATTTGTACCTATTTTTGTATGTTTGTAATGAATAGGCTCAAAAAGTACTGGGCCGATTTAAAAAATTCTTTCACCAATAGAATGCTACATTCTTCCAATTTGACATAGGCTACATTTCATTTTGAAAAAAAATTAGGGATCCTTGGTAAAATTTGAACAATGTACCGAAGGAGTAGAAAAATGAGTCTTAAAATGTTTTTCGTCGAATGCGCTGCCGAAACTATTAGCGATAGAACAAAATAATGTACAACAATACTGAAGAACATCATAATGTCTACAAAAAACTCCGCGGTAGCATATGTCCAACTATTGTAGTTATGTCACTACAACAACTTTTTTCATTTTAAACATTAATGAAAATGCTAACCAAATTCAAACCATGCTATTTATGTGTTTATATTAATCCTTATCCAAATAAATTATTTTATGGTCAAGACCATTTAACTACCTATAAAATAGTTTTTAAATTGGACTTTCCATTCAAAAGATATTACGAATTAAAAAATTCAAAAAGTAAACAAAACCGCCATAGCGCCGTGGCCGTTGTTTGCGATGCATTCTGAAAAGCGCGCCGGGCCAGAGAATGTAAAGTATAGAGAAGGTGCAAATTGAATTCTGTATGATGTTCGATTTGGCGGCTAACAGAGCCGATAGAATCAAAGTAAGGAATTCGACGTTGTCGCTGCTATTTAGCAGAATTGAGCACGTCAGTGGCAAAAATATATGTAAAACGACTGAATTCATTATTTATTACTGTTATTTTAATTTTTTGATTATTATTATTTTTATTTTTTAATTTTTCATAATTAGTATTTTTATTTTATTTTTTTTTTTTCGTAATTATTACTTTTACTTATAATATTTTTATACGCTAATTTTTAAAGAATATTATTTTATTATTATTTAATGTATTTATTTAATAATTTATTATTTACTTATATGTAAAACGACTGAATTCATTATTTATTACTGTTATTTTAATTTTTTTATTATTATTATTTTTATTTTTTAATTTTTCAAAAGTGCCCGCCACTTAAACCATCAAAGAAATTGAACATACTAAATAGACTTACATACAAATATAACTGTGGGATTTTTTTTTAATACAAATAAAAATATTTGTGAAAAAAGTGTTTTATATCCAAATTTCCAAAAATAAATAATTGTCTATCCCGTGCGATGCCGGGACGAGGGTGCTAGTACTATATATAATAGTATAACAAATCAGCTTAATTAGTCGATTTGTAGTCATTTTCCTTTCTATTCCTTTGTCCGCAAACTGACTGCTCAGTTTTTGAGGTATCGACCTCAAATTTTGCACACGTCCTTTTCTCACCGCCGATATTGGATAACTATAGCATATAGCTGTCATACAAATGCAACGATTGGCATCAAGTGTTTGTATGGAAAACTTTTTGATTTGACAAGATATCTTCAAGCGATTTGGCACAGGTTATTATCGAAAGCAACGCTACAAACTTGGAAAAAAATGTTGAAATCGCACTACTATAGCATATAGCTGCCATATAAACCGACCAATCAAAATTAAGTTCAAGTTCTTTTTATACTCATTTATTCTTATTTTTACCTAAAGTTAATTATTCATATTTGATTTTTTAAAGACTAACGAAGTCATCTATTCAGTACTAATCTCAATCTTATTTTCTACAGTTTACTACCATAGGAGCAAGAGGATGCATCTGCAATATTACCAAACTGGAGGCTGGCAACGCAAGAAACTGCTCTACGAACGCTTTGGTTAAAAGAACGACTCTAGTCAATAATGATGGGAAAATTGCCAGCTATGAAAGACAAATTTAAAATGACGGTATATACAGAAATTGGGAAAAATATACACATATACAATATTTGGAAATTTGGAAAAATATATATAACTTACACGTAGTTGTCAATAATCTAAAATTTGCATAAACCTGGACGTAACAGCAACTTTAATCAAAAATGACCAAAAGCCGTTAAAAACCTAAAAACCATGCAGTAGCTACATGCAATAATAGTTATACGTATATTTGCATGCCTACCACAAATTTACATACACAGCATAATAGTTGATTGCGAAGTAAAATTTGTTATTTGAAGAACAAATAAATATGAAAATTAGTAGTGTTTGTTACCGCAAAATATCCCTCCTCCACAAGGCCCATAAAGTATAGGCAAACATTATACCCAAACAACGCCAGCTGTGTGCACAGCGGTTAGCAAGTTATGATATGAAGAAGAAATTAAAATAATAAGTACTTGCAATTTTCAAAAATGTATTGAAAACAGAAACGAACGAACGAAGTTAAGGTTTTAGAAGAATAGTTGAAAGGTAGACTTTCGTGATATTATTTACAATGCAATGCTTCGTTTCCTTTTTGCAGAAAGTGCAAGCAAATCATATATCATATACATATTACTTCTATACATATATTATACATATGTATTATGTGCACGCATACTGATATGTGTGCTTTAGGATTTTTAACTTTTGAATTTACATTCGCACCTGCGAGTCTTCGAAATACCAAAAATAAATATTTAATCATTGCTTATTGCGTGCTGCGTGCAATTGTTTTTGTTTTTCTTTTTTAGTTTGCTTGTGCCACGTGCAATTGATTTTGTTTTTCTTTTTTTTTTTTAGTTTGCTTGTGCCAGGAAAGTAACAGATCGCTTAAAGCGTTCGAAAACCCTTCCGCCCTATACAGCAAATTTATATTTTTTGCGTTTATAATATGCGCAAAATGTCAGCAAACAGCTGTTTTGTGTTTACCATTTGAAATGATTTTATATTTACATAGAAAATGCGCTTAACTTCATGCACAAGCGCAATGCATATATTTTTGCCAACATTGATCTTCAATTACTTCGAATGCGCTATTGCTTTTGCTTTTATACGCATAATAATTATATTGAATTGTGTGTGTATATTTTTTGTATTTTTTTTTTTTTGGTTTACTTGCTTCTACATTTCCTATGAAATGCGTTAGATTATACACTCTTCAATATGCATATTTGTAAGTGTATATTAGCCTATTGAAAAAAACTTATTATATTCGTAAGCTCAACATACATTTTTACACGGATACTGCGAAAACGACTTAATTTTATAAATGCGGCAAACATGAAATTTTAGTTTTAAGTAACTGTATTATACATACACTACATACAAACATATATACATAGATTTGAGCTTTTAAATTTATGATTTGATATTTTCTTTTGAAAGTTTGCCAGTTGAATATACAGAAATGTGTGTAATTGGTCTATTGGCTGGCTGCAAGTTAGCGAATATAGAAATTCACAAATTTATAAGTGTGTACGTTACTTGTATTATGCTATAAAATATACATTAATATTAAAATTAAAACAAAAAAAAAAATGGAATAAAATGTTTTTGCTTTTTCAAAGGATACAAATATTGCAAGAAAACCAAGAAATGTATTAATAAAACATTAATATAACAAATTCAGTAATAAATTTCGTTTTTATTTCAATTTTTTATGATTGTTTATAACTAGTTGCTTGTAAGTATATACAAATATGTTTAAAGTAACACAATTAAAAAGGTATACATTCAAGAACCCAATGCAACTAGACACGGATATTAGCCGTTTGCATAATTCTTAAAATAAAAGAAATATTACATATGGTAGAACTGTTATTTTTCGAAAAGTAGAGTTCAAATATAGGAAAACTCAAAAGTAGTTAGTATTTACATAGTGTCTTATTACATAATTATTTATATTTGACACGTTTTGCACACCTGTTGCTCTTACGTGTACTTCTGCAATATTCCTCAAAGGAACTGCAAATTCTATACTCTCAATATTTTCCCTCAAACTGAGCCTTGAACACTTTTTGTTAAAAATCTCCCTATTTTGGTTCAAACTAACCTCTCATCAATTTCAGTTAAAAATAAATAATAATTAGAACTCAAGTTTTGCGTTGTGTTTCTACAAAATGCCTTTAGACACACAAATGTACTTAAATAATACGCTAAACTTATAGCTAACTTACAGATAAGTCAATATAATAAGATTTGATGAAAAGCTTGGAACAATAAAATAATTCGAAATTACTTTGATGGAAAGCTTGGAACAATAAAATAATTCGAAATTACTTTTCGAAAACTTATCTTACAGTTTTAATATAAATAATCAGATAGACAATCCAGGTGATAGCACTGCCTGGTACTAGGCAGCTTTGAAAAGTCTACAGCAGTTTAATGGTGCGCAATAAGTTAGTGCAAAATGTTTTCCAGACTAAGGTTTTTATGTTGCTCTCCTTTCAATTGAGACGCTCCATACTACCATTGTTTGTTAAAAGTTTCTGAAAGAAAGAGCTTATTTTCGCGCAGTGCCGCCACTACAATAAGCCCGCTGTTATTGCTTGCGCGACTCCAGATTCGATTGCACCCAGGCGTTGAACACATTGCGGCAGTGTATGACGACGCACTCATTGCTGCAATATTCATCCTCCCAATCGGGATTGATGATGGCGCGTTTATTGCAATTCTCACGTGTGCATTTCTGCACAGCACCCGCTTCACTGAGCATTTGAATTTGTGGCTGCGGTGGTTCGTTCGCTGCACTGTTTACTTCCGCAGTTGGCGCTGCCGTCTGCACCGGTGCGGCACTTACGTTTGTTTCACTGTTGCTGGCAACATTATTCGCAATGTTATTGTTAATGCCGCCGTCTGTATTGTAGCGAGATATTGTGAAAACAGCCGGTTTGGTTTGTAGAGCAGGCGTCGGTGTAGTATTAGCAACATTATTTGCTAATTGTTGCTGTTGTTCATCCTGTTGTTCACGATATATGCGCATTTGTTTCATGTATTCCGCCTGCGCTGCTTCATGTTTTTTGCTATAAACATTTTTATGGCTCACATCTAGTGCCTCCCACATAGATGAGACGATGCGCGACAACTCTTGAAAAGTACAGTTGGGATTTTGTTGTTTTATTGCGCTAACAGTATCACGAAAGAATAGTCCGTATGCTGACAGCGGTTTAGCGGGCTCATTAGCATCCGTAGCTGTTGGCGTTAGCTGCTTACGTGCAGCTAGTGTTGCTGTTGGTGTGTTTTGTGCGTTTTTCGTTGGAGATACCGCATAGGCGGTATTCGCAAAGGATTCATCATTGGCGCTATGGTACTCATCCAGAGACACGTCCATGCTACGAATTCTCTTTGTCTATAAGCAAAAAAAAAAGAGAGCAATATGAGTTAATTAATAAATCTAAAACATTTAGGAAACAAAAAGATAGTATTTGAAGAAAACATTCTTAATTTTGAAATACCAAGAAAACTTACTAAAATTTTCTTCATCTGTTCCTTAAAAACAAAAAAAATTATCTCAATGCGAATGCCTTGCTGTTAATCAAAATATAATGAAACTTAATGTGGCGGTCGAAGCTTGGTGACTAAAATAATACAAACTGATTTGCGATAACGCACGCTCTATCTACACACATCTATACAAAACAAAACCGTACCGCATATGAATAATTGTTCATGGATATAATCGTCATGTGGTTTTGAATCCCGAGACAACAATATCGGAAACATTTAGTACAAGTTATAGCGAATGCACAAAAAACCACGTCAACGTTTATATCAATTGTGTACGCAGGGACCCTATATGCCTCTCACCAAAAATGCTTTTCATTCCCCTTTGCCGAGCGCAGTACTCGCTTCATTGATTTTCAGCTTCTATTGATTGTCCATCAGTCTGCCGGCCACTATGTAGGTCTGCTATTTTTACACAAACAAATACTAATCCAATTTGGTAGCATCGTTTTTGTTGTGATTATAATCTTTGTTCAACGTAAATTACAGATTTATAAATGTTTTTTTAATTTACTCTTTATGAAACCCGCTGCTACATCGATTTGCAATTATAAGTGTTTCCTCAAAAAGGAACGTTTCATTAAGTAAATGTTGCTATTCCACGTTCTTTCTTTAGTTTGACAAATTATATTGCACATTGATTTTACTTGGGTAACAAAATGCAGCTTTCTCTCTATTTTACCCGATGTATAAAATACTTTCACATTTTATAGATATTAGAATAATTTGTATCTAATTACACTTACATTAAAATGCTGTTGATGAATTAATCCTTCTTCCTGCTGTTGTTGATTTATAACGGTACTGGGGGCGTAAACTTCTGCACCACCTTGAACTTTATTTATAGTGTCGCAATCCGTTTCGTTGTCTGGCAAATCGAATATTACCTCGTCTCCGAATGATGGTGTATGGAACTGCGCATTCATTCTCACACGCCTTGCGTCGATTTGGGTTGCTATGTTAATTGTTTATTTATTAACAAGCAACAAACTATAAAAAAATGAAAGAAACCCGAAAAACTATTTTTTCATTGATGTCTTCGAGGCTTGAGGAATATGAGAAATGTCAAAATGACAATCGAACAGTTAGCGCTACCAGCCTGTTTTTAAATCCCAAAAGTTACCACCAAACTAAAATTTATTGCTGTGATGTAATGATTTAATTAACGTTACGTCTACGTGAATAAGTTACTCGAGTTCAATCACTAAATTGTTAAATAAAAAATAAAAAAATTTATCGCACAAATTCCTTATAGTAAATAAATTCACTGAACAATAATTTTGCAAACAATTATTAACAGTTGAAAACAAATAATAAATTTAATAATTTTAAAGACAATTTTTGCGAAAAACATAACTTTCTTAAGAATTTTTTTTTTGTAATTCCAAATATTTGCTCTGTTCAAATCTATTTATTTTTTGTCTAATATTAAAATAGTAATTTTTTTATTCGTGTTTGTAAATAGCCGGTAACTTCTTCGCGTCAATGTGTACATCGTATCGTCGCTACATGTCATAGCATATCAAAACATATGATGAACGGAACAACAATGATTTTTTGTTTTAAATCGCAACAGTGTGGCATCATTTTATAATATCACGTTTCGACGTAACAACGTAAGCCTATATTTAAACTATTAACCCACTATAGACTTGAACTTTTTGGAATATTTATATTAAGTATAGCCATAGCCAACAAGTCGCAGCTACCCGAAACTTTAGGCATTGAAAGATTTTTCTGGAAACCTTCGCTTGACCTGTAAATAGTAATTATAACGTATCTTTGCTCGTGCTAAGCGACGAGTAAGAGAAAAAGACAATAATGGTTGTATTTAAACATGTCACGGCAACATGTGGCAATAGCAGGTATCGTGAAAACTGCTTCTGGTTGTTTTTATAAAATTTCAAACGTTTCCTCTTTAATTAAAAACACCTGTTTTAATTGATTTCTCTTTTTGTTTTTAGATGTGTTTTGTTGAATGTATATTTGAAATCTCATGTTAATCATAAAGAATATTTTCTATGGACTATAAAGTTCATAGGGTAGCTAGAGTATTTTAATTAATCGTTTCAAGTAGTTAATTGCATGACACTTTTGTATGTATATACCCTCCAAGCCAGTAATCTGTTAAGTCACCGGTTAATTACCCAATAGCGCGGACAGAAATTTCTGTTAAGTTCCAAGCCAGTAATCTGTTAAGTCACCGGTTAATTACCCAATAGCACGGACAGAAATTTCTGTTAAGTTTTTTTGATTTTCCTAAGACCATATACATATGTACTATAGTATATGTTGGTTTCCGCCATAATTCTGTCAATGCCTTGAACTTTCGGTAGCCGTAACCTGCTGGGTACGTCACAACAAGTTAAAGACTATGTGTAAGAAAGAGATAAACGATCACACGCTTACCACAGTTTACAGTAGGCCTGTGTAATAACCAAGTGCTGCAAATATCGTCTACAAACCGTTAAACCATTACAGAGGCCATAATTCCTAGAAATCAGATAATAACCACGCCCACTCCTCATATAATATAAAGTTTTTGTTGAAGCCTCCTAAAAGTGTGATAATTCACTGTGCAAATGTCCGCACAGTGATTAAATTTTACAACCCAGATAATATGGAAGGCCTTTCGGACCAGGTATAAAAATTGAACAATGGGCGTGACGTCACCCACCTTTAAGTGAAATCCTCTATCTCAGGAACTCCAAACAAAAACTGGTGTGTGAAGTTATTTAATTATTACTATTATACACTGCGAAAATGATCAAAATCCGATTACAGCCACGCCTACTTGCCATATAACCAATTTTTAAATTCCACCTGATTCTTTCCCTATATGATATAGAAATCAAACATCAACGAGGTCAATAAAATATAACTTTGCAAAAATAGTGCCTTCAAGATATTTCATTTGACGCTTAAAAATTATCCACTTCGAACTTTAACTTACCAGGACCTAGAAACCAAATATAGTATGTCGACCCCAGCTGATGTGTGATTTTTTTTTACCGAATTTATCAGTTCATCTGTAAGGTGTAGTATTGAAATTTGGGGAGAATATATTTGTGAAGACAGCATGCTATTTTGCAAAAATGGAGAAAATGTTGTCAGTAATTCTCTCAGCCCCCATATACAAGGTGCGTTCCAAAGTAAACAGGACCCCTGGTGGCGGTCAGTATGTAAATCGGTATATCGGTGCCAAAATGAGCTTCGAACAAAGAGCCAACATTTTTAAAGTTGGAAAATTTTCCGAAAATTGGAAACAAGAACTTTAACATAAATGACGATCAACATGTGGGCCAATCAAAATCCGTGATCACCGGAAATTCCATCGAAACTGTGCGTGAATTCATCAAAAATCAGCCGAAATCATCATTGAAATTCATGGAAATGGAATTGAACATCTCCAAAGCATCGATTTATCGCATTTTGACTGAACATTTGGGCTTACGAAAGGTGTGTGCACGGTTTGTTCCGAATATATTGACTGACGATCAAAAATTGCTCAGAATCCAACATTCGAAGGACGATTATTTGACCAAAAATCACATTTTAACCACTAACCACTCCCGTATTTACCTGATAAGGCACCGTGCGACTTCTTCCTTTTCGGAAAAATGCATTGGCCCATGAAAGGAAAGCGTTATGCAGGCGTAGAGGCCATTCAAAAGGCTTGCACCGGCATACTGTGGGCCATACCGGCCAACGAGCTAAAACACTGGTTCGAAATGCTTTTGAACCATGCAAAAAGCTGTATTGAAGCAGAAGGAGACTGTTTTGAATAAAATAAATTGATTTTGCCGAAAAAAACCATTTGTTCTGTTTTTTTTAAGTCCTGTTTACTTTGGAACGCACCTTGTATGTATCTAATATACATATTTTCGTACTTCTGGTTGACTTTCTACCGCATCCATCGACAAATACTTATGTACGAAACCTTAAAAAATATCTTTCTAATAACAGTGTACCCTCTTGCCCAAAATGGATGAAATCAGGGCAATACTTCCTCTACTCCTCTGGGGGAGTATAAAATGTTCGGTTAAAGCTAAACTGAAGCGTTTCTTATTTCTTTCTTTTTCACTTTGTAGTTGCAAACCAATCAATCATCAAGCTACCAGTCTCCGGATCGAAAACCCTCCAACCAGATCGATCAAGTTGTGATAGATGAAAGACACGTCTCCAATGTTTTAGACGTGCGTACGCTCCGAAGTGGTAACATTTACCTGGATGTCAGTCAACAAACACAAGGAAGGTGCGACGTCGAAAAGCTGCAATCACAATAGACATCCGCACGATTTTCTGCTCGACTTGCACTCCTGCTCTCTGAGAGCACTCATCAGCAATCCGGCATAAGGGAACTGTGCAAACGAAACCATTTATTTTCGGGAAAGGCAAAAGAACAGCAGCTACCACGAAGAGGAGGCTGTAGAGGAGCGAGACGTATTTGCAGAAAAAGGAAGAGAGAGGCCGTAGTGCGTGAGAACGAAGAGCTTGACAAGCTGGCGGAAAGTGGTTGCTCGAAAATTATACGAAAAGATGCGGCGAATAACTGAAGGTTTCAAGATCAAGCATACTTTTAGAATCAGTGATCTATGACCCAAAGCTAGGGAAATTATGGAGGGAACACTTCTGCAGTCTGCAGAATGGCGGTGACAGTATAACACCAGAAGATGGTGAACCCGATTGGATGACGAAGTAGCAGACGTGCCATCGCCCGACCTAGAAGAAGTTCGAATAGCAATTAAAAAGGGGAGGGTTCGAGTTTTAAAATCACTGCGGCAGTATGAAAAGGGGCATCATATTTGAGATAAAAAGCCTGCTAAAAGTATCAGCTGAGTTTCTGCAGAAAACAACACTGTCGCAATATTGCTGCAGTTATTTGTTTGCTCGAACATCCCCTTACTCATCTGTGGATTGCCGGTCGAGCTATTCAAACACGGCGACGAAGAACTGATAAGGAGCATGCATCAGTTTTTTTTGTAGATATGGACGAAAGCCTGCTCAACGATTGGAATTTTAGTGGGGTCTGCCCAAACCACAAAAAGGAAGACCCCACAATCTGTGCCAATTAAGTTTGGATAAGCCTCCTCAACATCGCATTTAAGGTTCTTTCGAGTGTATTGCGTGACAGACTGAAGCCCATCGTCAACAAATTGATTGGATTTTATCGGTGCGACTTTAGGCTACAATAGACCAAATTTTCCAGCTATGAGAATATTCCTTGCAGTACCCGCTGGGAAAAACAGGGGTAGAGGCAGCCATCCACGCCGTTTATAAGACCAGATGGAGAACTTGAAATCTCCAATTGGGGCCAAACATCGAAAAGGAAGAACGATTGGCGCGCTGTTATAAACTCGGCTGTAACCGCGTAAGCGGTGTCTATGGCAATAAATAAGAAGACTTACAAATCTATAAGTTAAAACACTTTAGTAATTATATATATATAAGTATTTATTTTATTTTTTACCATTCTACAGTATATTTAATATTAATAGTAGGTTCTAAACACGATATCTATAAATAATTTTTCCATATTTTAATTCGTTTAACTAGAAATATTAATTTTTGTCGCGTCAAACTAATTTACAATATATTATTTAAATGGTAATTTATGAACAGTTAATCGCTTTAACCTAAATTCACTTTCGGAAGTTCAAAATGTAGATAAAAATTGCTAAAGAAATATCAAACAAAAATTAAGCAAAGTTTTATTACATACATACATATTTATCATTTTATCACAATTTTAATAAATAAGAAATTATATAAGATATTTTTTTTAACGATTATACGATTATATGTAAGCATTGCTTGCAGTCATATGCTTATGGATAGGTCAATAAAGTTTATTTATAACAATAACGATTATTTATTAGAACTAATTTTATTGTATAAAAGGCACAAACGCAGCTACAAATATACTAATATTGACAGACAACTTTATTGCAGTGGCTAACGTCTTGAGACAACCCGCTAGGTTCCATTACAAATCGTCTACTTGCGCTTTTGCGACTCGAGATATGTGGCGGTAAAGGTCAGTAAGCGTTGGCGCTGCTTCAGATTGCGGGCGCGCACATGCGCTGAGTTCACCTCCTCTGTATAACTGCCTGGGAACCAGCCTACAACGCCATCCCGTATGCGCTCACCCAGGTACCAACCTAGAGGAAAAAAAAATTAGCAAAGTATTTCAATTATATAATTTTGTGAAATTTCTTTGGTAATTTACCGTCTGGCAATTTTCGCGTTACGTTTACGACATCGCCAACCTCCAGACTAAGCGCATCCGGCTCTCTTGTCACGTATGCGTGCTTCGTTATCACTTGCGGACAGTCCCAGGATTCGTAAAGCTTTTCTCCAGGCGTCTCCGGCTCGGGCGGTCGAACTGCCTGCAACCAACGTTCCTGTTCGGAAACTGATGGGCAAGAAAGGAGCTGCAATACAACAAGTTAATAATCATTATGTAAATAACAACACAAGTCGTTGACTTACTAGTTCCACAGTCTTTCGTTCGTGATTCTCTAACAATGTCATCAGTATTAGATTTTTGTGCGTCTGACTAATGTCTCTTAGATCACCCGATGATATGGTTAGCATGCTACGCGGGCAATAATCGAAGACTATGAATTGCTCTTCGCCCTTACGCTTTGTTAGTACGAGCAAGTCGGAGAAGAGGAATGCGTAGATCGCCACTTTGGAGAATTTTTTGCCGAACGTAAGTTTTACGTCGTCACCGCGCCAAATGAAATGCGTCAACTCGCCGCGCTTCACCAGGAAACGTGGTTTTGAACCAGCTGCAGGTACACCTACAGGCGCTATAGCTAAGGCACGTATCGTCGAAGGGAATTCCAGCTGACGCGCAATACGTTCAATTTCGTATGCTTGTTCACATCTATTCGCCGCCTCATTGCATTGTGTCACTATTTTATTCATAATGGCCAACGTCATTTTCCAGTTCTCGTATTCGTCATCATTGGAACTGACTTTACTGAAGACGGCGTCGATCAGCAATGGCAAGCGTGTGATACGTTGCATGGGTAGCATGAGAAAAGAGTGTAGATTTAAGCCACAACAAGTTGGACTCGTTTCGAGTAGATGCAGGTTTTGCGCGAAAATACCGCGCGTCTCCTTCAAGCGACGCAGTGTGCGGTCCATGCGCCCTTGATGTTCACAAAACGAGATGTAAACATGGAAGTATTTCTCGGCCATGGTATAGATACGTTTACTTAAGCCGATCAGCATTATGTTGTCTTGCCAACACGACTCCATTTCGGTAAGTAATCGCTCAGAACATTCATGCACGGGCACTATGTAGGCGAATAGCGCTTTTCGATCGCGTGCGCTCACCACATTCGTGTCCCGAAAAATGGGATGATTCATGAAATGACTACGCAATAAATTGAGCGATTTCAGATAGCTGGCCTCGGAGGTGATGATTTCAAATTTCGCCTCCTGTAAACTGCGCTCGCGTGGTGTAAGCGTGGCTGTGGGAAAATACGATATTTATAACTGTCAGTAAATGAAAAAATACTTCGAATAAATCGAGTAAAACTCACCCAGCACACATGAGTTTATAACTTCTGGTATTTCGCTCCACAAGGTACGGGCTGGGCCGTTCTTTGGTTCAATTAATTGGAAAGCGCTTGGGCGCTGATGTTTCTGACTACTTATGCGTGCCTCACCACGCGTTCCATTCTGTCCAATTTCCTCATAACCGTCCGTTGAACTGTCATGACCCTCCATATCACGTGTGATCGACTGTAATTTTTGTTTTTAGTAATATAATAGAAGTGGTAATATAGAATAAAGCAATTACCTCTATCTTAGCAGCGTTGTAGATCTGATACAGTGGTTCATTCTGGAACATGCTGTGTGGCAGATCATCACCAAGCGCGCCTTCATTACCAGTCGACACGCCCGAACTACCGCTTGAGCTTGCCACTGAAACGCCACTAGTTTGATACAGACCTGCCTCGGTGTACCACGAATTGCCGTTGAAAACCGACGAACCACTTTGACTCATTTTACTATCGTTTTGTGAAATTTCTGACTCATTTATCAGATCGCTCGTGCCATTTTTAAAAACACCACATTCAGCGTACCAAGAGGTTGTCGATGAAGCAACGGGCGGCGGTGGTGGGGGATCCTGTGGACGTATGCCAATCGTGGTACGTCGCCGTTGTGAGTTCAATGCTTTCGCTTCCTTTTTTGCTTTGCGCGCTACAGTTGAAAATCTCTGCGCCTCGGGTACAGGCACTGTGGGCAGGTCACCAGATGAGGCTTTCTCTGAGAAGCCAGAATCCAATTCGCCTGAGCCGCCGTATGTCGGATCTTCAACGTAAAAAGTGCTACGTGTAGGCGACAACGACGACATTTGTTTCATATCGAATGTGGAGCCAACTAAACTTTTACGCAAACGTGATTTGAAACTTTTACCCGATTTCGATTTGGAGCGTAATGTGGCAACATTCGCATCGGCTTTCGAATCAGTTTGATTAGTGGGAGTTTTGTCGGCTGGATTAAGTGCCTTATCATCAACGACAATGGCTGGTGGACTGTGGAACTCAGTATTCTCATAAATATCTTGTTCTTGCGACGCGGTTGGTGTCTTTTTCACATTTTTCTGTGTCTTGGATTTAGTCTTTGGTGTATTCTCATATATATTGCCACTAACATAGAATTGTGTAGAGTTCTCGTAGAGTTTTTGTTGACTATCGCCGTACTTAGTTTGAGAAACGGGCGATTTCTTATTTGAGATGAAATTCTTCAGTTTGCGTACAATGGCGTACACTTGATTTGTGGAAGGAGGTGGATCCGGGAGCTTTACATTACGTATGTCGACGCCGCTGTCATTGTGCTAGAAAGAAAAGTTATATTGATTAAACAGTTATCAAAACTAAAGCTAGTTCGTTTCATTGGGAATGCTTCCAATCTAATTCTTCACAAATTTTGGCTTAACCCGCGCACATGTTTACTTCTTTGGGAACATTGCATGGGTTTTCGTTTTGAAAATCCCAAACCCAATTTCATGTCGTTCACTTACATTTTTTATATTCTCCTCGGTCTCATAAATTTCATCGGTATCCGTGTCGAAAGAGTCGTAATCATCCGATACTGCCAATGTGCCGAGCCCATGCATCGAGGCGGAGTATTGTTTACTGCGCTGCGAGCCATTTTTCGTAAAATGTGGCACATCTTGACTGTATTTGTTATGGCTATTTGTACGCTGGTCAGGTAGCGTGGAGTGGCGTTTATTTCCCAAAGGCGACAAAGTCTCATAGTAGTGATCCGAGTCATCTAAAATGAAAACAAATAAACGGAAAGATCAGCAATGAGCAAATGCCACATTTTTCAAATATAGAGTACTTATAAAAATACAATAACACACTTGATAAAACCTTAAGTTGTGGAACGAACCTATGAAGGTGCTCACAGTCATCGACTGCCGTGCGCCACCGGCATTGCCACCCTCGGATATAGTGGCGCGTACAAACGATAGCCGACCATAGCGATTAATTCGTCTGTTCGCTTCCTGCTCGGCTGGAGTCGTTGTATTTTGATAAATGGGTTCGCTGATATCATTGTGCTCGTTGACGACACTATTCAGGTATACCTGACTCGCCGGACAAGTGATGTAGACCTCACCGACCGCACGTGGTCGACGTTTACGCGGCAGCGTGTGCAATGTGCTGCAATTGCTTTCGCCTTGGCTGACATTCGTTGGCGCTGTTGCACTCATTTTATAACCGAGTTCATTTCCATACACACTATTTATCAATGCTCTTTTATTTCTATTTTATTTAGTTCAATTATTTATGTAGGTTTTGTTGTATTCTCCTCCAGCGATACCTTTTAGTCGAATCGTTGTAGAAACAAAAAAAATATAAACATAAATATGTAGGTTAATGCAGGTCAATTACACGTTGCCTGACATTCTCTTCGCGATTTAATCAAAGCTTACTCAGGCATACTTTCGCGGAGACACACACACGAATGCATATAAACTCTGAAATTCTAATTGTTATTGAGCATTCTCCCAAAGAAACGTCGGTACCACATATGCTCGTATCTGCCTTTCCAATAAAAGTGGTTACCCCTTAAATGTCGTCTGACGCGAAAAGTTCAATTGGTTAAGCTGGCAATATTTCTCAATTAAAATCAATTGTCTACCGTGTGTGTAACACTTTACGTTATATGTACATAAGAATGCGGTTCCTTCTACATTATATTTTTATTTTGTTGAATATATGTTATATAATAATAGTGAGGTCTACAGACATTACCTGGCATTTTGCGATTGCTTCATTTTAATGGATGCCTCTTTAAGTGGTTAGGGGTAGTTAGAATTTTCAAAAAATAATTTTTTTGTTTTTTTCATTTTCGTTAAGTGTAATATCTTAAAAATATTCCCTGAAAATTTCACGTTGATCAGATAATTAGTTTTTGAGTTATTCGAGAAATAAGAAGAGAGCTCGGACACTTTAAAGCGCTAGTGTGAAACTTTAAACGCGTTTTTCTCAAAACTATGTTTTTTGAATCGGTGACAACTGTAACTCGAAAACCGTTCAGTACACTCGGGCCTGATCGAAGGATTTTTAATTTTTTCGAAAATTTCGATTTTTTAAGACCAATTAACTGTTGGGTTTTTCGCAAAAATTTAGAAAAAAATTTCCTGAGGCCGCCATTTTGTTAATTTTAAAGAATAAATAAAATCCTACGATCAGACCCAGGATTATTTTTTGTCCGATTGTTTTTAAATGAATCTTCAAGGACTTATGCTTGTCACCGCAAGTACCTTTGTTTGGAATAGGGTCAATCCAAACAACTATAACTTTAGAAATTAATTTATTTTTTTTAAATTTTTGTAACTTTAAGTCAACATATCCTATAATAATGCCATTGCATTGCTTTTGTAAAATAACATTATTTAGTAGCAAAAAAAAAATACTGAAAACTCTAATTTTTTCATGCTTCTGACTACCCCTAACCCCTTAAGTCAGAATTGCACTGGGAAGTGTCCTGAGTAGGTTTGAAGTTATTATATAACGAACCTCATGTGTGAACTGTCATGGTCGAGTGGCGCAGGGAGAATGAGTTACGAAAGGTCAACAGTGGACCCCGCAATGTGGAGTTCTGTCTCCTTTACTCTGGATCTTAGGGGTAAATGACGTCCTGAAAAAAACTCTAGGAACGTGGCTGTCGAGTGATAACCAAGCTGTCTATTCAAATAATACTGAACTGTTTTTATTTACCATGGGGTTATGTACCCCTTCGCTTATTGGAAGGCTCTCGGCTTCACTATGTTGAAAAGGTGAATTACTTGGATCTGATCTTTGAAAGAATGCTTTCATGAGAGCCCAACGTCGAGAGGCGGGTGAGGAAAGCATTGGTTAGCTTACTATAGTAGTATAGTTACATACATATGTAAAAGAGCTATTGGCTCCAAGGGTTATGCTTTGGCTTTACGAAACCGTAGTTAAGCCGGAGGGCGTTTGGTGAAGCCACACGCGCTAAACAGCTGGAACTTATGTAAGGATCGAGTCACATTAGTATTAGTGATGCACTACGTACAACACCAGAAATGGCACTTAATGCCATTCTGCATATGGAACCCGTGGAGATAGCTGCAGATGTATTGCTGTGTATGTTGCTATCAGATTCCAGGGAACTGGCATAAATTAAGAGTACAAGAAATCCTCTTTCACTTCGATTGCATTCTCGACATAACTTCGACTGGAATGGAAGGGTTTGAGAGAGAGTCTTCTGTCGGGAACTCTCAATAAATTCTTGTTTCAGACCGCCAGACCACTGGAACGTCTTTCAAGAAAAAGTGACAGCCTCAAATTACATTAGATTGGGAAAGGGCAGGGATTAGCCTTTCATCGTGCATTTGGGTCTAAGATCTATGGGTTTCGAGTATGCTCGGCAATCGTTGCTCAGCATGTCGATATGCGACGGTGTTTTTGATCCAAACCTATGAGTTCTGGGCAGCACAAGGGCTAAACGTCTCTGGCAGCCCATGTGAAATTATTCGTTTTCTCACAGTTATATCAATAAAAAATTAAAAAAAATTGTATTAACCAAACTTTTTAATGGCCCTTCATTGATGAAGGAGTGTTCGAAATAATAATGCTTATAAAATTTATAATGATTTTTGGCAATATTTTAGTTTGCACAATTTTTGAACGAAACCCATAAAATTAACAAAACTTTACACGAATTTCCCAATGTATAAATACTACCCAATTTTGCCTACTCATTTCATCCTAAAACATTTTGCGTATACTTGTACTGTAGGTCAAAACACTTTGCCGTTCGCTTTGTTCGAACTAATTGGTTTTTGTTAAGTGCTTTGTAGACTATTTACATTGAGCGATGGATCATTGGTGAAATAATGGACTCATGGTATGTATGTCAAGAAACAAATATTTGAAAATATTGCAATTGGTGATTAATTGGACATACAATTATTATTACTTTTGCGTAAAAATTACCGTTTTTTTTGCACGTGAGTAAAAGTTCAGAAATTAAAATTATTGTAAGTAGGCTTTCATGTATACCAGTCTTCGTCTTCGTCTTCGTCATAGAGGATGGAACCATGCGAAGAAACTCACGCAAGTGAGGAGAGTTTGCCATTCACTTGGGAGTTGCCAGAAGCGATCAATTTACTTATGGCTCAAGCAACTCACGACTTCCGGCCCAGGTATCCCCTGTGTAGCCAAACAACATCCTTTTGAAGGTGAGCTGAAATGAGAAGGCGAAACATTCCTTCCCAGGGTTGTGCGCTGAGTTTGGAACCCACTACGTATAAAACCACCTCCAAAGAAAAATAGAAAACAGCCTCAGATGAGAGATCCCCCTTTCGAAGACGACTACTGTTAACGTACTAAGGTTACGATTTAAGAGAATGTCCGATCCCTTTATTGGGAAAGTGGCTCTTGCTGTCTTGTGGTTGACGTCTTCGTAAGTGTAAAGGCTGACATCACCGCCGTCCAAAAAGTGCGATGGACGGGACGAAAACTGAGACGAATAGCTCTTAGTTACCGAAGGAATCCAACACCCCGTTATTATCGATTTAGTTTTAAGAAAGGTTCATCCATTAACGTCGGTTCAGTTATAATACCCTTCAAAAATATATGTATTCCATACAAGAACTTGATTTTGATCGTAGTATGGCAGGTATAAATAATAGTGATCCGATATCCGGCTCTGACAAATGAGCAGCTTGGGGAGAAAAGAACGTGTGCCAAATTTCAGATCTATATCTTAAAAACTGAGCGACTAGTTTGCAGATTTAGAGAAAACAAATGGACAGACCGACCAACTTCTTTGCAGGACATGGTCAGACGAAGGGATAAAGGAGAAAATTGCGACAATTACCTAAGGACCTAACGAACCTAGCGTGTGAAAGACTGATATCCGCCGTAAAAAAATGATTGGACCTGGCCAATGAGGCTTTAGACTTAGTAAATCTACAATTAACCAGCTATTCACCATACGGTCAATCTTAGAAATTATGGAAAGAAGATCGACACGCATGACCTATTCTTCGATTTTAAAGCCGCCATCGATAGCATCAAATCTATGCCATTATGTCCGAATTTGACATTACTGGAAAAATAATACCTCTGCATAAACTGACGTTAAACGGTCTCTGAACAGTTCGATACCAAACAAGATTTCAATTTCGTCAATCTAGAAATCAGCAAAAAACAATTTCAGATTTGAAATTCAACGCACAATCACTATTGCTAAAAGGTGCTTTGAACTGATTAAGCAGTTGAAAAGTTATGTTCTCTCTCGACGAACAAAGGCTGCTATTTGAATCCTTCATCGATCCTGTACAGCTGTATGGTGCGGGATGTGCGAGAGAAAGGTTTTGCGGATCATTTATGGTCCTTTTGCATTGACAAAGTCGAATGCAGCAGCCGATGGAACGATGTGTTGTAAGAGTTATACGACGACATTGATATAGTTCAGCGAATCAAGAGACAGCGGCTGCGCTGGCTAGATCGTGTCATCTATATCGATGAAAACCCTCCAGGTCTGAAAATATTCGACGTAGTACCCGCCGACGGAAGCTGAGGAAAAGAGGAAGACCTCCACTCCGTTGAAGAGATCAGGTGGAGAAGGACTTGGCTGCACTTTGTATCTCCTCTTGACTTCAAATACCAAAGAAATGTATCTAAGGTAGTAGATATTCAGATTTTAAATAATCCTTGTGTCGTATTCTCTAAGCCTATCCTCAAGCTAAAGGAAATTTTCAAACAAAACATTGCAGATTATGCCCTACAAAGCAGAAAGCTACGTTAATTTAGTACAACTCACATGCGCGGTATTAATTTTTTATAAATTTTAATTATACTATGTTTCAATCCGAATATAATTTAACACTATCAAGGTCATGTAATTACTCATAAAACTGGTAATTTATGGAATTATGTGAGTTTCGTCCATATCAGCAGGTGTAATTGTTAAACAGTTATTCAGATGGGCTATTTTGTTTGTAGTAGTTGTTGTTGGACAACTTAATTAAAACAATGCCAAGTTTGTTTGCATTTATGGTCTAATTCATGAGGGTAATTGGGTGCAAAATGCAAACGTTTAAAATGTATGCACATATGTCTATACATATGTATATACACATATTTACATATGCATAAACCAGTACACTCTAGCACACTATTAGAGTGAGAATTTCAGCGCAGTACATATGTTTACATACGTATGCATGTACATAGCGCCAGTACATAAAGATCACGTTTGCAATAATTAAACACGGAAAACTAAAAAACGCTCAACTAACAGGGTAGTGAAATAAAAAACAAATTTCAACAAAAAATGCTTATGTTGTTGCGTCAAAACTTGAAATGGCGCGCAGCTTCAGCGTTGAGGGAAAAAGAGCGAGGGCAGCATGTGGTCACAGGCATACAGGTGAGCAATGAACCGGTCTATAATATCGACACCAAGCTGAGCTGACGTTTGGTTTTAACTTCATGTCAATTTATTTATTTTTAAACACCAATACCAGCACAAAATGAATTATTATATGCGCTTGTGTTTGTGCGCAACCACGAAACGTTACCATGAACAGTGGTTTATGGATGAAAAAATATGTAAAAATTATAAATTTATACCCTAAACAGAGTTAAGTTTTCGATGAAGTTTGTAACACTGGGTACTGTATAAAATGAACTCTGTGTCCAAAAAATAAAGTGACATTTGAATTTAAACTGCGCGCGTCGAAGGATTTGGAGAATTATTTTTTTTCGGTTGGTAGTACTGTCAGTCATATTTATGTCAAATTTCATGTCAAAATATTCATTATTGTTTGAGATACGTGTCGTTTTGTGAGCTGCTAAAAGTGAGTTTTTCGTTTTTTGCGATGTCGAAATTTGTTAAGCAAAGAATTTGCATTAAATTCTGTTTACGGAATCAATTTTCTGCTGCGGATACGTTGAGGATGGTGCAGAAAGCCTTTGGTGATGAGGTTATGTCTAAAAAAATGTTTACAAGTGGTATAGTGAGTTCCAAGCCGGCCGTGAACGTGTTGAAGACGAAGAGCGTCCAGGGCGACCATCAACCTCAACCGACGAAGCTCACGTTCAACAAATCAAAGATTTGGTGTTGAAAAACCGTCGATTAACAATTAGAGACCTTGCCGATGAAGTTGGCATATCGAAAGGCTGAGCCAATACCATTTTGAAGGATGGTTTGGGCCTCAAACGCGTCAAATCTCGACTGGTACCGAAAACATTGAATTTTTTTGGAAATAAGACGTCGCGTTGAAGTGTGTGAAACGATGCTTTCCGACTACCAGGGTGTCACGAAACGCATTATAACTGGCGATGAGACTTTGATCTATGCTCACGACCCCGAAACAACCGATCAATCGATATTTGGGCATAGTAGTATATATGAGCTGAGTCGTTTTAGCCCTGTCCATTTAACTGTTCGTCTATAAGTCTGTCCGTATGTGTTTATATATGCGAACTAGTCGGTCAGTTTTTGCGGTATCAATCTGAAATTTTGTAACGTGCTTTTGTTCCTAAGATACAGATTTGTCATACAAACTGGTCGTAATCAAGGCTTGTATGGAAAACTCTTTCCATTGACGAGATTTTTCCACGAAATCAGGCATGTGTTATTGCCTAAGGAAATAATGCAATATTCGACGAAAATATTCAAATCGGATCACTATTATATATAGCTCCAAAACATATGAACGAAATCAAGTTTTTCTTTTTTTAATAGCAAAAGCAATGAATATCGTGATATTGTAAGCAGCATTAATATGGATACAGGCGCTGGACATAAAATCATATGCATCATCCGAGTAATAAGTGATTTCCGAACGATATCAAGCGATGTTGCTAAAGTATGCCGAATATTGACATCAAGAGAGACGAATTTGAGACACTATATCAGCTATAAGGGCGGAAAAAGCGATGAGAACCAAGAGCCTTACAATGTGGCAGCAGCTTTGGCAAACCTCATCCAAACGACGATGGACCCACAGACTGATCCCAGTCATTCATTTGTGGATAGACGACATGGGGACCGGAATTCCACCTAACCCAAATACTGGGTGGCCATGGATACTTTAATAAGAATCCATACAAAATTAATCATGACGTTAAACCATGTTCCCCGACGTGTACCATAGAAGACGCTGAACATGTATTGTTTAAATGACATCTGTTTTTGAACATAAGGTAAAAGTTGAAATCTACACTCCGTGGTAGTGTAACGGTAGAAAAACTTTACACTATGTGGGTCAAAAAACTACGAAACTTACAACAGATTAGGAGTCAGTCAGGCTCTCCGTTCAATAGAAGAGACTTAAATGTTTTTTTCTCTCCCATGAAGTTTTTGGTATTAATCCGGTGGTGTCGTGGGAGAGATATGAGTTGGAAGTAGGTTGGCTTAGCGGATTAAAGTTCCGCCCCCCGGCTTTTGATGTTTCCCCAACAAAAAAAAAATATTTCTTCTAAAGAACTTTTTGCATTTGTGAATGGTATAACTGATAGCTACCGAAGTTAATTTTTTTTCTTATTGTTAAGTTTTTTTTATAAGTCTGTTTCATGAGCAATGTACGTTTTGTTCTTGCAGTGAGCGGAGTCACAGTACTTAAAACTTTGTATTTGTAAACAAATTTCAGCAAGTAATTTTCTGAGAATTCTGCGAAGCTTTCAAGCGAATTTTTGTGTGGAAAAATGTCCATAATTTTTTCCAAAACTAAAAATATTAATTTGCAATTATTCCGTCCCGTCTTATCGAATAAATAAATTTATTTTTACAAACTTGAGTTGTGTCATTTATGAATTAAAATACTCATATTACACACACACATACATATATACATGCATGTGTAGTAAATGAGTTTTTCTCGCATTTGTGTCTTTTCAACAAATGGCTTCTTGAGTGGGATTAATATCTGCTTGGTATTTCCAAAAACTGGACGCAAATTAGAGCTTACTCTAAATGGTAAAATGTAAAGAAACCGGATTTTAAAGCAACTTTGACGCTGACTAAATTTATAAAGTTTTACCAAATTCAATTGATTCACTGAAGTATTTTTATAGCTATGTATGCATTTCTTTTTGTGATATTTGCTAGATCACAAACCATCAAATAATATAGTTTTAACGAAAAACTATATGGCAACATTAAATTTGAAATAAAGCAAAGATCCGCCTTTGTTCTCTAATACCAATTTACATTTTTGATTTTGCCATTTGATTGCATTTAATTCTACCTTGAAAAATAATAACGATCTCTTCACCCTTAAGTAGTTTATAGTTAGAGTCATGTCTTTCTTACATTCGCTATGAAAAGAAATCTCCTTAGGTACTTATACTTTCGGAGTGGACTTGAAACTTGCGGCGTCTTTTATTTGCCAATTGACAAGTCTCTCAGTCTCTAGTCACAATCAAACCGAACGCAGCAAACATTTTTTAGGTGGAGCCATTACCAAGCAGACAGAAAAGTTCGTATTCTCTCAATGGTAAGGCGACAATAATTTATAAGTTTCATTGTCAATTCTCACCTTCAGAAGCCAAAAAGCAAAAAGGTCTGCCTGTCGTAAGAGGTGACTAAAATCCAATGTGCACTAAGGCTTGTCTCGAAGTAACAGCATGACTTTATCAGAAATAGTGCTATAATACTCAGCTTGAACTGATATTATAGAATTTGAATGAGATTCCTTCTAACGAAAAGACATTTGAAATTCAGGCGCCAAATGACACTAGCTATTTTATTTTAATGGGTGCTCAACTGGTAGTAGCAAAATATACAAAGTCTGACCGGAGACTTTATTCTGCTAACGCGGGGAACAGCCCTCAGTGTTCGCTTCAATATGCTCATTGGGTTTGGATCTTTGTGAGATTCGTGGTATCTGTGGCTTAAACCAAAAGGCCGGTAGAATTGAAAATTCAGTTCAGTGTGGAGTCGCACCGCGGCCGTGTGCCTCGAACACGACCAAGGTGTCTCTTGTACCTGACTAATTGGAACCAAATAATACATACAAAAAGCTTGTTTCAGCTGGCTAAATACCGCACAGGGCATGTGAAGAGGATTGATGCTGAACTGATGATCATAAAATGAGACTGGTAAAGATATACGTCACTAACGATACAAAAGGTATGAACTGGACCTATCGTTGATAAACATTAGGTATGCGAATGTTCTGTGTGAAGTGAGTGCCAAGAGAGCACATACGACCACGACCTAAGACAACAACGAATTGATGACTTTGAGCACTCTCACGAAATACAGCTTGTGTTAGGACTACAGTCCTTTGACCCTTCCAAGAGCATGGCTTCACTCTGTGGGCTCTTGAAAAGTTCATGAAGATCCGACGTTTTTAAAACAAATTATCTATCTTATCTAATTTGAAAAAGAAGAAAGTTTAGGTTCGTTTACTTCTTTGTGGTAAATATTGAAAATTTAATATTGCTAGCCCATGTCACCGTTTGAGTATCTGCTTAATACGTGAACGATTTCTGATCCGAAATTGGAAGATTTTTTCATTGATTGTTTCCTGCTATTAGGACAAGAATACCCTCTTTTGTTTTATTTCACAGTATAGGTGTAATGTAGTGGATTATTGAAAAAATATTCAACTACAAGTTGAACAGTAAATAATGTGCTGAATTATGCTTATCTTAATTTAATATGACATTAGAAAAGACAACAGAATTTCCAACGATTTCATACTCCTTCACTTGTAACCAGTACTTAATACTACTTTAGCATAATATATCATGTAAAGCGTGTACAATAATAATACGAAATAACCTCTCGAACTTTATACTAAACATGGGCAATAAACATCTTAATCTCTTAATGGTGACCAAGCATACTCCGCGAGTGCGTGCTTGGCTGTGCATTGTTCGCATGATATATAAACCTAGAAACGTCATTTTATTGTTTATTGTGTCTGATCTCTTCATGGTTATGCCACTTCTTCACACCGTCACATCGCCACATCTACTTACAAGGTTAAACGCGAACATGAATTGACCGTTTCTGACATTTCCTTGGCGAGCAACACGACAATCGCCATGTGTAGTCTGTCTGCTACGCATTCATAGGTTATCTGTCAATAATTTAATTATACATAAGAGCAGGTACATAAGTGAACATATGTATATACCAATATGTAGTATATGCATATACATACATACATATGTATGCAATTATACGTTTGTTTATATTTTTGCAGTTTTTTGCAAACCATGAAATGCATTCGATTGTTGCTGGTGAATCCATTGACTTGACTTGGCAGTCAAGGCATTTTCATTTCGATTTCGATTTTAATTTGCTTCGTTTTACGTTTTATTTTGAAAGTATTTCGCCTTTGTTTGCACTCGCCTTGCTGGCAATTGTGGCAATTAATTGCGAATGCATTTTGCAGCGCCGTTGCATGTTTACATTTGTTACTTATATGAGGTGGCATCACTTATTGCCAATATTTGTGTTGCACTCAAATGAACGCATATAAAAAGTGACTTCTTTTTAAACAAGACTTTCGCCTACCTGCATGTATATACATATATATTTTTAAGTGTTTTATTATCTTCAATATGAATTCTACGCAGCTCAAATACGCAGTGCGTGCACATTAGGGGGGTTAAAAAAACACAAGAAAAGAAATAAATATAATTAAAAAAAAAAATTCATTTGGTACTATTGAGTGCTCTACAAAATTGTTTCCAACGTTTTTTTCATAAACCTAACTTAGACTTAAAGGGTTAAAAAAAATCGATTTTTTTATTGTCTTATTAAATTCTACAACACCTCTAGAATACTGTCCTAAATTTTCAAGTTCATCCGATTAATTTTTTCGGTAATACAGCCTTGAGAACCTGTGCGCTCGAGGCTAGCTAGGCTAAGTGCGCCGTTTTTAAACTCGTTTTTCTCGAAACTGTGTTTTTGAAGTCGGTTGGCAAGAGTTATCGAGAACTACTCTACCGATCTTCATGCAATTTTACACAGGTCTTTGAGATACAAGCCTTAAAGCCTTGAATGAAGAATTTTTTTTTTCGATTACAATTATTTGAAAAAAAGTCGAGAAATTTTAATTTTTTCCCAAAAATGTCTGCCAAAAATCTGATTTTTAGTTTTTCTTTTCCTTCGTCCAAGTTCTAAGTTAAGGTTTTAAGCAAAACACGTATTTTTCAAATTTTTTGGTGAAGTTTAAAATAGGTTTTTTCCGAAAATTTCAGAATATCTTTGTTAATAGTGTATGTTTGTGACAATAAAAATTCTAATAAAATATTTAATTTTTGTATCAAAAAAAAATATTCAAAAAATAACCAAACAAAAAGAATCGTATTTTCTGACACACCCTAAGGCACATTGCGTATAGGTAAGGAGTTACAATCTATTTTTGTCCAAGGTAAATATTTAGTTGCCAGCGAAAAGTTCTCATGAAATATATTCAAGTAAGTATTGATATGAATTTACGATCTCGTACTGCGAAGATAGTGAGCTGCATTTCCTGTTAATGTGAACATGATCACGAAACGGACAGTTCGCTACGATAAAGACATTCCAATCCTTTTACGTGGCAGTGTTACGTATACTAAGCCAGATAATGAAAATCGCCTAGTGTGTTAATTTTTTATGAAAAACCTGAACTAAATAGAAAGACTTGTCTTACAATTAACTGCACGTTTAATACTTGTATATCACTGTCAGTATGAGAAACCGACTTCAGATAATATATTTTTATAAATAGTAAAAAACTTGATATATTTCCATAATTATTTTACCGTAATTAAAAGCATCCGGTTCTAAGTCATTGCTTAAGAGAAAATACAATGTCGGTTCTCGAATAAGCTGGTCAGAAAAATATAATTGTTGCCATTAATCTATTATGTATAGCTATACTACATTAATATATAATTAATATATATATGTAAAACTATACCTTTAAGTTTCTGAAGACAATCTACCACTATACTAATACATTAACATTGTTACAGGCATATAATATTATAATCAGCTATAAAAATTATACCCTGAACAGGTTTCGAATAGTTGGCACGAAGTTTGTAACACACACAAGGAAACATCGGAGACTCTATAAAGTAGGAGTACCTGTCGGACCACTGTAAGATATGCCTGTCATACAAACTGATCCATAAAGCCCTTATATGGAAAATTTATTTGAAAAATACAAATATCTTCAGGAATATTGACTTGGATTATTTTCCAAGTCAACGCAACAATCACCGAACATATTTTTCGAACCACTATAGCATAAGCTGTTGAAATCGAGATATAGACATTTTATATGTTTTGAGGGTATTACAGCTTCAATTCAACCAAAGTTAACGACTTTAAACACCATTCGGATAACTTATACTTTTTGTAAGAAATTTTCATGTCATTAATGATTTCAAAGAATTCATATTGATTAATCTATATAAAAAGTAGATCTCCTTGTGATATAAACTCGATAATATTGAAATTTTTATTTAGCTTTATTTTCCTTAAAAAATGACTTTCACTTGTTTGAATAAATATAAAAATATATTTACATAATATATGTTATCAATTT
Source organism: Bactrocera correcta (assembly GCA_027475135.1). Lineage (NCBI taxonomy): Eukaryota > Metazoa > Arthropoda > Insecta > Diptera > Tephritidae > Bactrocera > Bactrocera correcta. Next base: position 36,359,663 of record CM050326.1, read on the forward strand.
AATTTCTACAAAAAAAAATGGAAAAAGGGATTTGATTTCTGTCATACCGACAATTTTTACTCAAATATGGAAGAAAATAAGAAAGCAAGCCAGAAGCGGATTTTTAATACGAAATTTGAAAAATTTGAAAAACAGCTTTTATGAAAGTTATATGTTATACTTGCACGATCTGATCAATAGAATAAGAGTTCATTCGGGTATCTCTAAAATGTTGAAAAAAAACGTAAAATACCTAAAAAATTTATCTTGATATCGCTGGCTTGAAACCGGTTTTAGACCCATAGTCTCTTAAGTAAAATTGTTCAAAAATATCCGATTTTTCCGTTTTAATGGCAAATCAACCCGCTCTACTAATACATATATAATTGTCACAAGTATTTAATCAAATAGAGTTTAGACACCTTGAATGAAAATAAATATGTATTTACAAAATTTCTCGAGAATAATATTTATATTGATAGATCGAATATCGATCAAAGACTTTGCCTCAAATTTTGTTTTTCTAACTAAATTTCGTGTGCGGAATCGTTGCAAATGTTGGCAACTGCTTGCGGTGATTCAGTTTTATCAAAAACAAGAGCCTACGAGTAGTACTAAGCCTTCAAAGACGGTCGACATGAAAATATCAAAAAAGAGGGAAGGTATGGTATTTTAAAATCGTTAGGCAAGTGTTAAAGAGATGGCAAGAGAGCTCTCGCGAATCTGTTGGTATGATTTTGGTGGATATTGTGGGGATGAAACGCGTTCATGCATGACTCGTTGCGAGTACCGTAAATATGTCTCTTTGGCCATGCTTGATCGTGCGAATTCTGATTTCACATTATACCTACGACTGAGACATTGGTTAATGAGGTTGACATGCAAACAAGTTAACAATCATCGGAATGGAGGGATAAACGAGCCGAAACAAAAAAACAAAAAAAAACAAAAACGCCGAAGCCGCACAATACTCAAGATGATGTTCTTTCGATATTCGTGGTTTGGTGCTTCATAAATTTGTTCCGGAGGGAACATCCGTCGAAAATGCCCCGAATTATGGAAGAACAATTTATGAATTTTAGACGATGTTGACGAACCAACGCATCGAGCCACGATTGTAACCGAATTTAAAGCTAAAAACGTAATCAATACCACCGCTTTCACCAGATTTGGCTCCGTGTGATTTTTGCTTGCTGCTCCGTGGAACCCGTTTTCTGTCGATCGAAGAGATAAAGTAAAATGCGTTGAAGGAGCTGAAGGCCATCCCAAAGAATGTTTATGGAAAGTGTTTCGAGGACTGGAAAAATCGTTGGCATAAGTGTATTATAACTGGTGAGGATTAATTTGAAGGTGACAAAAATTGGTTAATCTTACTTCTCATGTTTTTCATCATAATCAGTGAAGTGAAGTAAAAGAATCAGTATCGATTTTGAAAGATGTAGAAGTACAAAAAATGAGTTAAAGATTGGATACAGTCGTGGATATAAAATTAATTACTTCATATGCTGTGGAAGTTTTAAATTCACATAATCTTCAAACTAAACTAAATGTACCAACAATGCCTCTGCGAAATCGGATGTATGTGTCTGTATAGAAGAAAAAGTTATCAGACTTATGATTTAAATAATTGCCGCACTTGGAAGGGGGTCAATTCGAAAGAAGTTAGTTTACCGTCAAGCTTAGCTTTGTTGGTACTATAAACAAAGCAGAAGAACAGTGTTTGTCTAAAGTTAGTGGCGAGTAACATTAGTTTAAAATAAAAGTTGGAAACAGATAAAATTTAAATAAAGTTACACAGGAGCGAAATATATTACAAAAATAATAGTGTATCATGAAAATATCTTTTATTATTAGATTTCATAATCAAAACGTTTGTCTTCATTAGTACTAAACCTTTAAATTCGCAGAGATTTGCTGAAGTATTGAATAGAAGCTATCATACTCGTACAACATTGCTGGAATGCTTGAAGAACAGAATCGACTAAAAAAGATAATGATGATTTGATAATGAAAAAATTTCTTATCTATCAAGAAAATATGGAGTCACTAATCAATGAAAATGATCGTTTAATTTCTTGAAGTGTTTTCATCAACCATATTCTTGAATCTGATCGCCACCGACTTATGCTCATACATAACTCAAGATAATGCTCTTAGGTTTGAAATTGAGCGTCAATAAAGAATTAATCACTGAGACTGACCACTCGCACTAATGGTACGTATTATTCTTTAATCTGATGCATAATTTTCAGCCACTGGCAAATAATATTTCATGAAACATATACACTTGACTTAGAACATTTAGCAATGCGCAGCTGCTCCACTCAGTCCACCAGCTAAAGCTATTTTTGCAATTTTGCTGCGGAAATGTAAATTTTCGCGCCAACAATTCGCACCTAGCAATTAACGGGCTCTGCTCAATTGATGCACAAATACAGAGATATGCATGTATGCTTGAATTTGGCTTTGTAGAGCAACGTAATGCAAAAGGTTGCTTCTGATTTCATTATGACGTTTCCTCTTTCATCATTGTTGAAAAATAAATTCTGTTAATTAATTAACAAGCGTGTTGAACGAATTAATGAATAAACTTGTTCGCCTTCAAGTGTTTTCACTTTTCGGTCTACGAAGACTTGGTTTGTGGCTATTTTTCAGACCATTATTATACCCTGAACAGGGTATATTAACTTTGTCACGACGTTTGTAACACCCAGAAGGAAGCGTCGGAGACCCTATAAAGTATATATATAAATGATCAGGATGTTGAGCTGAGTCGATTTAGCCATGTCCGTCTGTCTGTCCGTCTGTCCGTCTGTCCGTCTGTCTGTATATATACGAACTAGTCCCTCAGTTTTTAAGATATCCATTTGAAATTTTGCAAACGTCATTTTCTCTTCAAGAAGCTGCTCATTTGTCGGAACGGCCGATATCGGACCACTATAGCATATAGCTGCCATATAAACTGAACAATCGGAATCAAGTTCTCATATGGAAAACTTTCGCATTTGACAATGTATCATAACCAAATTTGGTATGGATTATTTTCTAGGGAAAAAATGTAATATCCGAGAAAATTGTTCAGATCGGTTAACTATAACATATAGCTGCCATACAAACTGAACGATCGGAATCGAGTCCTTGTATGGAAAACTTTCACATTTGACAAGATATATTCACGAAATTTGGTATATAATATTTTCTAAGGCAAAAATGTAGTCTCCGAAGAAATTGTTCAGATCGGTTGACTATAGCATATAGCTGCCATACAAACTGAACGATCGGAATCAAGTTCTTGTATGGAAAACTTTCGCATTTGACAATGTATCATCACCAAATTTGGTATGGATTATTTTCTAGGGAAAAAATGTAATATCCGAGAAAATTGTTCAGATCGGTTAACTATAACATATAGCTGCCATACAAACTGAACGATCGGAATCAAGTCCTTGTATGGAAAACTTTCACATTTGACAAGATATATTCACGAAATTTGGTATATATTATTTTCTAAGGCAACAATGTAATATCCGAAGAAATTGTTCAGATCGGTTAACTATAGCATATAGCTGCCATACAAACTGAACGATCGGAATCAAGTCCTTGTATGGACAACTTTAACATTTGACGAGATATATTCACGAAATTTGGTATAGATTACTTTTTAAGGTAACAATGTAATCTCCCAAGAAATTGTTCAGAACGAGTTACTATAGCATATAGCTTCTATACAAACTGGACACATAGTTACTAACAGAAATGCACCTGTGAAGGGTATTTAGCTTCGGTGCAACCGAAGTTAACGTTTTTTCTTGTTTTAGTTCCTCTTTTTGCTTCTTCGTAAGTTCGTAATTGTCTGCAAACTCATAGAATTAGGCACATTAGCATATTTAGTTTTCTTGGCCGCTTTGAACTCCACTTTTTGGTAGACTTTCAATTTTTATGATGAAGTCGAAATCGAAAGCGAGTGTTCTTAAATAAAAAAGTGATAAAGTCGTATATTTTGTTAGAATGAGTAATTCCAATTGTACCTATTATATTTATCTTCATAAATATTTTATTTGGAATTGCAATAAATATTTATCATATCTAAACGCATTAATTTAATAACACATAGTACCGTGTGCCCTTCGTATGCACCTCACTAATGTTGGAGTGGATATCAACTGTATTTTGTTAAGGTTTTGCTGTGTTGATAATTTTTATCATTCTCTTTTGGAAAAGTGGAAAAAGGGACTCTAAGTAAAATAGTAAAATTAGTGTCAGAGTTACAAGGTGAAAACTTTCTTTAAAGAAAGGTCACCTATATTATAAAAAAAATTGTAGTCAAAGGCAAGTATTTATATAATATAAGCTTTATAACCTAAATGTGTTGTTAGTTTCGCTAAATATTGTTCTAAATTTAGAGATTCTTATCCTTGATTAAAGCTTTCAAGGAGGCCAGATATTGAGAAGAGAGTACGGAAAGCATCGGTTGCCTTATATTGCTGTAGAGAAGCTATGGAGAAAAGGTGGAGAATCTCACTAAAGTTAGTGTTTTGGCTTTACGAAACCGTTATCAAGGCAATGAATGCTCTATAGTATATTTGTCTGGTGGAAAGTGCTCGAAAATGCTCCTTCTGCTAAAAAGCTTGAATGTTGCCAAAGAGCGGCGCTCATCAGCATCTCTAGTTTACTACGGACTACACCAATAATAAACATAGCATACGTCCTCACTGCCGGCAGTTGTATTGCTGCGAAGTATGCTATAAGGCCCTGGGAAGCTGAGTTTCTGAAGGTGTCCGAATAAGGACATGTTTCTCCTTCATAAGCCGCATTCCTGAAAACTTTGACCACTGCGACGCAAAGGTTGTTTATGACGGCTTTTTTTATGCTTACCAACCGAAGAAGAAGAGGTTCAGTGAGCTTTTTCGCATGCGAATCAAAACTAGAAGAGACAATTGGAGGGGGAGTTTTCTGTAAGAAGCTCTCCGTCATTATTAGCTTTAGGCTACCGGACCACAGTAGTGTTTTTCAGGCAGAAGTGGCTACTATCAAGGTACTAGACGTTCTGTCACGAAGTGCAGCCTCTTTCAGGAAGATTATCGTTCACTCCGACAGCAGACCGGCAATACTAGTAATAAGCTCGCAAACTGTGCGCTCAAAGCTAGTCAAGGAGTGTGTGTTTTAACCAGAAATAGAATGAAGCTACTTCATGATCAGAAACATTTGGTGGCCTGGGCACAGCGGAATATCTAGCAACTGCAAAGCCGATGAGTAGCCAGAAGGTGCACCCTCGCTTCGCTCATATAGGAATGAGGCCGAGTTGAATCTCACTTGTCGTCTTGCGTCTTGCGTTCTAGCAATGTACCTCGCATACGCTTAGCAGGCGCTGGTGACCTGTTCTATGAAGGCGGCGGGTGAAGTGAAAACATCTCGGAAATCTTACCCTCGACCAACAAGAAGGTATATCCGAAACAGAAATTAGCTGTCTCAACAAATTTTTGATGAGCTTAAAGTGTTTCGTCAAACCGTAAGTGTCTTATGATGCAGTATGTATGTATGTAGGTCTGTAAGGGTCTTATGATTCCGTAAATATGTATGGAAACATATCGGTAATCTTACCCTCGAAAAACCAGAAGACATATCCGTAACTGGAATTAGCCGTGTCAACAAATTTGTGTTAAGTTGGAAAAACTTTATCGGTCTGTAAAGATCTTATGATGCAGTATATAAGAGTTTTAGGTACCACAACGGACCGGCGATCTAAGCACTACAAGTGGGATCCCCCTAAAGATCTTCCTCTTACTAAAGTGGGTTACCCTTCCCAATAAGCATAGTCGAAAGGTTATCTATAAAAAAAAGCATACGAGAATGATTATTCCCAGATTTCGTGAGAAAGTATTATGTCTCGAAGAACGGGGCCTAAATACAGTTTGAAATCTGCCATAGATTATATGATAACTAATTGCTTCATTAGCTAAAAAGTAAAAAGAAAGTTGTATAAAAAATTAAAAAATAAAAATTAATTATGAGTGAATCGGAATTGATACAATAGGCAGGCGCATCACCCTAATACCACACACCTACTCTAAAGATACAAAATGTGATAAGTATGAGTTAGATAAGCTTCGTTGTAATTGGAAATAACCCAATTCCGGCACTCGGGTGAGTTCTGATAAGAGCTTATATATCTGTATGAGTACCTATGCACCTTAGATTTGATTTGATTGGATATACATAAATAACTGTATGTACATATGTATGTCTGTATGAATATATGTGTAAACTCATATTAGTATGAAATATTTATGCTATGCGTCAAAGCAGTTGGCAGAATTTTTAACTAACTGTATATTCACTTGTTGCTATGTAATTGCGTGTGTCTTTACATATTTACATAACGGGTGATTTTTTAAGAGCTTGATAACTTTTTAAAAAAAAAAAACGCATAAAATTTGCAAAATCTCATCGGTTCTTTATTTGAAACGTTAGATTGGTTCATGACATTTACTTTTTGAAGATAATTTCATTTAAATGTTGACCGCGGCTGCGTCTTAGGTGGTCCATTCGGAAAGTCCAATTTTGGGCAACTTTTTCGAGCATTTCGGCCGGAATAGCCCGAATTTCTTCGGAAATGTTGTCTTCCAAAGCTGGAATAGTTGCTGGCTTATTTCTGTAGACTTTAGACTTGACGTAGCCCCACAAAAAATAGTCTAAAGGCGTTAAATCGCATGATCTTGGTGGCCAACTTACGGGTCCATTTCTTGAGATGAATTGTTGTCCGAAGTTTTCCCTCAAAATGGCCATAGAATCGCGAGCTGTGTGGCATGTAGCGCCATCTCGTTGAAACCACATGTCAACCAAGTTCAGTTCTTCCATTTTTGGCAACAAAAAGTTTGTTAGCATCGAACGATAGCGATCGCCATTCACCGTAACGTTGCGTCCAACAGCATCTTTGAAAAAATACGGTCCAATGATTCCACCAGCGTACAAACCACACCAAACAGTGCATTTTTCGGGATGCATGGGCAGTTCTTGAACGGCTTCTGGTTGCTCTTCACCCCAAATGCGGCAATTTTGCTTATTTACGTAGCCATTCAACCAGAAATGAGCCTCATCGCTCATCGGACACGGACGCGAAACACATTTCGAACCGAACACTGATTTTGGTAATAAAATTCAATGATTTGCAAGCGTTGCTCGTTAGTAAGTCTATTCATGATGAAATGTCAAAGCATACTGAGCATCTTTCTCTTTGACACCATGTCTGACATCCCACGTGATCTGTCAAATACTACTGCATGAAAATCCTAACCTCAAAAAAATCACCCTTTATGTATATATGCATTTGCTACGTTGAGCTGTATCGCCCACCCAAACATTTTATTTGTTTGAATTTAAAAAGTAGCAAATAGAAACCAACAAAAATTCGAATAAACCGTATTAACAAACAATGGCTTAAATATAATGCAGCGGCGCCTTTGTTGGTGTCGAATGCGGAAGCCGGCTACGCCGTCATAGACACGATCACTGAACTTAGCGTTCATTAATTTTTTTCAGCTTTGTAAATAGGTGGGCTTTTTTTACAGTTTGCTTGTTTGCAAATCGCCTTCACTATCGGTTTTATGCGTCGTTTTGTTATTTTTTTTGTTGATTTTTCGCATTTTATACAGTCAACAACAAAAAACAAAAACCAAAAAAAAAATCAGAAAAACCTCAAACAGCAAGCGATACAACTTTTCCGCGGCGATTATGGTGTTTGCGGTAAAATATGCAGTTTTTCCTGCATTACAACGTTACAACGGTAGTTTGCGAGCTTTTCCATTATGACAATTAACGCTCAGCGCCGCCACTTCTTACAAATGCCAGCTATGTTAGGCCATAAAAAATGAATAGAAATGCATATGTATGTATGCTACGCAAATATATGTATAATTGCAAGCGCTGAAGATCGCATGCAAAACAATAACTTCAGACAAAATTCAAGTTTTGTTGTTATTATTGCTTTTCGCCAGCGTCCGACTTCTTCACTTGTGAATTTACGCCATAACGCGATTTCATTTTATTATTTTTCAAGGTTCTTTATTTAATTTTACTTTATTTTTGTATTTATTATTGTTTTTTTTTTCGTGCTTTGATCCACTAATACTGGTTTGTAGTCCTATCAAAACGGGGGCTTATTAGCGCTCGCCGCAGCATACATATTTACCTTGTTTGACTTTATACCTGCGTACATGTGTATGCTTGTGTGTTTGTATGTGTGTATGCATATGTGTGTATTATTTGTGTTTTTCTTTACTAGCTGACTTTGTATCGTTTCGCGTTTCGTCATCGCGGCATCGTGCGCAAACTAAATGTTCAACTACAAATTCGAAGCGCTAAAGTTGCGCTCATTGCTTCGATGCCCAAAGGTACATACATATGTATAGTATGTTTATGAGTGCTGCAGCGCGAACAATGGCCAACAGCGCCAACACACAACAAAGTTCATACTTGTGAACAGATCACAACAAAAATGATCGCATCGGTTACAAAGTGCTTCATAAGGGGATAAACTTGGAGGAATATGGTTGTGTGGGCCGAAAAATAAACTTAAACAAGATAAAAACGTTAACTTCGAATTCAGCGAAGCTATAATATCTTCACATATACAATATAAAAATTCCTTACAAGAACTTTGAACGGTCAGTTTGCATGGCAGCTATGTCTACGAGTATGCTATTGTGACTTCATCTGCACCATTTCTTCGGAGATTGCAGCACTGCCTTTAGTAATAACCCATGCCAAATTTAGTGAAGATCTCTTGCCAAATGAAATAGTTTTCCATACAAGCATTTGATTCTGATCGTTCAGTTTGTATAGTTTCAGCAAATAAGCTGCTTCTTGGTGAGAGAAGAGGGTGCGCAACCTTCAAGATCGATATCTCATAAACTGATATATACAGACTGACGGAAAGACAGACAGACAGCCAGACATTGTTGAATTGGCTCAGCCTGTCATGCTGTTAATTTTATATTTTATAGCGTCTCCGACGTTTCCTTTTGGGTGTTATTAACAAACATCGTTGACAAACTTAATATACCATGTTTAGGGTATAAACCTTTCTTTTTATGAAGAGGAAAATGTTAGTATATAATATAATAACTTCCTCTACCGTTATATAAAATATATATGAATTCTAATACGGAGAGTTGTAAGTAAGTAAGTGAGTACCCTCGACCAACAAATGGTTTTATCTACACGGACCTGAAACCTAGTTCTGAAAATATCGAAATTTGGTATTTTAATATAAACTACCTGGCCAGACAATAAAATAGCGTTTTTTAAATGAAAACATGTCTTTATTCTTCAACATGTTGCCCATTTAGAGTAATGTGTATTCGAAAGCGCTTCGATAGTGTGAGGCTTCGATCTCTTGGAATTACGACGTTGTTTTCATTTTGATCACTTCATCAGCGACCAAGATTTTGGACTGCCGACCAACTCTGGCAAATAAGAGTCGTGGAGGACTAGTTAATAGTCTATTTCCTTCATTCGTTTAGAGGTTTTGCCACCTGAATGAGTTGGAGCATTGTTTTATAGCGTTTACTCACAAAAATCCGGCATTCATTCTGCTCTATGCTGGGCTCTCAAAGTTGCGCGTTCTTTTCTCAATTTTTTTCAGGTACGTAGGTTTTTTTTTTCTAAAAAATTTTAAGGTTCGTTTGCTCTCTTCTCACAATCCTGCCTTCAAACCAAAAAGAAGTGCAACATTTCCCACTCTTCTCAAAATGTGAGGGTGAGAATTGTTCATCGGATTTTTATTCATTGTTTTTGATTGTAATTTTTTAATAAAGTTCTTTTAATAATTATAATTTTGAATTGAGAAAAGAAAGCCCTAAGCTATCTTCTTGAAATCTAAAAAAAAAAAACCAAGCTTGATAGAATCAAAGAGAGAGGTTATATTATATTATATATCTTGACTTCACAAAACTCCCTCTCTCTCTCTCTCTCTTTTCTCTTTTCGTTCATGACGTAACAAATCATTGTATTCTATGGTCAAAAGCACTTCAAAATTGTAGTGGTGATGAAACTGTCGTAATTTATATGATATCACTTTTGTTCTGGAATTTTTAAGTAGTTGTTTTATTAGACAGCACTTTGAAATCGCAGCTGCAAGAAGGTACAAGCTTCGCTACTAAACATGACCCAGCCGATATGACGTTTTCATTTCGGTGTAACTGTTCGCTGCTGCGGATTTTCACATCAGTGTAACTGTTTTGAAAGGAGGCCCGTACATCTTTGGTGGGCACAAAACCATAAGTTTATGTGTCATCATGCCCAGTTGGACTACGAACCTAACCTAACCTTGCACATTGTGCCCCAACTACTAACTACGCCACTGTTTTTTGTTATGCCCGCAAGCGTAGCTTGCAATCATGTTTTGGTAGCTATTCGCCTTTTTTGCAACGGTGCGCGTATACGAATATTATTACTGCAACAAAACTGTTGCTTGTTGTCATTGCGATTGTGTATTTGCAAACAGTTACTTTAAAGTTACAGCAATAGCACAGCAACATCTTTTTTATACACACACACACACACATTTCGCACTCATTTGACCTTAACATTTCGATTGCCTATTTATACGATCATCTTTATTGCATTGCTTTTTATATACTTTGGGATGGGAAACCGCACAGCTTATTGGCGAGACACACATACATAAGTACATATGTATATTGACATATTGGCAGCACGTTCCGATATTTGCCACATTTGCAAATGTATTTCTAACAATTTTCCCAAAACTTTAGCGTCAATATGAATGCCACACGCGTACTTGCATTGCGAAAATTCCGAAAAATCGCAAACACAATAAATACCAGCAAACAGCGAACCTGTGCGATCACTGCAATTGCGACGACAAATGCATTGTAAGTCCAACAAGTAAAAAAAAACCTGAAAGCTGCTAATGCGCTAACTTTTTTCTCACTTTTTTCCATTCACTGAATCACTCACTACACTTGGACAGATCACTTAGCCGTGCGATTGGGCGCGCGCGCGTCTACTTCTACGTCCAAACGCTCGAACCGGGCCCGTGTGACTGACTACGCCAAATGCCAGCGCTCTCTGCGCACTATGTACAGGCGCACATATACAAAGGCAGTGTAAGGGTGGAGTGTCTGTAGTACCAGCATTTGTGGACTTACTGCCAGCTAAAGCCATGGGGGAATCGTACGTTCGAAATGCTTCAGTGATCGCAGTGCGCTCTGCTGCTCATGCACAGGCTCCAAGCCAATTCTGCTGCTCTCTGCGCGCATAGGCGTAAGCTTTTGTGAGTATCTACTATGAAATATGCACAAATAATTTATGGGATTATTGCTATATGTGAGCTCAATAGACTTTAAATGAGATACGCGATCATTAGACATCTGGTGGATACACTACAAATAGCGAAACACATATGATAATGTTTCAAAGTCAAGCGCTTACGAAAGTGCGGCAAACGAAAATCGCGTCATCCGCATTTCAGTGAGCTTATGCTTGGCAATATCTGTTCATGCTATTGTCATTTCTCTGTATCAGCGCTGTTGATCTTCACGCTCTCACTCTCGGTGTCTACATCTTGCCGGTTGCGTATCTTAGAGTGTGATGTGATGTGCTTATGCCTGCTACTGGCGCGTGATGCTTATTAATAACAAGTTTTATTTTTATTTTTTATAATGCAAACGTGTCCCTGAAAGCTTTGAAAACTTTGCTGAAAACGTTTAACTTTTATTTTCTTAAATCAGTTTACAAATCTTTAACTTTCGTCTTCTAAAGGCAGTTTACACATTTTAGTGCAGTTCGAAGATTTTTCATTGATATTTTCACTTTCATTGCGCACGTTCGTTGCGATCACTTAACTATAAAACGAGAATGAAATATCAAATGTGCATTCCAACTCTTCGTTACAACCGCTGTAATTACAGTTTACAATTTATACCCACACATACACACATATATAAAATAATCGTCAATAATGCATGCGCTTAGTTGTTTATGAGTTTATTGCTTTCTCCTTTTTCGTTTTATTTACAAAGCGTCGTTTTTTCCATTATGTTGTAATCGCAACGCCCTGAATATCCAAAAAACGCTGTTACCATTTATGTTCTGTGTGATTTATCGCATATTAGGTAATGTAATACAAATTCGTGCCTCGCAGTCCAAACAAGATCACCTTCAGAAAGCTGCTGTTAAGTAAGCTTGGCTTAAAATTTGTGCTTTAAGCTGCTGTTAGTGTTAATTAACAGAACTGTTAAAGAGCTTTTTGAACTTTGATATTGGGATTGTGGGCTGTGAAAACATTTTACAGCAGCTTAAGGCTTTAAAGCTTATTTTAACATGTCTCATATTTATGAAGTAGTTCTGCCGTGCCGATGGTTAGCCAGGAAGGGCGTGTTCACATAAATCACTTACCATTCTCTTTAAACGTACCTTATAGAATAATATGTATACTTATTTGTGTCGAAGATTTTAATGTGATTCGAAATAAGGTTTCGGATAATATTCGACCGAATAGACCACGTCCAAGGCGCAGTAAAAAAAATATTGTAGCTGAGAGTGTACACGGAGACCGTGGAGAGATGATACGGCGCCGTTCGCAGTAACACGGAATGTCGTGGAGCATTTTATCTCGAGATCTTAAATTAAAAGCGTACCAAATACAGTTTCTGCAAGAACTGAAGCTGTGCGACCGTGCCAAGGATCATCGCTTCGCCTTATGGGCTCTTGAAAAGTTCCAAGAAGATCCGAAGCTTTCAAGACAAATTTTGTTCAGCGATGAGACCCATTTCTTGCTTATATTTCTATATATTTTGGTTATGTAAACAAGGAAAATCGCCGCATGTGGGACGAAGAGCAACTTGAAGAGATTCAAGAGCTGACATTTCATTCAGAAAAAACAACGGTTCGGTGTGGTTTGTGACCCGGTGGAATCAAAATGATCCCGGTAAAAAGGTAACCGTCAATGGCGACCGTTATATCGCCATGATAACCGACTGTTTGATGCTTGAAATTGAAACTCGTGAACTCAGCGACATTTGATTTCAACGAGACGACGTCACTTTCCACTTCACTTTCCAATTCCCATCAATCAATGGATTTATTGGGCCTGTTGATTGGCTACTAAGATCGTGTAATACACACCGTTAGACTTTTTGCTGTACGTATATGCAAAGTTAAAAGGACCTGAGGACAATATCGCTTTGATTCAGGACTTGATGCAAAATATCACGTGTATCATTCGTCAGCTGACAGTCAAAATGCTCGAACGGGGCATCGAAAATTTGAAAGAGATAATCTTCAAAAAATGAATGAGTTTCCATGATTTTTCTCCAAAAAATAGAGAAGCTGGAAATGGATCAACCTTTTGATGATCAAAGTGACAAGCTCGAGTAGACAGAGAAAGTGGAAAATCGTTTCCTTATCCTCTTCTAGTTTGTAGCTGCGGCAAATATTGTTATATGGCAGCCCTATTTTAGCGCATGCTTTCCAAAGGTCAATGCTTCATTATGCTAGCTGTATTTGTATACACTATTTCCGGATCTAAATAGTAGGTTCTTGGTTCTTTTTGTGTCATATTTGGGACATAATTTTCTTGTTGTTTTGCAGCTTATTATCGAGTTCCATCTGCTCTGAGCTATTTATTCAAAATACATATAAAGCGCGGATATGTTATTGACTCCGCCTCGAACTCGTCTAAAGAGGCTCCTAGCTTTGCTAACTGCTTCCCATTTTTGTTGCTTGGATTATGCTGTCTGAGTTTGATAGGCGGCTCGATAGAGAGATGGAGTATACCCCGCCTCTACTCCGCAATCCATTTTAGGCCCGTCTGTATAGACGATAAAATCTCTTCTTAATTCACGTCTAGAAGTACTCTTCATCCGAAAGTGACTACTGAAATCTATCCTAGAGAAGATGTAGTCTAATTTCCTTATCCTTAGCTATTTTAGGATGGCGCTATATTTATGATATTTCCTATTCCAATCTTCAAATTCTTTTGTTCTTATAGTAGAGCTTGCTGCTGCTTTCCGAGTAAAGACGTCTATAAGCAACTGATGAAGGAGCGGAAATGAAAATAGCTGACTTCACAAAGAACTGCTTATAACAGCCGCCAGCTCTTAATAGTGTGATACATCGCCATGTCGGAAGATTAGCCATTTAATCTAACCTTACGTAACCATAAAAGAACTTATTATTTTATAAAATATCTTCACAAAATTTGGCATAGATTATTAGCCAAGGCAGTACTATATTCTTTTAACAAATTAATCAAATCAGGCCGCGAAAGAGTTGAAAGGTTCTTTATAAAAGGAGCTGGCAAAACGTTTCCCATTTGCCAATTACGTTCTCAGACTTAGTTATGCATATAGTTGCCATAAGGCATGCAAATGTAAAGCACATTATGTGTTCATATACATACTCTTACTTGAAAAGTTCCGTTAAGCCTCGAATTAGTCCACTTTTCTTATGACGAATATACTTCAAGAACTACAAATTTTAATGAAAAGGACGAAGATTATTTTGCATAAGCACTTCCTTGAAAAATGTTGCTCATACGCCACAGGATACATAGGTTGCTATATATGTATATTTCTGGACTAGGCAACACTAAGTGTTGCCAGGTGCAATCTGAAATTTCCATTGGAAAGTTTGACATTTTTTAACATAAGATCACTCAGAACGTTTTGTCATTTAATCGTGAATTGTTTTATTTACAGGGATTTAAAAAATTCATCTCGGCCAAAAAATAGAATTAGCTCGTGAACATTTTCGTGCGATCATTTTTCACAACTTTCGACGTGGATTATCACGACAAGAGTGCATCGATGAACTAAAATCTTTGTATGGCTATGAAGCACCATCCTATAGCACTGTGAAAAACTGTTACAACGAATTCAAACGTGGCCGACGGTCGCTCAAAGACGAATTCCGTGAAGGTCGTGCAAAAACAGCCGTTGTGCCAGAAAACATCGATGCCGTACGTGAACTGATAATGCAAGACCATCATGTAACATACCTTCAGACAGAGGCATGCCTATGCATTTCTTTCACCAGCATACATTCGATATTGCATGAACACCTGGCCGTAAAAAAGGTTTGTTCTCGTTGGATCCCGCACAATTTGACAATCGCTCAAAAAAAGGCTCGTGTGGATTAGTGTAAAGAAATGCTGAAAAAATACGATCGCGGTGCTTCAAAAGACGTTTATAAGATCGTCGAAGGTGACGAATCATGGATCTATGCGTATGAGCCCGAAACAAAACAGCAATCGACCGTGTGGGTCTTCCAAGACGAGCCAAATCCAACGAAAAAAAAACCATTTTCGTTGATAAATATGCCTATTTTGATTATTAGGCCAGAAATATATATAGTAGCCCTCGTATGTACTTTGAGATACAATTGTTAGAAACTCCTTTTACATTACAAAAATTTTAAAAGATTTATCTCAAACAGTTTTTAAGTTACAGTCTTCTAAAGTGGTCCAATTACCACAATTTTGTTCTGCTTGTTCTTTACATAGTTTTCCATACATGATCATCGAATTTGGCAAGTCAAAAACAGCCAAATGCCGTCGAAGGTTATGTGTAATTCATAACATATAAAATATTTTTCTATAAAAGTGTTACTGTGGTAACATGTACAAATATTGGGTAGTCGAAAAAGGCTTTTCGTATTTCTAATCAAACTTCAACATATTTATACTAAAAAATTCATAAACAAATATGTACCATTTAGGTTGACCACATTTTGCTATTTTTCCGCTTGAGATATTATTCCATAAGTGTAAAACTTTTATCAGTGTAAATCGAAAGTTCGAAATTTCCAGAACGGAAGCGAGCAAGCCATTTTGTGCTACAAGAACTGATGCAGCATCTCCAGCTTTAAATTTCATTGGTGGCTGGGGTGGTATTCCTCCCTCTTTCATACAAAAATTTCAAAATATGGCGAAGTTTTTTATTATTTTCACTCATTTTTGAACAGCTGTAACTTTTTTTTCAACTTTTCTGAATTTATTTTTTTTTTTTGGTTAAATGAAGCTTAATCTCACTTTTCCAATACTATATGGTATGACACAATGTGATTCATATCACTAGGGATATACGACTCTAACGACATCTATTGATAAAATACGAAAAGACTTTTTCGACTACCCAATATATCTCTAAGATTCGTAGGGTACTGATAATTTTTTTAGATTGTCGTATAATTAGGGAAATTCTTATCATAATTTGGCAAAAATATGGGCGATTCAGACCAAAGTACTTTAGTTTAAGTTGCATTAAAAAGGAAGTGGACTCTAATTTCAAAGAGAGGAAAAATCGGCACCACATTAAATAAATGAGTTCCCATGCATTCGTAAAAACAGTAGACTTTTCAACAGGATAATGAAAATGATGGGCATTAATCGAGTAGCAACGCTTTTTTTACTATCTTTGATCTTTTGGCTAGACTAACTTGTTCAGAGAATCATTCGATATTCAGGATTTTCCCTGTGAAGTAGCATTTGATTAAAAGCCTTTGGCTTATGTAATGTTTATGTGAACTACCTTAATTCGCTCCACCTTATTAATAACAGTATTTATTTTTATCAATTTAAAAATGAACTCACCTTCAATACAACTAATCGCCTTCTTTTGATGTAATCTTTTGTCTCTGACACGTTTCGACCAATCAGGACTGCGATGCACTTTGGAGCGTTCACGTACACTGGAAGTGAACGAAAAAAAAAATAAATAAATGAAATTTATGAAATAAAGAAAGCTCAATTTGAATATTGCATTATCCTATAAACGAGTAAACAAGAACGCAATATCATACAGACGTTAGCCCACATACCCTCCAAGTAGATGGCCTACCGGTTAAATAACCGGTTAACTACCCAACAGCGCTGCCATAAATTTCTATTAATGTTTGTATATGTTTCTTAAGGCTCAACTGACAATTCTTATCGAAACTTTTGTGTACTCTGTACCACCATTCATTCCTTATGCAAAGGCTTTATGAGTTTCACGGTGTATATGTATGTACATATGTATTATTTCCGCGTTAGTTCATTTAATATACGATATTGGAGTTCCGTGACTTGCAGTGTATATACATTCAAATATGAATGTAGTTATATATATTAACAAACACTTTGTATTCGAATATGGCACAAATTTGTTATCTCAAAATGCATTCCTAATGAAATTTCCAATTACAGCCATCAATCAAATTTGTTTTTCACAATAACAACAACAAATGTAAATACCACAAACGACACATATGCGCAACACAAATTGACAACTCAAGAACCTCGTTGATTTTGGAATATATGTCTACACGCTTACGAATATATGTATTCAATTGATTATACCCAACAAACAAAAAGAAGCCATGAATATAAAACCCAGTTTTTTGGTAAAAATGTGCAACGCGTATATAATAGAGGAAGCGTTCCCCGATCCGTGGAAGGTACAGGGTTTGGTTTCACACTCAAAAAAACATCTACGAGGTTTGACAATTAAGTAATGAGACTCATTTTATTGCCGCGCTTGTGGTAAACCTGTGAACATGAAATTCCCTTTCTATTTTTCCGGCAGGGGAGGGGAGAGCCCCATTGATATATGTACCATTGCTCTAGCTTGTTTAGTTCGCCTGCTGCGTCAAGTTGAGTAGACGTGTGTTTGTAGTGCTCGTTCCGAAAATGGAAAAACGAAATCAAGAGCATCGCGTCCGCGATAAAATTTTGCGCCAGATTGGGCGAAACAGCTTCGGAAACGTACGCTAAAATTGTAAGGGTGTATGGTGATAGTGCTCTTAGTCGTGGAAACCAAACGCCAAAGCTCACAATGGTTGTCTCCGCGCGCCCCCCGGCCGAAAAAAGCTCGCATGAACAAGTCAAAGGTGAAAACGATGATTATTGCCTTCTTTGATAGCCGTGGAATCGTCCACAAAGAATTCGTTCCACCGGGGAAAACTGTGAATCAAGTCTAATATTGCCAAGTACTCGAAAGACTGCGAAATAGAGTCAACAGGGTGCGCTCAGACATCGCTCGTAACTGGATCCTTCATCACGACAACGCGCCGTGCCACACCGCCCTCAGCGTGGCGCAGTATTTGGCCTCTAAAGGGATCGCTGTGTTGCAACAGCCGCCTTATTCGCCTGAAATGTCACCCTGTGACTTGTTTTTGTTTCCTAAAACAAAATCGGTGGTCAAAGGAATCCATTTTGAGTCGATTACGGACATCCAGGCGGTCGTGACGAGAGTACTCGCGGACATCCCAGTCGAAACGTTCCAAAAATGATACGAAGCATGGAAAACGCGTAGCAGTAGTGGCAAATCTCATCTAAACAACGATATAACCCAAACATTTATTCGTGGCTAGGCAAACGACATGAGGACCTGAGTTTGCACCTAACCCAAATACTGAGTGGCCATGGATGCTTTAGAAAATATCTGGTCCAAATTAATCATGACGTTAGTCCGTATTGTCCGATGAGTACAAAGTGCAGAAGGCGTCTACTCTAACTATGACAAAACTAAGAAACTTACAATAGATTAGCAGTCAATACAATAGAAGGGACTTAAGTGTCTTTTTCTCTCCCATGAAGTAATGCCTAATCCGATGATTCTGTGGGAGAGACATGAATTGGGAGTAGATTAGGTTTAGAGGATTAAAGTTCCGCCCTGCGGCTTTTGATGCTTCCCCCATAAACTGGGGAACTTTCAATTCTAGATTGCTAGATTCAAGTATGTCTTTAAATCCAATACTGAGTCATCTTACTGGTATGCATACGTAAGTAAAGAATATAGATTCGGAGGATACATCGTTCTATTTTATATTAGTGAATCATCAGTTTTCTAGTTATAATTTTCTTTTCCTCAAACCTAATTGTTTGTTGGGTATATTTATTATCGAATACAGAAAATGTGGTTCTTATCATCAAAGGCGCGTAGAAAAGTTTGGGTTTCTAGGTCAGCGGGTGAAGCGGAATAAAATTCGTACGCCTACATAATCCAATTGAGGCACTATGTATTGGTAGGGTGAGGTTGAATGGCGCAATGTAAGAAAATAAATGTCTCATTGAATCCATGGAGGTTAAGCAATAGTCAGGAGTGGATATGTATGTCGACAACGTTATATATTGCACAAAACTATATACAATGGTATATACTACAAATATATGTATAGTAAATATGTATAATATTTTTTATAAACATTTATTTGTCGGCTTTTTCTGTCTGTGCCAATAATGGGGGAACCAGAACTTATTGGAAATAAATGAATATGGTCGGACGAAAACTTATAGCCTCTAAGCATTGTTCTCTCTCTACATTCTTCTCTTCTTATAATCATAATTTTTTCCATGTTTCAAGAGCTTATATGGATTGAAGTCGTCCCAAAGACCTCAAGAATATTCATTACCGGAATTAATGAGTTATCGCATAATCATATACATACATACATATACACTATAAATATGTACATATGTATATATGTATATACAAAATGAAGAGTGCAAGCACAAAGAACATTATTTTCCGCATGCGAACAGGCACAAAGAAAGAAACCTTTCAACTTTAGCCAATGAGATTGCTATTTCTCATTGCAATCGTTCATATTTTGTTCCTCTTTCTTCGCCTAATGTGCTTGGGAGTAACAGTTTAATTGTTTGTGTTGCTAATTGAGCTGAGCCCAATGCGTGGATCTTATTAATTATTACAAAACTGTTGACTGTTAACTGAATGAAAGAGATATCTTTTATGAGAAATTATGATCACTTTTCACTTGATATAAGTATATAAGTACATGCATAAGTATATAAATGTGTCGATGCCATCACACATACTTACTTATGTTCGCAACAGAACCGCACTTTTAAAAATAAAATTTCGATTACGTTGAGAGTTCATTCAACTTAGCGCTTGCGAACTTAAAAGTTCTTATTCAGCCCCAATTCTAAAATTTTGACTTTCGGACAATACTTTGATGGTTGGGAGGATAAAAGGACTACAATCAAGGACCAATTTTGGATTTTTCGTATGTGTTGAATACAATAATTAAGTCTGTAGATAAAAAGCTTCATATGTGATTTGGATATGTGAAAGCTCTGTTTAAAGTGTGTGCAGTGCCAGCTCAGGATTGGACAAAAATGAGGATGGTTTTATGATTCTGAAATTTTTATCCTGTTTGTACATACATATGTTGTATGTATAGTATGTTTGTGTTTATGTCCGACTAAGAGTCATATATAGAGGAGTGACAAAAACGAATGTTTAAAATCTATTTTTAGATTCAGAAGCTGTAACTCAGAACTACGTGCAAGAATCAAAGTCATTCAAATACTTTAAGGTGTAAAAGCAATCATAGAGAACAAAGTCAGCCGGATGTACGAAAATCACGATATTAGTTATATGGGGGCTAAGGCAATTTTTCGCTTACATTTATCTATTTAAGGTACGAGGGTACATTGTTATGAGTAAAACACGCTTTCTAATTTTCATTGGGATAACTCACATACTCGTATTGGCCGATATATGCGTTACAAAGTCAACCGAAAATTCGAAAATCATTATAAAGGGTGATTTTTTAAGAGCTTGATAACTTTTTTTAAAAAAAAAACGCATAAAATTTGCAAAATCTCATCGGTTCTTTATTTGAAACGTTAGATTGGTTCATGACATTTACTTTTTGAAGATAATTTCATTTAAATGTTGACCGCGGCTGCGTCTTAGGTGGTCCATTCGGAAAGTCCAATTTTGGGCAACTTTTTCGAGCATTTCGGCCGGAATAGCCCGAATTTCTTCGGAAATGTTGTCTTCCAAAGCTGGAATAGTTGCTGGCTTATTTCTGTAGACTTTAGACTTGACGTAGCCCCACAAAAAATAGTCTAAAGGCGTTAAATCGCATGATCTTGGTGGCCAACTTACGGGTCCATTTCTTGAGATGAATTGTTGTCCGAAGTTTTCCCTCAAAATGGCAATAGAATCGCGAGCTGTGTGGCATGTAGCGCCATCTTGTTGAAACCACATGTCAACCAAGTTCAGTTCTTCCATTTTTGGCAACAAAAAGTTTGTTAGCATCGAACGATAGCGATCGCCATTCACCGTAACGTTGCGTCCAACAGCATCCTTGAAAAAATACGGTCCAATGATTCCACCAGCGTACAAACCACACCAAACAGTGCATTTTTCGGGATGCATGGGCAGTTCTTGAACGGCTTCTGGTTGCTCTTCACCCCAAATGCGGCAATTTTGCTTATTTACGTAGCCATTCAACCAGAAATGAGCCTCATCGCTGAACAAAATTTGTCGATAAACACATTTCGAACCGAACACTGATTTTGGTAATAAAATTCAATGATTTGCAAGCGTTGCTCGTTAGTAAGTCTATTCATGATGAAATGTCAAAGCATACTGAGCATCTTTCTCTTTGACACCATGTCTGAAATCCCACGTAATCTGTCAAATACTAATGCATGAAAATCCTAACCTCAAAAAAATCACCCGTTATTAAGTATATGGGGGTTGAGGAAAGTATTGTCTGATTGAAACCATTTTTGGCAAACAGACATTCCATTAAAAGAGAAGGATTATCCCTTAATTTCAATTATATACATCACATATTTCGACATTTTCGATCAAAAGTCAACTATAGATATTGGCATTCACATGTTCGGTACCTAGGGTCTTGAACAGTTTTGACCGGATTTAAACAATTTTTGGTGATAAGGTGGCACACATTACAGACATTATTCGTGCAAAGTTTAACCCCGTAATATTAATTCCTTCTGGATTTGTGTACTAGAAACTGAACGAATCAAATGGAATTTTAAATTGTTATATGGGAAGTAGGCGTGGTTGTTGTCGGATTTCTATCATTTTCACATTGTGACATAAGAATACCACCCACAACATTTTGCCCAAATCGGTTGGTCAGGTCTCGAGATATAGGATGTAAACAAAAAGTGGGCGGTGCCACGCCCATTGTCCAATTTTCATACCGTTTCCTAAAAAGATCTCTCAACCATCTCGATGGTAAGTTTTAATGTCTCTGGCGTGTTTTTAACAGTACCGTTATAAGGGATGTGAGCTGGGTTATTCTCCGATTTCGTACATTTTCACACTGTTGGCAGATTTGGTTGTTACAGCTTAAGTGGATTAGGAGATACACACATTAAACTTGTTGAGATAATTTGAACGAAATATTATCAAAATAGTGTCCGTAATTATGTCCAGGAATTGCCTTTGTATGAAAATGAAACCGTTGTGTTCATAAAATTTGTCCAGTTATGGGAGATGGCCGAAAGTGAGGAATGTCCGTGATGGAGAATTTCATTGCATATACTTACTTTGTACGGTCTCCAGCGTTTTCTTTTGGGCGTTATAAACATCGTGTCCGACTTACGATACTCTGTTGACATCAACCGTCAATCAAAGGCAAAGAAGGTGGTGTTTCAATGAAAGAGATTGCATGAATTAGATATCGAATTTCTAAAAGTTTCATCACAATCGCTTCATAGGATACCTGCGGTATTTACATCTTCTCAGAACCTCAAACAATTTTCGCCTAAGAAGAATTTAGCGACAATGACCATATAAGATGTCGAAACTGAAGTAGTGCAAAAAAATAGTAAGACTTTTTAACCACCAACCCATTTGTCGAAATATTTTTATTTTATTGTATTGTATGATTGTCAGTGGTTTATGTGCCAAATTTCTCATCAAAACAATAATTTGTATTTAGTATACGATTGTCTTTCTGAAGTAAATAAAGTGTATTTAGCGATTTTTACGATGAGTGAAATTATTCAACAAAGAAATTCCAGTTTACCAGTCAAATATCTGGCACTGAAGCCTTCAGAATGTTGGAAGAAACCTTCGCTGGTAGTCGTTTGTCGTAAGCAAGTGCTTTTGATTGGTACAAATTATGCAAAAAGGGTCGAGAACGCGTTGACGAAGAACCAGGTCCGACCTGGACACTGATCAACACATCAATAAAATAAAGAATTGGTGTTTGAGAATCGAAGATTAACAATCAGAGATCTTACTGTCATCGTTAAAATAATCGGAAGAATCGGTAAAAACCATTTTGAAAAAACATTTAGATCTAAGTACACTCACGATTGTTTCCAAAATCAATTAATTTTTTCGAAAAAAGCTTTCCGACAACCAGGATGTCATGAAACGTATTATTACTGGCGATAATTCTTCGATCTATGCCTACAACCCGCAGCCAGACAGCTAAAAAAACCCAGTCAAAAATCAGGGTTATGTTGACATTTGAGTGTTATGCGTCTTTTGCGCGAAGCTACTCGTAAAACGAGGCCGTAATTATGGGCCGACAACTCTTGGTTTTTACGCCAAGATAATGCTCCGTCGCATACAGCATTGATTCTTCGTGAGTTTTTCGCCAAATTTTCAACCAATATCGTGTCGCAACTACAGTTGCCCTTTATGAGTACTGACTATTCAGCAAACTCAAACGACCGCTCCGGGGAAACCGTTTTGAGTCAATTGAAGACAAATCCCTACGCGCATTGAAGGCTATTCCGGAAATTGACTTTAACAACTGTTTCGAGGAGTGGAAAAAACGTTGGCACAAGTGCATTGCGGTCAAAGGGGATTAGTTTGAGGTGGACGACATACATACATATATTATATTTTGAAACATAAATTAGGTATTTTAAAATTATGGACAAGGTCTTACTATTTTTTGCCCAGAGTAGTAAATAAATTTTTGACTAACTCGATTAATAGAAGGAGATACAAACAGCGAACGAAAAATATAATATCATATATGTACAATAAATATACTGTAGATATAGAATTAAAGCGGTTTAAACAACCTGACTAATTACATAAATAATGATATCATAGTACTTGTGCCCTAACTGAAAGCGTTGAGTTGAGAAAATGGCTGACCGAAGATTACATTGAAAATTTAGGAGTATGTTAGAGAGTTATCAGCTGGTTATTTGTGAGCATGTGGTATATACATATATATGTACAGCTAAATGCAATTTCGAAAAAATACACAAATGTTATCTGAATACAACCTTGCACTATTTATTTATAACATTTAACTATACACAAAGACATTTGAGCTGCAGATACTACTACACTCGTTGATTTCATATCAAAATGTTATCAGAAAATGATTAAGAATTATTATTAGCGGTTCCGAATAAATGCAGGAGGTGGAGCGGACGAAGAACGATAGCGAGTCAGAGTTTACAAAAGCGAATATGGCGAAATATATATTTATGGGTAGTATACTCGAACTTTGCGGTTTCCCCATACCGCTCATACAAGCATATATAGTCAATGTATATAAAAATATATGCACAACAAACATAAACAATGAGAGATAAGATAAGAAGGGTACCTCATTAGGCACAAGAAAATTAGCTATTGGCTAATTTAATTTTGGCTTTCGGGAAAACACAACAATTCATCAACAATAATTACTGATTTGAGACACATTCATCAGCAAAAAATATGCATTTACATTAAATATATGTATATGAATGGATATATATATATATATAAACATATAAAATTTAAACAAAATGGACAGAATTATTAAAAACTTACACAATAAATTGCGGCTTCACAACTTGCTCTGCACCCTCCGCCTCGGGATCAGATATATCCACCCATTCATCACTATTGTCACTTGTCGCGCCACAATGCGACTGACTAAAGTTTTTGTTGCCAGCGTGACCATCACTACTCTCATCACTACCATTATTATTAACACCACCGATGCGTCCGGAAATGCTTGCACTTGATTTTTCCGCCGTCGATGACTTCCTTGAGCCTAGACTACCCGTGCCATAGATCATGCTGGCCGTCACAGACATCTCGTATAAACTATTCGTTTTGTGATCTGATGAGATGGTAAGCGTCGAACCGCTACTACTGCCCGTCAAATGACCGACAACAGTACCGTTACTAATGCGACGGTAATGAGCGATGCTCTCATAGCAATTTGAGGTGAGCGATATGTTATCACTAACACATTTTGTTGTAGTGTTGTTGGATTTTTGCGTTGCATTGTCAGCAGTGTGCACCGATTCGTAACAGTGCGAACCCTTAATGGTGTCATAGATGTTCTCATCATCTGCATAGTAATGATGCTCGTCGTCATGATCGTCCATTGCAGGGATTGTGCTATTACTGCTGCTCTTGCTACAACCCGATCTGCTGTTAAGGGTTTTACTGTTTTCGCGAAGGCTTACTGCGTTCTTGCTTGCAGACTTGGGCGAACGTTTGCCTGGCATTGGCGATTTGGGCAGACGACGCTTCGGTTTTGGCAGTTCCGGCAGTTCGTCATTGGTATTACGCACGTTGCCTATGCCCATGGAGTTTTGTTGCATAAGCTTGGCGCTTGTATTGCTGGTTGTGCTATCGTTTAGAGGCATAGCAGCCGTAGAAAGTGCAGTTGGTATGTCCGGCGGTGGCTCACAGATTTCATATCCGTCGTACAAGGGTTTGCTGCTACTCGCTATTGCCGTGGCAATCGCTTGCGCTAACTGCGTTGTTTGTTCGGCGGAACCGGCTATGGATTCGTAGTCAGCCAAGAGTGTGAGATTTGTGGCCTCAGTCACTGTGGGTGTAGTTGTGGCTTTAGCTTCGTCTACAGTTTGGTAAATGTCCTCGAAGAGCTCACTACTTTCTGCTAGTGGCTCGGTGAGTTTTTCTACCAAGTCTTCGTTTATTTCTTGCGTTTTCTTTTCTTGTGCTGCCGCTAAACTGTTATAGACGAAGGATTTTGGTGGTGTATACATAACGGTGCATTGTGGTAATGGATTGGTTGTTATCGTTAAGTTTGTTTCAGTCTTTGTAGTATCACTGTGTCCAGCAATGGGTTCGTACATGGGCTCTGTCGAGGCTACTGCTTCTTCTGACGTTTTAACAGTTTCAAGTTCCACCAAAATGGGTTGCACACTTAATGGACGTACCACTTCGCTGTAATCGCATTGCTGACGCAGCAGTGCCTTTTGCTCTGTCATCAGTTGTTCGCCCTCAATACTGTTTACAAGTGACACATTGACAGCCTGTGCTACAATCAGTTTATTATTGGCCACTTGTTTGGTGCTCGCCTGAAATATGAAGGAGTTATTCGGCAGCACACGTTTTTCAAAGTCATCCTCCGGCGAGAGTACAAGAGCGGCAACATTCTCATCGTTTTGTTCGATTGCGAGATCTTTTAATTTGTGATCGATGATTTCGAGTGCAGCGAGTAACTTCGATTCTGGTTCAGGGGTCAGTGTGCCTGCATTAACGGTATTTAAAGTATTGTTGTCCGCCTTGATCTCATCAGTCTCTATTGTGGTAGTCGTTGTTGTTTCTATAGTTAATGCTGCGTCTTCAGCTAACTCCGCAACTGGTCGCTGAATTTCTTCAGTCATCGCAGTCGGCAACGTCGGCTGCTTCGACGACAGTTTCTTGTTACTGTGACCGCCAACAAATGGTGACCTAAAACGGAACTTTTCATAAATTTTCGCGTATTTATGTTTGCGTTGCTTTGCCTTCTCTTCGTTGACGGCGTCGAGTTGGTCATCATGAGATGCGTTGGGCGGCGTTTGCATTATCTCCGCCGTTGTTGGCTTCTCGCTCGACGTTGTTGTTGTCATTGTGGCAGTTGCTTTGCTGCTATCAACGTCAGCTAATGGCATTTTCAGTGTCACGTCAGTCGTGGGAATGTTAAGCTCAGCTTTTATGGTAGCATCAATTGCAACGGGTTCAATTGCGTCCTCTGCCGGCGTCGCCTTAATGCAAATCGCATTGCATTCCATAGCAATGTCTTTATTGCTAGCTGTAAGTGTGTTCGTATCGGTTCTTACATCATTACTGTTGGTTATTCTCATCACTGGCGCAGTGCTGCTACTGAGGCCATCCAGACATTCATCAAATGCATTCGTACTGTTAACGCTTTGCTGTTGCTCATCGCCTTGTCGCTGCTCGACTTCGTTAAATGTTTTTGCGTCATCAATGTTGCCGTTGTTACTGCTATTCTGCAGCGCGTACGTGCTTTCCACATTTTTTGCGTTGGGCACGTTTGCCTGTGTCATGCCCAACGGGCTGTTCCAGTTTGATTTTTCATATGCTTCTAGCGGTGTTTTCGACTCTTCGGTTACGACTTCTAATGGCGGCGAGAGCGGCAGCGTTAATTGCGCTTTCTTCATTTCGAGTTTCAGCTGCAACTCACTTGTTGTTGTGGGGGTGACATGAAGCTTAAAGTTCTTTGGTACACCGGCACTGCCGCCAT
Source organism: Bactrocera correcta (assembly GCA_027475135.1). Classification (NCBI taxonomy): domain Eukaryota; kingdom Metazoa; phylum Arthropoda; class Insecta; order Diptera; family Tephritidae; genus Bactrocera; species Bactrocera correcta. The sequence continues at coordinate 36,386,909 of CM050326.1, forward strand.
TGTTATTCAGACTATACTGTTGCGCTCTGTTGAGTTCGCGCAGCTTTTGTAGTACATGCGCACTTTTCGCTGGCACCACAGGCTTAGCGGCCTCGGGATTGCCTTCGAATTTCATTATGTTTCGCTGCACAGTTGAAGGACGTAAGGGCGTCCCTTCTGAATCGCGTGCACTCCGCGCCGCGCTGGGCAAAATACGTTTGTTACTGTCCAGTGTGGCGTTAGGATTCTGCACCACTTTGTAGACATGTCCGCCGCGTGACATGAGCACACCGTTCTTGCGCTTCACTTCTTCCAGCAGCTTCTTATCTTTTTGTATCATTTCATTGAATTGTTGTGTCAGCTTGGCAACTATATTGCCACCCCCCGGCACCAAAGTGGCCGCACTAACACTGCCGCTGCCATTATTGAAGCTATCGCGTTGACTCATTTTTCGCGGCGCATGATATGTGCGCGTGTGTGTTTTAAAACTGTATTTTCGCGCGGATGCTGAGGACGATGAAGAGGAGGCGGTACGACGCGCGCTGCGCCCCCCAGTAGTCCCGCCGCTAGTTACCGAACCCGACGTTGATAACGTAAGCGAGCCCGATTTATTCGAATCGCTGCTACTGCGTTTCGCCACCGACGTACTCGCTGTTTCACGTTGCGCGTACCGCTTACGACTGGCTGTTAGACGAGGTGAACTGTTGGCAGCAAGCGTATCAGTATCGGAAGACTCGGCAGGGTGGTCGCGCCAATCGAGCGGGGTGGTTGGCGTTGTTGGCTCCATATCATTTGTTGTTGTGACGCGCGTTGCGGTGTTTGCTCTTTCACCGATAACAATTGCGTCATTTGATAACGCTGTGGCTTTTTCATGGCTAATATGGCTATTTACAGTTGCCATTTCTGAATTTTCACGACGCTTCTTAACCATGTCTTGCCTTTTTAGCCAATGTATGCGCTCGCCGCGGTCACTTGCCTGCACTGCTGGAAAGTGCGCATCGTCGTCGCGCGTCTCACTGCTTACGATGCCGGCGGTGACGCGGCGCGCACTTTTGATACGCATGCGCGCCTCGCGCGTCAAATGTTTTGCCGCTTGCTCGGCCGTTTTGTACTTATAAAAGTTGTCCTTCTCCCGATGTAAATAGTGTAGTTCGGATTCGTGCGTCGCTACTGTTAGCGCTTCAGCTTCACTATCAACACCAACCTGCGTGCAATCGTGTAGGCTGTGCGCGCGTTTTTGGCTCAAGGCAATGCCTTCGTCAGCACTCGCAGCAGTCACTGTTGTCGCCTTGGCTGCGTTGACCAAACAGCCAATGGATTTTGTTAATTTGTTCGCTTTGCTGTCACTTAGTGAGTTTTGTCGCCGTGTTGCGTCCTCACTAGCGCTAATGCGTTTATTCCACAAGTGACGCAAACTTTGGACGCCACGAAATTCGCGTAGTGTTACGTCGCGTTCCTCCGCCGCGTTCGTTGGCGTCGTTGTCTGTGGCGATAATGACTTGGCACGACTCCCTGTATGGACTCCGCTCCCTTCAACGGCACTACTCTCTGTGTGTTTTTGTTCGCTTTGCGTTGTATCGGCTTTAGTTGTTTGTTTGGCGTTGCCACCGCGAAACCAACTGAAAAGTGTCTTTGCTTTTGATGGCGATGAATTTGGTGTGGTTGAGTTTGTTGTAATTAATGCACTTTTATTTGCATCTTCAATAGCAGGCTTGGCCGTAACCAACACTGCTGCATCGTATGTGGTCAACATTGTTTTTGTTTCCTTTGCACTGTCCAACATTTTGCTGTTCGTTTTTGGTATTAAACACTATTTGCACTAAGTTTTTCTTGTTGTTTTTGTTTATTATATGATTAGCTATCGGCTCACGTTCTTTGGTGTTGCATATTTCACTTTGGCAGCAATCACTTCGATTGCAGATGACAGCCACTGCACATGTGGCTGACGTTCCACCGGGGACTTGGCAGTGTGCGACAAACCTGTAATTAGAAACAAAAGAGAAAGTTAAAACATATTGCTCACCACATATTTATGATTTTGTAAATTTTTATTTTGACTTAAATTGGTTTTAATTGCTATTTCGTAAAAAATTATTATTCAGAAATTTTGGAAATCAAAACATTTTCGAACTGGGAATAGCAATTGCGATTTGTTTTGGAAAGCTGTTGGTAACGAACAAGGTAATTTTTTCTGCTAAACTTATCGCCAATAATTGGCCGCATACCGGAAAGCTTAGAACTTAAAGGGTGATTCATTTTGAGGTTCCCTACTTTTTTAAAGACAATTTAAAGAAGTTAAATTTTGAGGAATGTTTATTATCATTCTAAAGAACATTATTTGGCATTTATTCTGCTAAACTTCTCGCCAATAATTGGCCGCATACCGGAAAGCTTAGAACTTAAAGGGTGATTCATTTTGAGGTTCCCTACTTTTTTAAAGACAATTTAAAGAAGTTAAATTTTGAGGAATGTTTATTATCATTCTAAAGAACATTATTTGGCATTTATTTATTAAAGATTATCTCTTTCAAATGTTGGCCGAGGCTACGTCTGAAATGGTCCAACCGTTAAGTCCAATTTTCGCTGAATCGTTCGAGCATTTCGAATGTTAACTGGCGAATAAATGAAGTTTTACTTCACAGTCTGCATCGAAGCGGGATTGTCTGCTTAAACTTCAGACTTTATATATCCCCATAGAAAAAAAGTCTAACGGTGTGATATCACACAATCTTTGTGGCAAATCGACCGGAACCAAACGTGAAATTAACTGCTTAGCGGAGTTATCTGCTTCTAAATCCATTGATTGATGCGATGTGTGGACAGTGGCGCCGTCTTGTTGAAGTCAAATATCCTCGAGATCGCGAGCTTCAATTCTGGGCCGTTGCGGTTACGCTCTCACCGCTCTCATCATTTTTGAAGTAATACATACCGATGATTCCACCAGCCCACAAACCATACCAAATTGTTGTTTTTTCTGTATGAAATGACAACTCTTGAATTTCTCCAGAATGTTCTTCGTCCCAAATGCGACAATTTTACTTGTTTACATACTCATTGAGCCAGAAATGGTCCGCAACGCTGAACAAAATTTGGATTTGCTTGGAATTTTTCAAGAGCCCTTAGAGCGAAGCGATGTCGCTTGGAAAGGTCGAGCGAATTCAGTTCTTGTACAAACTATATACGCTTTCAATTTAAGATCTCGACGAAAAATGCGCAAAGTCTTTCTATACATACGTCAGTTCGAGTCGTCCACAACGGCCATCAGCATCAACTGATGATCAAGACGTTAATAAAACAAAGGAATTGGTGATGAGAATCAACGATCCACAGATCTTATTGACATCGTTGGAAGGATCAGTGAAAACTTTTTTGAAAGATCATTTGACCGTAAGAAAAGTGAAACCACGTTTGGTTCTAAAATCACTCAATATTTTCGAAAAACAACTTCGCTTTAACATCTGTGAAACAAAGCTTTTCGACTTCCAGGATTTCGTGAAACGTATTATTACTGGCGAAGCCGAAAAAACGCGTCAAAAATGAAGGTATGTACATTAGGGTGTCCGTTATTTCTCAAATTTATTTTGAGCCACTTCCGTCAAAGTTATTCGAGGTCAAAGTTGAAGGTTGACCAAAAAAAAAAAATATTTCGTTTTTTTTTTTTTTTTTGAAAAATTTCAGAGAAACTTTGTAGAACGTTCAATTTCCTAGAAAAATAATTTGGTGCCGCAGCAATGTATCAATTGGTTTAGCAAAGAAAAATTAATTGCAAAAAGTTCGAAAACCCCATATTATTTATATGGGAAATAAATCGTCGTTGCGGCACGGGTTATTATCAATATTAAGAGCAGGTTTCATAATTTTTTTTAGGGCATTTACTAAAAATTTTGAGGGCGCTGCAGACTCAAAAATAAATTTGGGAAATATTGGACACTCTAATGTACATACGGTTCGTGAATCTCTACTCGCAATGAAGGCTATTCCGGAACATGACTTTATCAACTGTTTCGAGCATTGCTAAAACGTAAGAGGACTACATAGGTTTTGAGGAATCAATTAAGAATTTTATTATTATCTAATCGTCTGTATATAGGAGACTTTGTCCCTCAGTTTTTGAGATATAGATCGGAAAATTTGAACACGTCTTCTTCTACCCAAAAAGCTGCTTCATTTTTGGAAACATCTACAGATATTCAAATCGCTATAACATATTACTGTCTTACAAACTGATCGATCGAAAGCAAATATCTTCTAATACCATTTATGCTATAAGAAATGCGCCTGTGAAGTGTTATAGCTTAACCTTGCTTTTTTTGGAGAATAATATTTTTAATATAAAATATTAATCATACTACTACTACTAAACTAAACTAAGAAATATGTTGTATATTAAATCCACCTCTAATATTTGGTGTTCCAGCGATGCTTTAAAGTTTCCGCTGGAAGACCCAGCATTACATTACTAGAAGGTAAATGTTAAAAATAAATTCTAAACCCCATTTTTGAGCATAACTATGACTTATGTATGTATGTATGCATGGAAACATTAGGTATCTATTAAATTTTTTTAAAGTGTGTTATGCAATATTAGTTTGTCCATAAAATATTATAAACCAAATATTACCAACGTCTCTTGCATACCAATCAATTGTCAGCGTTTCGCTTCAAGCAGCAACATATTGCTAAAACCAACAATAGTTAAGTACCAATATAACAACAACATTACTGGCAAGAAGCCATGAAATAATTTGTATAGTTTTTGAATACTAATCAAAATGTGGGTATGCCAAATTATTGTACATTAATGTTGCAGTCATTGATATTTCGATAGACTGAATGTCGGCACTAGGGAATTTTTATGTTGTATTTCGCAAAAGGTGACAAAGAGTGTAATAATGGTCACCTAACGGTTGCTTTTAAAAAGCATAAATGAATCGAGTTATACTTATATAAAATATTATCTGTAAATTAAACTAGTCGGAATTAAGGCTGTTTTTTGGTTTTTCGGATACATTTAGTCTCTTATAGAAGGATAAATGATTAAGATAAAATAAAAATGAAAATTCCATTCGTTATAAAAGCAACTAAACTGTGATTAGAAGATGGTTTGTTGTATCTAATCGAGCAATGCTTGTATATTCCTTTTAATTATCGATAGTTTTATGTTCGATTTGCTACTTTCTGTTTGCTATTAACTTAACCCCATAACTATATTCGTACCATTTGCCAAAAGATAAATAACTTGATTGTTCCTAGGTCCTGAACATGTGATGGACAGCTACTTTCCTTTTGCGTCTTTTTCAGTATAAGCTGCATACTATACATACATACATTGAATTTCATTTATTTGAAGCACATATAGTACAACAATAATTATTTTCTTACTCCAATATGCCGAACTCTGTACCTAAACATTTTTTTTGCAGGAGTTCTATTTTATTACCTTAATAGGAACCCTTAGCCGAAAGTCATCATATTTTAAAGGAAGTTAGGGTGAACATGATCTAGCTAATCCAACGCGCCAAGAGCGGTTTGTATGATTTAAGAGTGGATTTTGGCTTGGTAGACGAAAAACGTACTAGGTGACCCAAAAAGTTTGAAGATGAGGAACTAGAAGCATTACTAGATGAAGATTGTTGCCAAACAAACAGTTAATGGCTCAACGTTTCAAAGCAGCTGCAAGGTCATTCGGTGCCATAAAAATTGAAGCCAAGAGACGTTGAAAGACGATTTTGCAGATCAGAAAAAGTAATTTTGTTTTGCATCAGATTGGGACTACTAACTAAAACCGGATTCATTAAAACATTAAAAACTATTTAGAAAGCAGCGGCTTTGCCTTACCCGTCTTATAAATCAGGCCTACCATTTCTTCCAAAACGTCCCATGTGGAATACAACTCACATCAGAACAATACATCAAAAATTGGATATATTCTTTTTTGTCGGCAGTTCTTTTTTCTAGAATATCGGGCTAAATTATCAAGTTTATGAGCATGAGAGGATCTGTCACTGTGTTTGTGAGCACCAAAAAAAAGTAGCCCAGTGAGAAATTGTAATTAAAATTAAGCAATTTTTATTAATAATTAAGAGTATAATGAAGATTAACAAAATGTCTTTTGAGGATATATTCCCTATTATCTTTAAAAGACTTGGAACATAAAAGGCATTGCATGGCATCAAAGGCATTTAGAATCATAAAATATTTCTCGCAGGGCATATTTCGTTTTGCGCTATGATCTTACTTGATGTTAATTCGTTGCTGGCTCGTCAACGACTGACCGATAGAGCGTAAGCGTACGTGTGAAGTTAGTTTGCACAATTGTGCTAAGAAATGCCGACCACTGATCTAAGTAATAGTTTTGGACATATAGCCTTGAACAGTTGCGCGCTCAAGATCAGCTATACAGTCATTTAAAACTTTAAATGTGTTTTTCTCTAAACTGTTTTTTCAAAGTCTATTGTCAGAACTTCTTCCCAACCGATAACAATGAAACTTTGTGCAGATCATCTAGATATAATCTACAAAAAAATATAGTCTGGAAAAAAAACGTCGAGAATTAATCACAAAAATTTGAATTTTTTTGTAAGGGTGCCCGCAGAGTGGACGCTTAAAGCCGAGCCGAGCGCCTTTTCCCATTTACGCAACACGTGAATTTCCGCTCGGCACGGCTTTAAGCGTCTACTCTGCGGGCACCCTAAGAACCTTTGCCAAAAATTCCATTTTAATTTTTTATGCCCTTAATTAAAAGCGTATATTTTTGTTCACTTTTTACTTTTGATAGCTCTATAGTAAGTTCTGTAGCCAACGCGGAGACACTTTTTGTCCGAAGGACTTCCGGAAATGACGTCATATTGACGGAGCTTTGAATGTTCTCCATTGAAAATTTTACAAAATCTTTTTAAAATATGTATTTCTGGAATAATTAAAAGTTTGAATAAAATATTTAATTTAATACAAAAAAAAAATATTGAAAATAGACCGATTTTTATACTTCAAATTTTGGGAAAACCCGCAAAGTATTGTGTAAGCCCAACAATTCAGGCTGTGTCAATTTCTTATGATGCTTTCTAAGTACAGTAAAAAACACTTCCAATTTTTTTTTTTTTTTTTTTTTTGAGTATTTAATATTGGATTCTACCCCAACTTAGCCTTTCCTTATTTGTTTATACTAATAACGTAAGTATTCATTCTCACACACATCTGTGCGTAATTATAAAAAATGCTCATCACATAATATTTATTGACCAAAAGTTACAATTACTTGTGCTTTTTACTATTTATATTCTTTACGTAATAAAATAACACTATTAAATTGTAAACTGTTATTCAGCGATAACTAAATATTATTTGAAAAGGTTTTATTTTCATAAACACATAACGGGACAGCAGGATAGAATTACATGAATAATGAAAATCATAAAAGCAATCAAAAAAGCAAAATACAAATAAATTATTGAATATATATGTATATATGTATGTTTGTATGTATTTCTAATATTTCTACTGTGTGTACAATCCATAAGCCGATTAGCACACGTGAACATGGAACGTGTCCGTAGCGAAATGCTATAAATTGGACGCTTTCTTTACCAACAATAAACACATATTTGCCACTATTGATTAAATATTACTTTAGTTTTTCTATATACACTATTATAACTTTTAGGTGCATTAGGGTGTTTCTGAAAATTCAAAATTTTTGAAGCTTGTAAATAGCACAAATACTCATGTTCTATGATATAAAAGGGTTTTTGTAAAAAATTGCATTCATTATGCGTAAATTCAATACTAATTAAAAAAACTAGTTTTCCTCTATTAATTAAATAAGAATCTAATGTAAATAAGAAGGACTAAATTCGGGTGTAACTGTATATTTTGTAATTTTTTAATTTGCAAATAACAAAGCCGGAGGAGTACTTTCAAGAGCAACAAGGAGGAGTACCTGTAAGTTATATGGGTTTGTTAGTTATAAGGCATGTTTCCACTCGACCATTTTAGACGAAGCATCTTCGTTATTAGAAAAACATGCTCAGTCCATTGTATTAAGGAGTTAAATAGATTTAGGGGCTTCAAAAAATCGTTTTTTTTTCGTCTTATTAAAATCTACAACACCTTTAGAATATTATCCTTATCAAGTTAATCCGAGTAAAAGTTTCGGAGACACAGCCATGAGAACATGTGTGCTCGAGGCTAGCTAAGCTAAGTGCCCCGTTTTTTAACGAGTTTTTCTCGATACTGTATTTTTGAAGTTGGTTGGCCAGATTTCTCGAGAACTACCGATCTAACCGATCTTCATGAAATTTTACACAGATACAACTCTTAAAGACTTGGACGAAGGATTTGTTTTTGAGACCAACAATTAAAAAATATGCCGTGAAATTTTCACTGAAATTTTAATTTTTTTTTGTAAAAATATCTGCGAAAAATCCATTTTCAGCTTTTTTCTTTCGTCCAATTTCCAAATTAATGTTTTAACCAAAACACGTATTTTTCACTTAAGACGATTCTGTAAGGAGTTATCCGGGCGTAGCTTTTTTTCGAGGTGACACCGGATATGGCGTCGCAATGGCCAAGTTTAAATTATGTTTTCCCTAAAATCAGAAATTCTTTGTTAAAGTGTATGTTTGTAACAATGAATTATTTTACTGATTGTTGTTTGAATTATATACCGAAAAGTGAAAATAATCACCTGGAACTTAAATCGGTGGTTGCAATAATATAAAAAGTTGAAGTTGAGTTAGTATAAAGATTTTTTGTTTACATCAAATACATGTACATACATACAAATATTTGAAAAGATAAGGTTTGAAAACAAAACGTTACAAAAAAATGTTTGAAGCATCCTAATGTGTATCCGGGATCGATATATTATATCTATCTTGGGGATCTTCGAACTTTGCGATACGACTTTTGAAGTAAATATGTAAGTTTGCTTCAAAAAAGATCTCACTGTCGGCAATTATCTTTTCCTATTCAGCGAAATTTTTCTTCGAAGCTGAAAAAATAACTTTTGCAAACTTGTTGACATATTTGTACGTAAAAGCCACTTGCGGATGTCCTCTGCAATCGTCGTTTTCAAAAATTAGTAAATCGCTAATGAATGACAGTTTTTCTTGGTTTAAAACCAAGGTTACTCTCTCTCCAGCCCAGCTTTTTACTTATGAAGGGAACAATAAAGTTATCCAGTCAAATGGAATAACCACAGATTTTCCAATAAATTAGTATAGCCACCTTCCTTTCGTTCCTTACTTAATTCACGACAGTCGTTTTCTAGTTCTCTGGCACTGTCAAAGTCTTTACCAAATCCAGCTTTGAAACATTTCATTTCTTATCATGCTTTAGGCAGAGGAGCATATTCATTTTTAATATCGAAAATAAGCCCTTACAGATATAAAACCGACAATATGCAAATTCTGACAGCTGTGTAAATAGCATTGCCGTCAAAAATATTTACAAACACAAACAGATATGTGCTCTGAAAACGTATTTAACTGACGTATATAACTATATATACATTGTATATAGACATCCATATACCTCATTAAAAGTCACCTGATTAACAATTCGCGCCAATTGCGGTTCATGAGTGTCAATATAAAAATAATAATTAAACGTGTACATATGTATGTACATATATATGAACATAAAAATATGTAAGTTTATAAGTACAGCCACATAAAGTAAGATCTTTTTTTTATAAATCCGGAGAAGCCTTTGACAGCATGCAAACGTGGCTTTAAGCAAATCTTTCGAGCACAAGAATTAAAAATAAATATGTATGTGCATAATGTGTGTCTCTGATAGCTAACACCAGTCTGCAAATATCAAGTATATACAAAAAGCGAGAAGTGGATACCACATTAAAATGTTATAACGGCGTGCTGTAAATGTGTGTGAACAAGTAGTATAATGTGTTCGATTCGGTAATCTCTGATACTTGACGGATCAAATACAGTTTACTTCTTAATTTCCCTAACTGTTCTAAAATGAACCAGTTTAGATTAGAGAACTGTACTATAAAAACGTCGGTTTGGAAGCAGAAAGATTGCAGGGGATCTCAACGTCTTTTGTGGATATACTCAAAATATTTTCGTCAATGTTTTCGGTATGAAACGTACCAGAAAACCAGAATCTTTTGCAAATAGCATCTTCAGTACAGATAGCAAAAGGTAAGCTTGACAACGGAGTAGAGGACCCCACTGAAGTAGAGTCCTGGGTTTACAGAGTGATATCGAAATCCAACAATCTAATAAATTTTGCTCCGAAAATGCGTCAAAACCGAAAAACTCCAAATTCGTTGAAAGCTATCCCAGACGAGTCTTGTAGAAAGTGCCTTATATGATAAAATGGAATATAAGTTGGCTAGCTTGTATTGGCCCATAAAAAATTTTCGAAATAACCAGTGAATATCAATTGTCAGTATTTTGTTGTTCAAGAATTATTTATTATGTAAATTTTGCCACAGAAAAGTGTGTACATATATAAATAAAAAATCAAGAAATTATCGAAATATATTGTCATATACATTATTGCTTACGATTTTTTACATCATATTTAATATATAATGTCGTAAAATTTCAATCTTCCGCTCTCAGATATAACCAATATGTAACCATTTTATAACCAAAATCCAAATTTTGTTTCATATGAGTGGTTTTTATTATATCGTTTTACTTTCGCCTGTAAACTTATGAAAAGTGATATTACGTTATTTTACATTCTAAGTGACGATAAGTACAATGTACGTATATCTCAAAATCAGGGTACTGTAGAAAAATTATTCTGCTGCATGGTGTTAATCATCTACTTATTGTGAAGATCACGTATGGCTTTATTTTTTATTTTCTGAGTTTGTAAGCATCACGTAGGAAATTGGCAACAATGAAATTCTTGAAACACATAGCCACCTGCATACCTATATACTCGTACTATGTATATATAGGTATTTACCTTACTTTTATTCTTTTCATATTCATACATATATTTTTTACCGCCCTGCTTGTCTGTGAAGAATCTCATTATTATATAGTATGTGACATTTATACAGAACAAATACTTGTCTATCTCCCTGTGACATACTTACGAGTATAGCAATACAGCACATTCTTTTAAAATACAATTCTGGGAAAAATTTACTGGGGATTCCCTAAGCGGAAGACTCTGACTCTTTGTTCTTCCACTCGCTACTGTTTCGATTCCCTGAGGCTGTTAATTAGTATATGCAATTCAAATTTTGTCTGTGAAGCGCTAACTCTTTCTGGGGGTTAAGCTTTGAAATTGTCTGTTCTACTTGATGTTAAGCATTCGGATCACACAAAGGAGACTAGAAGTCGCTAATAAAGTGCACAAGCATTTACAATTTTAGCATTATTTCTCTCATCAAACATTTAAGATTGATACTTATCAGAGGTAACCTTAAGCAATACAATGAAAGGAACATATCTCATACATTAGATCAATTTGATTTGAAAAAATCGATTTCTTTTTTGCATATTTTGAAAGTTTAGACTTTCTGAAATATGACCTTGGAAGGATTTTTCAAAATTCGGCTTATTTTCGGAGATACAGCCGATTTTTTGACGTGGCGTCCGTGTTCACTAGAATTGTCTCCTAAACTTTAAACGCGTTTTTCTCGAAACTACATTTTAGGAGGAGGTTGACATGATATCTCAAGTTCTACTAAACCGATTCCTTTGAAATTTGGTATATATCTTCTTTATACAATGCTCTATAAAGTCTGTCTTGTATTTCGAAAAATTTTGATTTCGAAAAGGTCGGAAAAATCGAACCAAAAAAATTCGACGCCATTTTTTTTTTTTTTTTTTTTTTTTTTTAATGGTCAACCCGATAACGACATCCTTATTAATGAAGAATCTTCTTGTTTTTGGGTTTCAGCTCGTTTTCCCCCCCTTTTCGATGATTGCTTTCCATGTCAAGCTCATAAACAGTAATATTGTAATGTTCTTCATGAATGTGGGATCAGCATTCTCACGATCAAGCATATCCAAAGTTACCTGCGAGATCGCATTTTACTTAAAATCTTTGCCAACAGCCTGCGAACGGACTCGCAATGTCGAGCTCTGTTGTCATTTCTCTAACACTTTCCTGATAATTTTCAAGCGCCATATCCTCCACTTTTTTAATATTTTTAATTTGTTGAATAAGTTGAATAGGTCGAAGAGCGTACGACCGAGGCATGTCTTCAACGATCTCTCGACTGTTTTTAAAGGCTTTGTACTAACCGCAGGCTTGTGTTTTTGATGGAACTGAATCGTCGTAAGCCTTTTCTAACATTCTCAATAATTCCGCACTCAACAAAATTCTAGACACCGTACCGAGTTAAGCAGCTGCTGTTGACAAACTAGTTGACAGATCGCGCTCATATTTGGCACAGTAATTAAGGACAGTCCTACCAACTTAGCAAAATTAAAAAAAACAAATATTATTTTGAAATAGCATTTACCCTGGAAATTATAATTTCCGCTTTTGTTTATTTTGAGCTTTTGCCCAGCAATACCGCAATTAATTCTGAAGTGTATTGTTATCAGCTGGAAAAATTAAGCAATAAATTTGATGACTTGCTAATTGTTTTTGCGGCTTGAATGAGATATGCTACCGAACTAGTAATAGTCCAATGGTGAATATGACTTTGTCTGGAGAATATGACTTTTTTACTTGCAATTACCAAAAATTTTATGAGCGTGGAAACAATCTCTACTCCGAAAGATGGCAAAATGTATTGCATCAAATTGCAGAATAGTTAAAAAATTGTTTAAATTAAAAAAAAAAAAACTAAAAAAAAACGAAAATCACCTTTTGATGCTAATATGAAATAATCAATCATATCTAATTATCTAATATCCATTAGCGCGTATATAAACAGGTTAACTCATTATTGTTGAGACTATTTCTGAATGAAATTTCAGTGGCAATCGATAACTTTCACCAATGCCACACAACCAGTAATTTGCCAACTAACAACCGGAATCAGACAGCCTACTCTTTCATCTAACGAAGTTATTTCTGTTTTCTAAAAATTTTTGAATAAATATGTATGCAACACAAACAACACACAAATTTCTATATTGGCCGAAGCAACCTTACAAACTCACCCGTTCGTCAGTTAAGAAGCATCTCGCACACACACAAAGCCATATGCCGCCCGCTGTTGGAACAGGAGCACCGCACAACCCGTTTTGGACTTATTCAATTATACGCTTTCTTGTTTGGCAGCGCTATTAGGCGGCATTAGAGCCCATTTGGCTTGCGATGCCAAAATGAAAAGGCCGACGAGACGCTAGAAGCTGGTAAGAATACACAAACAATATATATATACAAGTGTATACAAAGTATTTTCACTTGCTGTCAACGAGTCTTGCAAAGCCGAAACCATAGAAATGGCACGCAGACACTAATTTCAAATAGGTTGACCAGGCTGAGAGATAGCTTTAACGGCTGTGACAGGTAAATTGTTTGGAATGCAAAGCGTGAACATAGTTCAATAGTTCGTGGCTGAGCGAAGCGCAACTGTTACGTTTTGCTTTTATTTTGAAAAGAATTCTGATTTTTTTACTTCTTAAAATAGTAACTTCTATTTTCTGAATATACATACATATGTATATACATATAAAGTATACGCATATAGTATGTATATGCCACTTAAGCATACACATAAAGGCAAGTCAACTTCTTTGTTGTTGCGAAAGTGACCTATTTCTGAAGTTTCACAAAGAGCGTAAGTTACAAAAAGGTGCTAATTCTACGACATTCTACGATTTTTGTCAACCCTTTTTGTTATTTGTATAGTTTGTCTTTTTTCTTGTTTAGCCATAATTTTATGCAAATATCTGTGAACAGCCATGAAGCGCTTGAAAAGATTTTATACACATATACTATAAATGTATGTGTATATCACAAAAGCTGGCCATAAATATGGTAGTGAAGACGAACGATTGCCTTATAAATATTTCATTATGAAGAGATACAATGAACATCATCAGACGGCATTGCTTTTTATTCTTTCTCTCGGTTAAAATAAAGAATATATAGATACACATTATCATATGTGGGCAAAAAATAGTAAGAATTTCAAAACATATTATTATTACTATATACAATTATATTATGTTTTATATACACGCGTATATGTAAATAAGAAAAGGTGAGAAAACTGAATAAACTGAACAAATCTAAAGAAATCTATTGCGGTAGAAAACTTTTCTAACTTAATCTATAATCCTTAAAAAAAATATTACCACTGAAAATTACTCACAAGGTTCAAAATATATAGGGAAATAAAAATATCATATTTGGAAAAACTCAACATACATTGTGACAAAAAAGTACCCGGATATTTGCAATATATAAAATGCAAAATATTTAATTATCCATCAATATTTATTTAGTAGCCTTCAAAGTAATATCACTAACGATTTTCTGCCCTCGAAACACCTTTCATAATATAGAAAAATGCATGCTTTTTGATTTTTGAGCGGCTTTTAGCTGTTTTTTTTTGCTTTCGGGTTGTTTTTTCCCCTACAAGTTGATTTGTTTGCAAGTCAAACTCATAAACCCATATCTTATCGGCAGTTATAATACTCTCCATGAATGTAGGATCGGAATTCGCACGATCACGTATGTCCAGAGAAATGTGTTTACGCTACATTTTTTGAAGAAAATTCAGCTTTATCGGGACGAGTCAAGCAAGAACGCGTTTCATACTCAAAATAACCACCAAAATCATTACAACAGATTCGCTCTCTTTCCATTTTTCTAACATTTACCTGAAGCGGTCGAAGTTCGTCCAGAACGAGTCATCTCTTCAATGATCTCCCAAACGTCTTTAAAGGTTTTGTACCGCTTGTAGGCTTGTGTATTTTGCTAAAATGAATCATTGTAAGTCTTTTTTAACATTCGCAAGGATTCGTCATACGAAGTTTGAATAGAAATGTAAAATTTGAGACAAATTCTTTGTTCAATATTTATATCCCTTGTAAAAATTGCAACACACTACTGAGGTGTACCGACTGTACCAACTTAGCAAAAAACATTTTTATGGAATACCCTTTATCCTGGGAATTTAATTGCAGTTTCCGAGTACTTTTTTGTCACAATTTATATACAGTCATTGCCAAAATAATAGAAACAGCCGCTTTACTCATGCGAACATGATGAGAGAAAATAGATAGTATGATCTCCACTGAGTTACCAAAGACCGTAGGTAGTTTAATTACCTCCCTATTCCCCCAAAAATTAGGATTCAATAATATACTGATTTTATAGCCATAATTAGGAGTGTTTTATTAATTTGATCTAACTCGAATGAAATTGATCAAAACAAAAATTAAAAAAAAAAACGTGACCTTGTCCACAGTGTTCGAAAGATTATGGACTAAACAATTCGTGTAACAATATAAAGGAAGTTTATTTAGTAAATTACATACAGTAGAATTCGGTTATAACGACTCCGCTTATAGTGTCCGTCCGGTTATTGCGACGAAAACTCGATGGGTTGGTTGGTCCCCTTACAAACTCATATGAAAGGGCCTCCGCTTTTAGCGATTAACCGTTAAACCGACGAAATTTTTCAGAATTCAACCGGATATAGCGACGAAAAAAAAAATTCAGCGAAATAATGCCAACAAATTTAAGCATCAAACGACGTAATTAGAAATGTATGTTTTTATCAGAAATGTATGTATTTCACCATTGACAATTGCGAATTTTTTCAAGCATTCCGGGCTTGCAGAAGAAAATTTAGATGGTTCCAGCAGCTCATGCTCAAATGATATTGAAATCGAAGATGACATTCCTCTATCGGTTTGGGCAAGAACTCTAAAAAATCAGCTACCGATTTCAACGGAAGAACTGGATGACAATGGTGTGGCGACTTGTGAGGAACCTTCCGAAGACAGAATTGTTGAAAATATTTTAGGTGATGGACAGGATAGCGACGACAACGTAGAAGATCGAAATGAAGATGAGTCAGCACCTAGCGTTTTGGAGGCAGTGAAGGCTGCAGAACTACTAAATAGATTTGTCCATTCGAATTTTAATGACGAGAGTTTAACGCACAGCATCTCTCGTTTAAATAATGCGGTGCGCGACTGTTTTTATATGTCAAAACGACTGCAAAACAATAAAAAATTACTGATAATTTAACTTAAGAATAAAAAGTAAAAGAAAAGAAATTATTCTAGTTATATTAAGTTTATGAGTATCCGTTATATGTACATATACGACCTATTTTGAAAAACCAAGGTTATTGAATTAAATTTTTTGTTTTGATTTAAAAATTAATTAATGTTCAGATCGCATCAATATAGCATATACATAGCTGCCCTGCATACTGATCGATCAAAATCAAGTTGTTGTATGGAATCTTTTGTATTTGTGAATGATACTATAGCTTTAATGCAACCAAAATTAACTTTTTTTAATTATAATTTTGGTCTTTCAAGTTCAATTGAAAAAAAAACTTTCTCACGTGCATAAAATGTTTTCATAAAACTAGCTGTATGTTAGCCAATCTGTATTCTTCTTTGGCGTAAAATATGAGAAACATAATAATAATTTATGAACAATTAATTTCAAATATATGTGCTTCCTTGAAAGCTCACCTTATTTTAGCCGCTGAAGAGCCGCGCCTACTTCAAACCAACATTTGCTGTGCTGGACTTTTGTTAACTTTTGTTTGCTTGATCTTTGTTAACTACTTTATATAGTACTATATACAAAATACAAAATTTATGTTCAACCTTGTATCTTGTCTGATTGTTAGCAATTTCGCTGCCATAAAACTTTAGATATAGATAGATCACATACACGGGGTATAAGAGGAAAGTTTTATTTCATAGTCGTAAAATATTTTTTAAATGATGGACATTGAACAATAAATTCTTTCAAAATTATGTTTAACGGAATTATTTTAATGAGTTTCAGGCGTCCATTTGTGAACTGAACAGGAGACCCAGTCACTAAGAGATAAAGTTCTAACAGGTACAATTACATCAATAATTCATACTATTCAAACAACATGAACTGCTCGTCAGTCTTTAGCTATCTTTTACGCTACCGATCTTAAAGCAATGCTTTAATGTCTGCCAGACACGTGGCTTCTGCTAATTTGCTTATGAAAGCAGCATAATGAATTGGAAAGCTATCGTTCAAATCGTATTCAAATTTAAGTCGTTAAGATGGAAGCTTTAAATTTGAAAATTTTATATATATAACTAAATGTTAACTATTGTCCATTGAATTCTTCTTTTGATGCATAGTCATTGTCATCAGCACCTGCTTTTGACACATTAACGCATTCTCACCTATCATAACACGGCATACTAATTAGGCATCAATTTTTCTGTGAGAAATACTAAACGTTATACTCGTACATGACCAGTCGGAAGGCGCTACTTTTAAACGTTTTACCTGTAGAGCGAAAACAGCATTTCTAGTCCATGTGCAGATTCTCTTTTTATTAGTAACTATCGAATAAAAAATATTGTAATGTCAGTCATATAAAAAATGTATCTAGCTCCGATTTTGTACGAAGTACATACTAGACAATTTTTCAGTCAATGAGTATAGGCAAAAATGTACAAACTAAGTTCATGTGGCTACAACTGGGTGATTAAAGAATAATTAATTGAAAACAAAAATTATTTTATAATACATTTCTTTATTTGGTTATTTGCTACAACTCTCATTATTATTAACAATACTTTTTTATAATGTATGCAATCTTCCTTCTTTTTATTTTATATTTATTTTTTTTATAATTCACACAATTTCCAACAGGGTCACATATTACTCGTATTAAATATGTTCACAAAAAGAAATCTTCTTCTGGTACAGTATGTGCGCCGTAAGCCTAACTATTTTATGTAATTCGATACAATTCTTTCAGTTTAAATAAAAAAAAACTAAGGAAGCTTATGCAGAGTTATCCAATGAAAGTGAAATGATTTATTTTCAAAAGAAACCACATTAGTTGTTAAGGAAATTCAATTAAGTTCTGAATACTTATAATATCATTTTAATGACCTCCACGACTTCTTTAGGAGGAACTAATTCGTTAAACCCAATTTTCGAATACGTTTACCACTAAATCAATCGTATGTCATGTTACCAAGTTCAATATTGACTTTTAAAGCTTGTTCAATACTGACTTCTAAGGCTTGAAGAGAGTCCGGCTTATTGCTAAAGACCATAAATGGCGTCAAATAATCACACAAAAAGAAGTCTAATGGTGTTAAATCATAAGTTTTTGGAGGCTATTCAATGTCACAATGAAGTAATCGAATCTCGAAACTTTTCTGGCAATACTTCGGTTATTGCACGTGCTGTTTGGCACGTAGCCCCTTCTTCAAAATCCATTTCTTCTAATTTGGGATCATAAAAAGTTGGTTATCATCTATCTATATCGCTCTCTATTGACAGTGACAGTGTCACCCGATTAATTTCGAAAGAACTCCACTAGTTCAAAAACCATACCAAACTGTTAGTTTAGATTATAACATATGTATTAAGATTGGCCGAAACGACACTTTGAAATCATATCATCCCTATTGGAAAAGTAAATAAACTAGTTTTGTTTCAGAGAATTGCTGATTTAGTCCTTATTCATAGATAGGATAGACTCTTTGAATTGGAGCCAAGCCTTTGAAAAAACCATTAAACATACTAAATAGTCCTTCCTTGATCAAACGTACCAAGGTCAGATGTAAAGGCTGTAGTGTTCGGCACGAATTTTGCATTTTTAGAAAATGTAAAGGAAGTTTAATAATAAAGTAATATTATATTTTTAAACTTCTCCACTTTGATTAAAATTTGTTATAATCGTTAATTTTGGCTCCTGTAATTGCTACTACCCCAGGCCCAAAAATTTTTGAAATCCAGACAATCCAGACAAAAAAAATATAGTAGGATGAAATTCGAAAAAAAATAAACTAAAAAGGTTTAAGGTCTGTAGGCGGAAAGAGGAACGGGAGGGATGATTTAACTTTTTAATATTTTCTTCAGTTGAAGAGATCGAAGATCGTCCAGAACAAGGTGTCTTCAATAATCTCTTGACTGTCTTTGAAGGCTTTGTACCACTCTTTGGATTATGTTTTTGATAAAACTGAATATTTTCTTCAGTTAAAGAGATCGAAGGTCGTCCAGAACAAGGTATCTTCAACGATCTCTTGACAGTCTTTGAAAGCTTCGTATCACTCGTAGGAGTATGTTTTGATAAAACGATTCCGTTTAGGAAATTTGGTTATAAATACATAATTTTAGACAAATTCTTTGTTTATTTAGCATAGTAATTAACAGTCCTTCCAGTCCCACTAAGCAAAACACATATTATTTGGAATATTAGTTACCCCATTTATAAAATTCCAATTAAAATATCCTCATATGTAACTTATAGTTCTGGAAGATTATCGTCAGAAACACACGCTAAGAATTTTCATACTATTTAGAGTTACTGTTAACGAGTGCACACTGTAAGTGCGTTCAACTCAATCGCATAGCAATAAACATCTAAAACTGTTGAATCTCTAAGAGCTTAAACAACTTTCTTAATCTTTTTCTACTACATTCATATGTATGTATGTAAGAGTGTTTGTATTTCATTTTCAAAATATTTTATGCATCTTGGTATGTATGACGCTAGTTATTGACAGTATCTGCCAATTTATTGACTCTCCAAAGGCGATTATTCTTAAGATATTTGCGTTTTTATTTTCTAGCATTGCGGCTACATATTTTATACCTGCATGAGTAAAAATGTATTGGTATTTTCACGCACACTTCTATATTTAAAGAAAACCACACACTTCAACACAAAAATATACTCCACAACAACAAGGAATGCCAATTTTAAACCGCAACCGAAACGGTCTTTTCTGGACAACTTTGTGCAGGTGTGGCATTTGTTTATTTATTTTTTTCACCTCTTACAAACAAACATATGTATATGCACACATGTGTATAGGTTGTGTTTAGGTAGGAAATGTGAAGTAAGTGCTTTTGCGAGTTCAATATTCGCAGCTCGCTTTGGGTGTGTGCGTTTTATTGCGAAGTTTTGATGACAGTAA
This sequence comes from Bactrocera correcta, assembly GCA_027475135.1. Classification (NCBI taxonomy): domain Eukaryota; kingdom Metazoa; phylum Arthropoda; class Insecta; order Diptera; family Tephritidae; genus Bactrocera; species Bactrocera correcta. Next base: position 36,406,966 of record CM050326.1, read on the forward strand.
AACGGCAAGATATTCGAAGTTGAAGAGTCGAGGAAGATTTTATTGAATTTTTTTTTATTAAAAACGAACATCACTACTAAACTCTTAAGTGTTTATGCTTGTTTGGAGAAAGTTATGTGTTTTCTTCTCTAATAAATTGTCGTTTTTTTCTTTTGTCACAGCTTATTTATTTATTGTTAATTTTGTCACTTCATCGTTTTTTGTCGCAAGTTGCACCGTTTGTTTATTTGCCGGTTTGTTGTGTACTTTAGATGTAACTGACGGAATATTGTGTAACTTGTGTAAGTGTGGTATTACTTCAAAATACATATGTGGGGTATTATTGGGCTGGAGATTGTATTGCAATTATTTATTTTTTTAGAAAAACTAAATATTTTGTTTTAAACACTGCGGACTATCAATAATGTTGAATTGCTAAGGTGCTCAGCAGCGTTGTATTGAATGTCAAAAAAATTATAAATCTAGGACATTATTAATAAGCCCTATGTTAAATATATACAAATGGATGTCAAAAGTCTACATATGACCCAAATTTCTGAGGTCTGTCTGAATCCAATAACGTAATAGCAGTAATTTAATGATGAGGTTTTATTTTAATAACATTTTTACTAAGAAATTATAAAAAAGAAACGCTTTTTCATACAAACTACTGTGGTCGTCCAATATAACGAATCTTTTGTTCTATTTCTAATTCATAAAATCGAAAATTCTTTAAATTAATATTCCAATTATTTGATAGTTTTTTCCTATGAAAATGCCAATGTAAGAGATACACCTTCGAAAATATTAACATATTTTAAGGGGTTAGGGGTAGTCAGAATTTTTAAAAAATTATTATTTTTTTACATTTTCCTTAAGTGCAATATCTTGAAAATATTCCCTGAAAATTTCACGTTGATCCGATAACTAGTTTTTGAGTTATTCGACAAATAACAAAGCGAGCTCGGGCACTTCAAAGCGCTAGTGTGAAACTTTAAACGCGTTTTTCAAAATTATGTTTTTTTTGTAACTCGAAAACCGCTCAGTAGATTTTAATGTAATTTATACAGCTTTTAGAATATATAATAAACTCGTGCCTGATCGAAGGATTTTTATTTTTTCGAAAATTTTTTTAATACTAAATTGGCCTGTTGAATTTTTCCAAAAAAAATTTAGAAAAAAAAATTCCTTAGGTCGCGATTTTGTTAATTTTTGAAAACAAAAAATGCTTCTATCAGGCCCAGGATTATATATATTTTTAAAATTAATTGTTTTGTCCGATTGATTTTAGATGAATCTCCAAGAACTTATGGTTGTCACCGCAAATACCTTTTTTGGAATAGGGTCAACACAAACAACTATAACTTTGGAAATTAATTTTTTTTTTTGAAATTTTCGTGACTTCAAGTCAACACATTCTATAATAATGCCATATTACTACTTTTGTAAAATAACACCATTTAATAGCTAAAAAAATACTGAAAATTCTCAACTTTTGGTGCATCTGACTACCCCTAACCCCTTAAAGGATCTAAGATATTTTTCTTTCTATAGTTTAACTTAAAATGCAAATTTCTGTAACGAAGTTTCACAAGTCTAATGCCGTTTTGATCCATCCGTTCCAACCATTCTAGGAAACCCACTTTGTTTAAGAGACTTATTACGTTAAGCAAACGAAATAGAACCAACCGCAAAGTATTTTGAACTGACTGAATTACATTTAAGGGGCTAATTCTCCTCTAGAATTTTAAAAAATTCGATTTTTTTCCATATATTTAAAGTTTAGACTTTCAAAATTATGGCCTTGGAAGGATTTTTCAAAATTCGACTTATTTTCGGAGATACAGCCGATTTTGTGAGGTGGCGTCCGTGTTCACTAGTAGTGCCTCCTAAACTTTAAACGCGTTTTTTTCGAAACTACATTTTTCCACACGATACCGGCTTTATCTCAAGTTCTATACAACCAATTTACTTGAAATTTTGTGTGAACCTTCTCTATATAATCCTTTATCATTTCTACCAGCATCGTGTCAAAATTTTTGTTTCTAATATTTAAAAAAAATTCAGGAATTTCAAAAAAAAAGCGTAAAAAATGATTTTTATTTTCAGGCAGTCGCCATTTTTCAACAACAAATTTTTGAAACTAGTATAAAAGTGTATGATTTTATGACTTTACGATGCTTTATGACATGTCGTGAGTACCCCAATTGCTTTTTTAAAGGAAAAATACATTTGAACCAAAAAATTTGCTTCATGACTAGTTTCCGGACACTGGCGCGGGAAAATCAACCATCAAGGATTGGTATGTTAAGTTTAAACGTGGTGAAATGCGCACCGAAGACGGTCAAATGCAATGGACGGCTGAAAGAGGTTGTCACTGAAGCAAACATAAAAAAAAATCTACCAATAGAGATAGAAGGCACTCTAAAGATATGTAAAAGTACATCATGTCATTCAGGAATATTTGGGTATGAGAAAGCTCTGTGCAAAGTGGGTGCCGCGCGAGTTCACTTAAAAAAAAAGACGACTAGTTTATGATTCGGAGCAGTGTTTGGAGATGTTCAGGCATAATAAACCCGATTTTTTGCGTCGATATGTGATAATGGATAAAAGATGAATCCATCATTTCACAGCTAAATGAAATCGACAGTCAACCAAGCGGACTGCACACGCAACCGTCGGCCAGCAAGGTTTTGATGGATGTGCTTGGAATAATTATTATTGACTACCTTGAAAAAGGACCATCAATAGCAACTAGCATAGCGTTATTTTACCGTTTGAGGGACGAAATCGTTAAAAACATTTGAAGAAAAGGAGAGTTCTGATTCACCAAGACAATGCCACGTGTCACAAGTCAGTGAAACCGATGGCGAAAATCTAGTAATTGGGCTTCGAATTGCTTCCGTCTGCACCATATTCTCTAGATCTGGTCTCCAGCTTCTATTTCCTGTTCTCAGATCTCAACAGATTGTTCGCTAGAAAGGAATGTTCTTCGAATGATGATGTGATTGCCGAAACTGAGGCCTATTTTAAAGCAAAGGACAGATTGTTCTACAAAAATATCCTGTTATGTACATACTCATAATATTTCAGACTCAACTAGACTTCAATTTATTCTCAATTCAGAATATTTAAGATAATATCAATCGAATACACATATTTAATTATTTTGTGGAAAAGAAAGTTTAAAACGTAGGCAAAACGTGTGATCTAAAGACTGCGTTAAGAGCAATTTTCATATGTAAAAGTTATATCTACATATATGTACATATATAACATTTAACAAATATGTATTAGTGCATATTTACCAATGTTTGAAAAAAGAAAGAAATGTTTTATTATTAGCACATGCTTAATCTGCATTTCTTTTTTGGTGAAATTTGTGATCTCAAGCTTGTTCAAAAAAAAAAATAAATAAAATAAAATTTAAAAAAAAATAGAATTTATATCATCACACAAAGCTGTTAAGCATTTAATTTATTTTTCTTACGTTGTTTAATTTAATATTCTGTTTAGTTCTGATTTGTTATCATTTAAAAGTCATGCTCGTTAACTATTTAAATTTCCCCCGCAAATTTAATGGCAATGCATGCATTCTAGCAATCATCTTTGCATTTTTCACCACATTTGCATATTTGCTTTGGATAATACAGCAGCTGCCTGTAGCAAGAAATCTAGTTTCCGGAAATTATCTCACGTTCTTGCGCCACATAACTCCACGAATGTCACGTAGGAAATTTTATTTGACAGCAGTATGTGTTCTCACCGTCTTCACAGCAGACAATAACTATTTCAAGCACTTAATTAAGTTAAAGCTAGTTGACAATTTTAACGATTAGCTGATGCTTAATTAACATAGCAAAGCTCAAAGAACAGACCTATGAGGGAGGTTGTGCACACCAGAGGAATGAAATGCAAATGGCGGTATTGTCAACTATCTTTACATTAATCAGCCGGAAGGTTTAGGTTTTTTTATTTTCTGCTAATACTAACTTTGCATTCACTAAATTTTACTTAATACGAGGGCTGCTATATATATTTCTGGCCTAATAATGAAAATAGCCATATTTAACAACGAAAATGTTTTTTTTTTTTCGTTGGATTTGCCTCGTCTTGGAAGACCCACACGGTCGATTGCTGTTTTGTTTCGGGCTCATACGCATAGATCCATGATTCGTGATCTGTGGCGATCTTATAAACGTCTTTTGAAGCACCGCGATCGTATTTTTTCAGCATTTCTTTACACCAATCCACACGAGGCTTTTTTTGAGCGATTGTCAAATTGTGCGGGATCCAACGAGAACAAACCTTTCTTACGGCCAGGTGTTCATGCAATATCGAATGTATGCTGGTGGGAGAAATACATTGGCATGCCTCTATCTGAAGGTATGTTACATGACGGTCTTGCATTATCAGTTCACGTACGGCATCGATGTTTTCTGGCTCAACGGTATTTAAATTTTAAAACAAAAAATTAAGAAGAAGGGACTTCGTTTCTGCCTTAAAAAATAATCTTAAGAAATGTGAAAGTTGAAAATATGCATATTTGAACATTCACACTTCACAACATAGCCTTTTATACTTCTAGGTAGTCCGTTTGTTTTAAGAAGTGGTTGAAATCAACAAGAACTTTTCATTAAAGTGGTGCTACGCTGTTGCCCTTGGCTTTAGTTCATCGTCTTTGGCGCAGCAACTTCTTCATGTTATTAGCTAGTACGGATTTAAAAATAGTAAGAAAAAACGTTAACTTCGGCTGCATCGAAGCAATAATACCCTTCACAGGTACATTTCTTATAGTTATGGAGTATTTTACTAAGCAATTTCGTTTGCAGACAACAGCTGATCTTATTGAATTCTTCGCAGCAAACTTCACCCTTTACCGCTTTACCATTATATATTTGAACAGCTGATATAGTAAAAATTTTGTTGGAAAAATTTTCTTACATTTTTTGGAATAATATTGTGTTTGTTGCCCTATCGAAGATGGAAGATCAAAAACAGCATTTTCAGTCTATTTTACTGTTTTACTTTCAAAAAGGTAAAAATACAGTTCAAGCAAGGCAGAAATTATGTACGTGGAGGATGTGTTGACCGAACGCCAAAGTCAAAATTGGTATCCAAAATTTCGTTCCAGCCATTTCGATCTTGAGAATGCACTACGTCCTGGAAGGCATCATGAAGCCGAAGTGAACAAAATAAAGGCGTTAACCGATGCAAATCTCTGAATAACAACTCGAGAGATTAGAAAAAGATTATATCAGATATTTAAAAAAAACTGACATATACGAACGCCAAATCCTTTGAGGGTTTTAGTATACTAACCTAGTACCACCACCCTGTCTTGGAATTTCTCAGCCCCCAGACAATAATCCCAAAAATGTTCCACAGTGTATTTATCTAACGTCAATATTCATAACCACATGAAACGTTCAGAATTAATCTTGAAACTTGATATATTTGTTCCTAATGATCTAAGATTACGAAATTTGGGTTGTCGCATTAAAAACTGTGATTTTCTTATCAAACGTCAAAGAAGTGATTTTTATTTAAAGAGCATTGTTACTGGTGACGAGAAATGGCTCAAACCACTTCGAAAGCCGATAGTCCTCAAAAAAGGTTATGTTGTTTGTTTGAGAATAACAAACCTTAGGTATTTGTATAACTGAAAGTATTACCCCAGCGTTAATCTTTGTAAGTTGTCAGGTAAATGTACGGTTTTACCCAAGTTAGGCTTTCCTAATTTGTTTATTTTTTTATTTGCTTAAAAACTTTGAGTTAGTTTATATTTTCTCGTTGATTTTCGAAATGAATATCTCGTAAACTCTTAACTTAATCAAAAAATTATATAGATCATTTCTGTAGAGCAGAAGATTTTCTATTAAGACTATGGGCTTTAAAATTAAAAATAATTTTTTTCATTAAGTTATAAATTTCATAAGAAAACATTTGTTTTTTTTTTCTGTTTTTTTTTTGTTTTTTTTTTTCATTAAAATAATCCAACTTCAACCGTTAATACCTTTTACACTGTTAGGTTTACGAAAATATCATGACAGACTTTTTTAAAAAGCGTTCAATTTCCCCTAAAATATATTCATAAAACGAAAATTTTTTTCCACAAATTGGAAGATACAAAATCTTCATTTCTTTCTAATCATAAGAAAAAATAGAAAACGGTTGGGTGGTGAACCTTCCAGTTACAGTTAAGAGCTCATACTTGGAAGCTTTTCTTTGCGAGGTCTTTCAACCAATTTTTCAGAGTACCAAACGAAAAAAACACTCTCTTTTTTGATCCACACTAATATTTATGTATATTTTAAATATTTCCCCGTATTTTCTTCGCGATGGCAAATGTAGTATAAATATATTAAATCTTAAAACCACATTAAAGTTCATTTGCATTTGCAACATGCGACGTCAGCGCAAGAGGGGCAATCACTTAACACCACATAGAATTTAATTACCAAACCAAAACCGAACGAAATGAGCATAGAAGATCAAAAAATTAATATGCAAATATACCATACATAAATAATTTGAATAAAAGAAACGGGGTGAGGCGAAAATTTGGAAAGTTTAGCATGACAATGGCATTGTATGAATAACTTCTGCTTAGTGTTGGTAAGTTAGTTTAATTAAAAATTGAAAGTTTTTTTATGCATAAATTATATATTGTAGTTGTGTTGTTTTATGATTTTGGTATACAAACATATTGAAAATTAATATACCGTTCGAAGCTGTGAGCCTTGTTTTGAATAAATCGACTATTGACAAGACTTTGTTGATATTTATTTAAGATATATTATAAATAGGAAAAAAAAAATCTATTATGAAATTAATAATTATTGTGTTATTTGTATGGATGAACATATAATTAATAATTTTTTCTAAATAATTTTTCAGAAAAGTAGGATTTTTTAAATTATATGTAATTTAACTAAATCCATAAAAGCTGAGTGAAAAAGAAATGATATTGATATTATTAATTTTTGATGATGAAACTAACGAAAACGACCAGAAAAAATGCTTAACCTTCATGGCAGCACTAAGATTTTGAGAATGCTCTAAAATTTTTAAAACAGTAGTGCAACCTTCCACCAATATACCGATTTAATAGACCTTTTCTTCCATCTAGACCTTCATCTTCAGAAGGTGGACTCTTAGTATATCACAAATTCCTGGTATTGTCAAATAATTTTATATTTTTAACCATTTTGATAGCTCTCTAATGCCTAGACAACATTTTAGTCAAGTTCCACACTTCTTGCTTGGTTGTTGTCTTTGCTATAACTAATAATCGCAGCTCCCACATGCCTAAAGCCTTTCAAATCACTGTTCAATATGTTAAACTGTTTCTTCTTAGGAATACCATCAGAGGGTATTTCTCGATACTTTGTGTATCTGGGCTGGATGGCAGCTGAAAGAAAGTCAACAACCTTCGAATTGCAAGATAGTCAACCTTACTCTTTCATATTTTTAATATGATGTCTTCAAATTAGTTTTGAGTTGTGGGTTGTTAAAGCTCGGACTTGTCTTCGGATTAAACAAATAATCCATCCTGTCTTTGTTGAAAATCACCAAATGACAGAAATGAAAGATTATTGGAAAATGAAGAACTTTGAGATATGTACATCTTTTATAAAGTACACATCTCAGTAATATTTAATAGTTCACACGTTCAAAGAAGCCAAGGGGCATTCATACTATTCAATGTCTAGAAATTTAAATTGTTGACTTTGGAAGTGTTGATATTGAACTAGTATAGCTAAAAGTGAATAAAATTTTTCCGATGGCACAGATATGCTGGCCGAATCTAACTTTTACGCTGGCCGTAATATGTATGCCCTTAATAGTCCATATCCTATATACTTATAGTATATACACAGAAGTAGGAGATTATTTCCGTCTCATTTCAGGGCACAGTCGTGAGTTTTTTTGCAAAAATTGGATATTGGAGTATATCAAAAGACATTACGAATTACTTGAGAACGATTGATTGAAATTCCATAAAACTTCGTCAGTACTTAAGGGAGTAATCTAGTCTAGAAAAAAAATTTATTTTATTTTTTTTTTTTTACTTTTTCAATCAGTAACCTAACAGATTGCTGGGAGGGTTGAAATCGTAGGTATGAATTAAGGGGATATTACGTCTCCTTTTTATGAGGCTTTCTACTTTCTCTTCTGCTAATTTTTAATTTTTTTATATTTCCTTGTATTTTTGTAATCTTAATAAATAACTAATAAAAAAAACTGGTTATACAAATATTAATTGCCTTTTTTTACAACACTTCAAAATCGTATCTAAGGTTTATGCCTCTATACTAAAATAGGGGGTATTCTAGTCTAAGGTTATTACTCTTTGACAAAAAAAGCGATTTTTTGATTTTACCGATCTCTCGATTAAGTCAAAGCCTTTCAAGCTATATAGTGGTTTTATTGAATGAAAAAAACCGTTGCCTTCTACGAGTCAACTCCTATTGACTCAATAGTATCATATTGTGAAGGCGATAATATTTTGAGAATTCTATAGAAAACTAAAAAACAAATATTTTTTATAGAATTTAACAAAAAAAAAAATATTTTTGTTTTTTTAAATATAAACATTAAAAAAAATATTATTTAAAAAAAATATATAAAAAAAATATTTCTTGCAAAAATATAAAAAAATTTTGAAAACTAAAAAAAAAAAATATTTATAAAAAGAATACAAAAAGAAAGATATTTTTTTTTTTTAAATAAGCATTTAAAAAAAAAACATTATTTAAAAAAAAATATATAAAAAAATATTTCTTGCAAAAATATAAATAAAATTTTGAAAACTAAAAACGAACAAAAAAATAAAAAAAATACAAAAAAAAATTAAAAAACTGTAAAAAAAAAATATTTCTTAATAGAATATAAAAAAAATTTAAAAGTTAAAAAAAAATACAAAACAGGAATATAGTAAAAATATTAGTTTTTTTGGTTCAGTAGTTCATCATTAAATTAAACAGAATTTTCTCTATGCCAATGTGACCATTCTTTCTCATATATCAGATCAAAAGTGTTTGCTCTTTCACATGAAAATATCAAAAACAGAGTTTTTTTTTTTAAAAAGAAATCAAAAATTTTTCAGTAGTTCATCATTTAATTAAACAGAATTTTCTTTATGCCAGTATATTTGAAAAACTTTAAACTATCAAATTATTAAATAAATTGTGTGACCATTCTTTCTCATATAGCAGATCAAAAGGGTTCGCTCATTTTTTTGAAAAAAAATTCAACAATTTTTCATTCAATAGCTTAAAATTGTTGATCTTTCAAATGAAAATTTCAAAAGCAAAGTTTTTGCATAAAAACAATTAAATATTTTATTATGTTTAGCGTTTAGAACCAAAAAATAAAAATAAACTCGAATCCAATAATAATTTTTTGGTCTCTAGTAACAGTTCTTACCAAAGGTTTATGTATTGAAAAGGTTCGAATATATATGTTAATGAAATCAATTTGGCCACCCCTACAGTACCCCTACAGTACCCCTACAATACGAGGTCAGCTCCACGAAGGTTTACACTTATTGGATTTTCATATGCACTTTTCTTCAATTCACACTTTGTAGGTCGTGTGTAGTCTCATACAACTTAACTGTATGCTATTTCGACATTTTTTGGTCACTTTCACGTAATTACCTGAGAGCTTCCTTGAAAACGTAATCCTTTTTATTTTTCCCAAGCTCACTAAATCTGCACTTAAATTTAAATCAATATGTTTTAATATTTTGACAATTTTATGTTTTTTACGTCATCACTTCCTTAAATGAGGAATAACAACTTGAACACTTTTCCTTTCTCTAAATTCACCACACTTTTGTTTTGGTCGAAAACTAAAATTTTTCGGTGTCGTCAAAGCAACGCACACATACACCAATACCAATGAAACCGATAAAGACTCAACAACCACCACACACGCTTTCAGTTCGAACCAACGCCAGTTTGCCGCTCGCCAACCGCTGGCAACAGCAACTAACCAATGCAACTAACTAACTGACTGAATTCCACTTGCAAAAGCCAAAACACCCTCAAGTGCTATGCATATGTTACATGCGTATATAAGTGTCAATGTACATATGCGTATGCAAGTGAGCTCGTGAGTGGAAGCGGCCGCGACAAGCGATTATTGTACAAGTAATTACTGGCGCGGGTGTTTGTGGCACACTCGGGCGTATGTGTAACAATTGGCTGGCCGACTGTCAATAAAGCGAAATAACACTTGCTGCAGCTGCCATAACAGCGCGCAAACAAACATGCACACACACACAGACACTCAATAATGACAATCAGCGGCAACGAGTGTTTGGTTGAGGTTGGCAGATGCGCACCAGCGGCCTCCAGAGAGGGTGGCAGCTTGTGCATGCCAAGCGAATAGCGAGTGCTTTGCCTCTGCAATGGTTATCATTGATTGCTTTTGTTGTTGCTGTGGTGTTGTAAATCGTATGCAAAGAAAATATTTATGCGCGCACTTATGCACACCAATACTATTCCTCTATAATTTTATACAATTTATTGACATTTACGGCGCGTAGCTGTTTGATTGACAATCTGTCCTACCATGCGCCCGCTTGTCTGCCCTTCACGGCGGCCCAACTGTGCGTATGTGTGTGTACGCTGACACTAGAGGCGAAGCTTAAGCTTTTAGCATAACATAATGCCAAATGGCTTGTGTTCAATTAGTGCGGTCAAATGGTGGATCGATGTGGAAAACATGCAGGCAAATTATATAAATCGTGTATGTTGATGCAATGTATCTAAACATACATCAAAATATATGTATACAAAGTATTATAAATTCATTTTCAAAGTAAGTAAAAAATAAATATAGATTACGTACATATACATATATGTGCATTTTATAAAATTAAAATTAATTATTAAAGCAGACGAATTAGATAACTCAACATTTCCGAGTTGTATGCTGGCAGAATAACATACAAAAAATACCCGGAAATTGTGAATTATTTATTTTACGATTTTCCAGTCCTCAAACCACTTTTCATAAGCACTTTTTGGGATATCGTTCAGCTCCTTCAGCGAATTTTGTTTTATCTCTTTGATGGATTGAAAACGGGTTCCATTTAGATGAATTTGTTTGCATGTCATACTCATAAGCCCCAGTCTCATCGGCATTTATAAAGCTCTCCATGAATGTAGGATTAGAATTGGCATGATGAAAAAACTCAGTTTTAACGGGATGATTTTCAAGCAACGTTTCCTTCAGTTTTTTAATATTTTTATCAGTTAAAGAAGTCGAAGGTCGTCCAGACCAAGGTATATATATATATATATGCTTGAAAATCATCTCGTTAAACTGAGTTTTTTCATATATATATATATATATGTATATATAGAAAAAAAATTTTACAATAACTAGAGGGGGAGAGACAGGTGTAAAAAAATGGCGTATCCTAATGACATTGATCCTTACTCTCTTGGTGGTCTAAAAAAAAAAAATCAAAAGAAATTCTTAATCAGTAAGGATGCTGTTATAGTCCCTACCTCAGGGAACACGAAATTTTTTTTTTTGGAAAAATGGCCATTGCCTGAAAATAAAAATCATTTTTTACGCTTGAAATTCCTGAATTTTTTTAAGATATTAAAAACAAAAATTTTGACACGATGTTGGTAGGAACGATAAAGGATTATATAAAGAAGGTTCACACAAAATTTCAAGTAAATCGGTTGTATAGAACTTAATGCCGGTACCGTGTGGAAAAAAGTAGTTTCGAGAAAAACGCGTATAAAAAAGTAAGTCAAGCCGAACCGGGCTAGGTACTGCGTCACTAAAGTAACGGTAGCTCTTAAAATAATTTTGGTTTTTAAAAATCCTTTCGAGGATATGTTCTTGAGGGTCTAAACTTTAAATATATGGAAAAAAATCGAATTTTTCAAAATTCTACAGTAGAATACCCCTTAATATCTATCTAACTAAAAGATACAGCCAGCAGAGTCGTACAATGTCCAACTCAACATATAAAAATATAAAAAAAAACTATAGCTATATACTACAGTAGCAGTTTTCGATTCACCAAGCGTTACTCTCCAGCGAATAGAACAACCTATACTAGATGCTCAAAGAAACGGTCAGATTTGTGGTGCAAGCCTGCACTAATATGTCTTCTGAGCATGTGCAATAGTGTTATGATTCCTTCTTTGCAGAGATATTTTTTATGGACATTGCTGTAAATGTTTTGTTTTGTTTTCTATACGTTACTATAAGTAATTTTATGGCTTAAGTTTTAAAAATAGCAAAAAAATAGATTTGTATTTTCCGTTGTCATTTGAACCATTCACAATGGTAAAGCTGACCGAAAGTCTGTAGAAGAAAGCTTGGTAACATTGAAGAAAGCGGTTATACTATTTTAATGAGAAATCCTCATACTATTTTGTACGTTTTTGGCAGAAACGCGCTGATAATGACGAATCGAAGGCCTTTATTAAGTAAGCGATAACTTAAGTAAACATCGAAATATCTTCTGCAGTAAAAGATGTTATTTAACATAGATTTATAATTTTACCCATCCCTCATATAATAGTAAGATACTACTCTTATAGTAGTAAATTACATAGTAGGTCAGGAAACATTCTCAAAATAATTTTGAGGTTTGATATCTAGGCTGTATTTTAATACATGTGGATTAAAAAAATATATACATATATATACAAACAAAATGATTTAATGTTAAAGCCAATCTAATGTTAAAGCCAAGAATTGTGTGTTATTATAAAGTTGAAGATTTGTCGTTATGTCTTAAAAATGATACCCATCAACATCGTCCAATTCAGACACGAAAAAGTTATTAATATTGGCTTTATAGCGTTCCACATTGGTTGTAACATTATGGCCCGCTTCATATTTAAAGAAATTTGGAACATTGATTTCTTTCGTCCGTAGACCACACCAAACAGTGACTTTTTGAGAATGTAACAGCGTTTCAACAAAGACCCTTTTTCTTATAATCACTCTAAATTCGACAATTATGTTTATTATATACCCATTCAACTAAAAGTGAGCTGAACAAAGTGCTCTTGTTCTAAATATGGTGTAAAAAACCGACAAAAAGTCTGTTACCCGTTAGTTACACTACAAGTATTTTGTCAGATAAAATCCTAATGCGTTCGTTGGGTTCGTTGTTCATGTATATTAATTCGGAAATTAGACTGTGGAGATACAGGGTAGGCCATTTAAAGTTGACCCATCTGGCAACGCTGTAACTTTTAACAGCGCTGACAAATCGGCTAATGTCATACCGCGTTAGAAGCGTCATTCGAAGACAATTTATACCATGGAACAGTACACTCCAAAAGAACGCGCTGAAATTGTTCAGCTTTATATTCAAAATAACTTTTCAATTGTGTTAACTCAACGTGCGTTTCGCAAAAAAAATAAAGTGAAAAATGCTCCAGTTAAGAACACAATTAAGTCTTTAAACGCAAAATTTGTGAACACCGGTAATCTCAGTAATGCCAGTCATGCATCCAGACAACGCACAAGACGTTCTGATGAAAATATCGAAGCTGTACGAGCCAGTATTGAGGAGACTCCATCGACATCGAGTTATCGCCGCTCTCAGGAATTAGAGATCTCTCGCACCACTCTCCGACGCATAATTCATAAAGATTTGAAGATGTTTCCATATAAAATTCAAATGGCACAAAAACTAAACCCAGCTGATTATCCGCGACGCCTTAATTTTGGCAAACAAACAAATGGGTCAACTTTAAATGGCCTACCCTGTATTATCACTTAAATTACAAAAAAAGTTCACACAAGAAATAGAAACAGTGGTCAGACTGTAATCATGCAAAAATTATAAAAATAAAGAGAAGAGAAAAGGAAGAAATAGTAGAAACACTTGAACACTTCTAAATCCTTCGGTTAGCCATATGAATTAGCAGAAATAACAGGTGGCGCAAAAATTAACTTTCGATGTTTTTTGAAAAATGAAAAACTTCTTTAACAAATTAAAAGCTTTGATTCTGCTTGTGGATTATTTTTTATTTTTATTTTTATTTTTATTTTTTTACATCAAGACGAGAATATAATATCATGTAAATGGTTGCCGGCACGGTTGATTGTCATTTGAGCACTTTTTATGCTGGCCAGTGCAAATCGCCAAAACGGGAGATTAGGCGGCCGGGAAATGCATCATTCAGCATATCGGTTGTGGCGCGCAGTGTAGCGTACCAGTTTATTTACGTGCATTTCGCATGTGTTTACTACACAAATGTCAAAACAGAACTGACATTAGAGGTCAATTGCAAAATTTATAGTATCTTCTGATCATCTTCTGACTTTTGCGCCACCCTGTATAAATAAGACATCTAAGCAGATTTTTGATAAGCTCAAAATGTTTACCGAAAAATGTGCTCCCACTGTAGTAGTGTTTTGGCTGCAAAAACTCCAATATTTAACAGTTCAAGCTATTGGTTTAGTAATTTTAATCTGATAAATCTGAGTTTAGTATTTTTAGTAATGCCGCAGCCCTGAATTTTCTGACGTATGTTATTAGTTCGGTTCAAAAATGTGTTTTTGCTTTAATTGCATTTTATCCAGATATATGTGTGTTATTTACGTAAAAACTGATTTCGGCTGAGCTTATTTAAATATGTATTATTATATACATACATACATATGTATATATTATTGTTATATTATACTTATACCTTCCTTAACTCAGTTTTAATTAGATTTCTTTTGCGCACGATTGCATTACTTACAAGTATTTACTTCGTGTTGTTGCGCAACCGTATGTGATTTATCGCATATATATTTATTTATTAGGGTGTGCCAAAAAAAAATCGAAAATTTTTTTCTCCTGATACTCTGAAAAATCGCTTCAAGTTTGAGTTCTTTATTGCAATGGGAAAATACTCCGCCTAACAATTTTCTATTTTTATACTCTCGCAACAAAGTTGCTAAGTAGAGTATTATAGTTTTGTTCACATAACGGTTGTTTGTAATTCCTAAAACTAAAAGAGTCAGATATAGGGTTACGTATACCAAAGTGATCAGGGTGATGAGTAGAGTTGAAATTCGGATGTCTGTCTATCCGTCTGTCCGTCCGTCCGTCCGTGCAAGCTGTAACTTGAGCAAAAATTGAGATATCATGATGAAACTTGGTACACGTATTTCTTGGCTCCATAAGAAGGTTAAGTTCGAAGATGGGCAAAATCGACCCACTGCCACGCCCACAAAATGGCGAAAACCGAAAACCTATTAAGTGTCATAACTAAGCCATAAATAAAGATATCAAAGTGAAATTTGGCACAAAGAATCGCATTAGGGAGGGGCATATTTGGACGTAATGTTTTGGAAAAGTGGGCGTGGCCCGCCCCCTACTAAGTTTTTTGTAAATATCTCGGAAACTACTATAGCTATGTAGGGTCGTTTCCTTCAGGCTTTTCCATATACAGTTCAAAAATGGAAGAAATCGGATGATAACCACGCCCACCTCCCATACAAAAGTTATGTTGAAAATCACCAAAATTGCGTTAACCGACTAACAAAAAACGTCAGAAACACTAAACTTTACGGAAGAAATGGCAGAAGGAAGCTGCAACCAGGCTTTTTTTAAAAATTGAAAATGGGCGTGGCGTCGCCCACTTATAGACCATATCCATAACCATATCTCAGGAACTACTCGACCGATTTCAATGAAATTCGGTATATAATATTTTCTTAACACCCTGATAACATGTACGAAATATGGGTGAAATCGGTTCACAACCACGCTTTCTTCCAATATAACGCTATTTTGAATCCCATCCGATGTCTTCTCTGTATAATACATACATATAAATGAAAATACAAACTCTCAAAGTACACTAATTGATCTAATCTAATTAATTTTACAGCAAAATAAAAAAATATGTAAATGATTATCATGCGAGAGTATAAAATGTTCGGTGACACCCGAACTTAGCCCTTCCTTACTTGTTTTCCTATGAATTTGATAACTTAACGAAAAAATAATAATTTTTAATTGCAACTGTTTCGTGGCACTTTTGCCCACCCTAATGTATGCATATACATATGTGTATGCACATGCTCGTTTTTAAGTCAGTTGGTGTTCTTTAATTACCGTAATGGCTACACCCTGTTTGCGCGCTAAAAATTAACCAACCAAGCAATAAACGACAAGCAACGAGCGGCGTCAGCAAGCAACAAAATAGCACAGCAGCAAATCAGGCAGCCCATAAACTATGCTAAATGCTAATAACGGCAAACTATATACACAAATATGTATGTATTCACAAGCATATGTAAGTGGCCAACAAAGTTGGCGAAGTGTTAAGAAGCAATTTAGCCGCCGACTAAGTGGCCAAGCCACTGATGCAACAAAGCCTACATGGGCTAACCTACCGGCAAAGCCATAAAAGCAGCAACGCAACCTGCCGTGCAGCTTGAGGGTCAGTGCTGTTACCACACTTCTGCTGTCTGCTATTGTTTTTGTTATGGTTCTGGTTGGTTTTTTAAGTTTTTCGGCAACTTTTGCTGCAGCCTAAAGTGGCATGTAATTAGCAATTACTCAAAGTGGATGCCTCAAAAATCAGCAACATCAAGTACGTTGCATGCAGTAGCGCGTGAATACAAAAGCGAGTGCTAACGCTCAATTGGCTAACTGTTAGTATTAAAATGTGACTTGCGGTTCTCCTATGCTTGTAAATGTGTGTGCGTGTGAATATGGTTTGATGGAGATGACCCTCAAAATATTTAAAGCAGGCTTGGTTATTCTTAAAGGTCGACACGTACTCACTAAGTATGAACATACAAATATACAAGTATAGACATACTATACACGTACATATTTACAGACTAATATATTTATATGTGTAGATGTGTGTGCGAGAAATAACCGTCGTAAGTGTCAACAAAAAGTTGTTTAATAAAACTTAAAGACAAAACGCGCAAACGCCGAAAAAGAATAACAATAAAAGAAATTATAATTAACTCAGCAAGAAAGCTTAACCCTTTGAGGCACACACCAACCGTGAAATTAAAAAAAAAAAAAACGATTTTTTACATATCGCTAGGTTTTGAGTTACAGCCTACTAAAGTCTAGCATGTTCTGTTAATAGTCCTCCATGCAACGACCTTCAGTTTGTTTTTTTTTTCAAATGATCAAAAATCGAATTTTCGCAAGTTAAAAATAACAAAAGTGTTGGGTAAAGTTCAACTTAACCACAATTTTTAAAACGCCGCTTTTCGTTTTTTTCGGTTTCATCAATGGTGAGTTGTGCCAAGGCCAATTGCGTATTCTTAGAATAAGTATAAATATACCCTTAGGATCAAAACACAGCTTGGGTAAGAACTGCAGCCGATCGACCTTCTCAAGCGACATTGCTTCGCTCTATGGGCTCCTGAAAAGTTCCAAGTTCAGGCATTTTCGAAGCAAATTTTGTTCCGCGATTAGGCCCTTTTCTGGCTCAACGAGTATGTAAACAAGCAAAATTGACGCATTTGCGGCTGCCATTTCATCCTGAAAAAACAACGATGTTGTTTGTGGATCGGTGGAATCAACGGCCAATATTTCTTCAAAAATGATGCCGATAAGAACATAACCGTCAATGACGACCGTTATCACGCCATGACAACAAACTTTTTGATGACTGAAATTGAAGTTCGAAATCGTGATCTCATTTTGACCTTTGTTTTTAACAAGAACGAACCACTTCGCACACATTGCATAAATCATGAATTTATTTAGAGAATTAAGATGGATTTATTCAGAGAACACTTCAGTGAACAGATATTTTCACGATTGACCGTCAAGATTTTGTGATATCACACCGTTATACTTTTTCCATTGGGAATTCAAGCCTTGAAGCAACACGTCATTAACTTAACGGGTGGTCCATCTGAAACGCAGTCGCACCTAACATTTGAAAGAGATTATCATCAAAAAATAAATGCCAAAGAATGTTCTTTCGAATGCCTATGATCATTCTTCACTAAATTTAAAGATTCTACATTTTTCCTTTAGAAAAGTAAGGAACCTCGAAAAAATAAAAAATATTTTGTTTGCTACAGCTTATTATTTATGGTGAAGTATTATGTTAAACAATGCTTTCATTCATTTAATTTTGTGCAGTTGGTTGAAGCTGTCAGATCCTGGGAGCTGCTGCCTTGAACTCATAAAGATGTCAAGCAGCAAGCGGTGGGATGACCAGGCTTTCTTTCAAAAAACTGTTACAATTAACACACAGTAAATTTCCAATTTATCGCTAGGCAGAAAAATCTTGTGACACCGCAATAGGTAATAGTCGACTAGTTTCTGCCAATTGAAACTATCATCCCATAGTTTACATCGAAAATACATGACACATTAGAATGACAGCTGATCGGAAGGGATCTGTTTTTTCCTTAAAATTTGTTGATTTATTTTGTTATAATTTATTTGAATTTTTTCAATTATTTTCTACAAAAAGAAAGAACGATATTTCGTACAGTAAATCGTATTATCAGCTAGCTTAGCTTTGAACATTTCTTCTTCTTTCTTCTTCTTTCTTAATAAGAAATCATCTTATACATATTCTTGGTCCATGTAACATGGCAAAGAAGCCTGATCCATATTTCCAAAAAAACTCCGTATTATTTAGAACGCTTATAAAAAACCATAGCTAGAATAGAGAAATATAATTTGATTCAAATCGTATTATAGACCTTTACGTTATTATCACGACTGATGTGGACCTATCTATTTTGTACAGTTCAAATTAAAATAATATCTTAAGTATACTGAAAAATTACATATTTCAAAACAAGAAAAAACTTTAACTAAGGCAGAGAAAACCCAACACAGATAAATAAGTTTTCGTACAAGAACCTGATTTGATGGTTCAATTGGTATGACAGCTATATAATGGGTTTTAAAAAAAGTCTTGCGGTATTTTTATTGAATCAATTCGTGTGGCACCCATATAGCGAGCTTCTTAGTGACTCCAAGCTTCTTCAAATGGTTTATAACGGTTTGATGACTACTATGCCGGTGTCTTTGGACCAATTCAGCGATTTTATCACAATTTTCGACGACAGGCCTTCCGGAGCGTGGCGCATCTTCGACCATCTCTACATCAGAAAGAAAACGTTGAAACCTTCGTTGTGCGGTGGAAATGGAAACTGTATCGGGTCCAGAAACTGCACAAATTTTATTGGCGGCTTAAGATGCATTTTTGCCTTTATCGTAGTAGTACTGTAAAATATGCCGTATTTTCTCTTTATTTTGCTCCATGTTTGCGACGCTATAACTCACGACCGGCTTAAAAGAAACGACAATCAATCAAACACGTGTTAGCGCGTGAAATGAGCTTTCCAAAAAGGTATAGCATGACCCGATGAGTTCATTGGCTATCTTAAATTAGGTTATGTTAATCTGGTAGGCAAAGCAGCCAAGCATAGACCAGCTTTGGTTCTTAGCGATACTATGTGGACTTCAGTTACTTGATTCATGAGGAGTAGTCATCCCTTAGAATGCCTGCGCTTGACGTGAATTTTAACAGATTCTGAGCTTTCCAAAAAGGTATAGCATGACCCGATGCGACGAATAAAACTAGAACTACGCGCTTTCAGCGCCAACTAGTGAAAATACCGCAAGACTTTTTTGACAAAAGAGGATCGATATCGACGGTTCCGACAAATGAGCAGCTTCTTGGAGAGAAAAGAACGTGTGCAAAATTTCAGATCGATACCTCAAAAACTAAAGGACTAGTTCGTATATACAGACGAATGGAACAACAGACACACGGACATAACTGTAAATCAACTCAGCTCTGAAGATTTATAGCTCTATTTTAAAGTGTATCGGATACTGTTCCTTTTACTTGTTTCTTTCGGAATGTTAAAAACTTCATGCCAAAATTTTACCTTTTTCGTAATAGAAAAAGCAAATAATAAATTATTTCAATAAAATTCAAATTTTTTGGAGGATGGAGTCATGTGTAAAACTTTACGCAAGTGAGGAAAGTTCTCTGAACGACATTGTGGCGCATGGAATGTGTGGACAGAAAAGATTCATTTACATTTGGCTCAAGCAGCTCACGACTTCTGGCCAAGTATCCTCTGGGTAGCCATATAAAGCTAAAGTGAAAAGGCGATTCACCACTCGCCAGAGTTATGCGGTGGGTTTGAGACCCGTCACGTAAAAAAAAACATTCCCAATGAAAGAGAGAAAAAAGCCTGGGAATTTTAAATATATTATTTTAATATTAGGTCATTAAAGGGTTAAGTCCAACCGGCGCACATATTTAACGCAACAATATGGCAGTAATTGAATTACAGTTAGCGTTTCATACGCGATTAAATTTCAACAAAAAGAAAACACAAACACAATTTGTTGAAAATAATTACGTAAAGATAAGAATTAGTTGGGTTTTTTTAATTACCATGAAGCCTGTGTGCCTGTGACGCAAAAAAAGCTGATCTCCACACAAAGGCCGGCACTTTACAACAGGAGACGACAGGCGACGCAACGGTGCTGAGCAGCGCGCATATTTGGAATTCCAGCGCCGCTCAATGTGAACGCGCACAACACGAAAAGTCAGCCGTTCGACGAAATTCAAGTCAAGTTCGAGTTCAACACACAGCGCGCTCACTTGTTGTTGCTTTTTCACTAGCGAAATAAAAACAAAATTTGAAGTGACTATTCTTAATACAATTTTGTGACTTTTGTTATTGTTGTTTAAGGCAACTGGTTGCGGCTGATACTTTGACTGAAAACAATTATGTTGCTCCTTTGCGTACATGCATATATATGTGTGTGTGTGCTTAATGGCTTTTTAGTCGAGTCAAGTTGGGTGTCTTGCTGTTGTGCACTTTTCTACTAGCTGCGCATGCGTACTCAATTGAACCTGTTTGCTGCAATTGGCGAGCCTATAAATAGTAGATATGCAAAAAGTGGCGAATTTTCACTTCATCAGCGCTGCATGTGTGCTGTTATGTTATGCATATGTGTTGATTACTTTGCTGTTATTGCACTTTCCACACATTCGTTGCACTTTCATTAAACATTTAACACTTTTCGTTGCACTTCCGTTTCACTTGCCACCAGTCAGCACTTTTCGCTTGCTAAATTCAACTCAATTTATTTCGTAAACTCAAATTGCTGAATTGATTATTTCGCCACTTAAGCATTTATTTATGTGCACTTGTAAAATTTTTCGCTAAATTCTTAATTTTAAAACACTAAACTATTTATAAAATTCTATTTATATTTTCTCCAGGTGGCATGCGCTTAGTGAAAATGTTTAAGCGCGACTTATACGTAGCGCGACTGCGAGAAAACTGAAAAATTCCAAACAGTTAAGCTGTCAAGCCAGTCAGCAAAGCGGCCAACAGCAACACAAGCCATAAGCAAAAACAACAGCGCAAACAAAAATGCGACAGAGTCAAGAGCATATGAGCGCGCACACTACTAATGAATATTGAGGACGTAACGTACTCGCATAATAACAAACATTTAGCAACGACGACGTGACTCCGGCATAGCCAGCACAAGCCAAATGAGCAAAGTGAGCGCATTGGAGAGTGCGCAACTCTCGAAGACACACTTGAAGTCGGTGCGTGCTGGGCAGATGTGCTATCGACAGGCGGAAAACAGACAAGCGCGACCGCCACGAGCAGGCAATCAGAGTCGGTGCCAGCCAAACGCTAAGATAGCTCAGAGAGACCGTGAGCAGCGCGGTGCCGGAAGATGCGCCACGAACACGTACCAACAACGCTTCTGCATGCGCCCAAAAGTTATAAGTGTTTATGTGTGTTTGTATAACATATAGACAATAACATTCCATACCAACGCTGACTGCAGCAACAGAAATGCTTTACAATGGCTTGATTAACAAAGCGCGGCTGCAACTGCAGCGATCGCTAGCAGACACACTTGAAGATGCACACAGCTCAGCTAAGTGAGCTCGGCGCAGTGAACTCGAAAGCAAATAAAGCATGCGGCAGACATCGACAACTCAAACGCGCATAGCGGCTGGCCGCATGCAGCAGCTCTAGATTAGTAAATATGTTCTGTAGTCTAATTTGTGTACCGCTTGGCACCCACTGCAACGCAAAACTAGTCAAGTGTGTGAGCTTGTGCTGCTTTGGATGCTTATGTGCTGTTGCTGTTCTATTTGTTTTGCGTGCGTATCGCCAATAATGTGATTCTGCCACAATTCTTTTGACGTGCTGCATTGTGGTGAGACCCAGTAAACAGCAGTTTTGCTTCACGTTTCAAGCATTAACAAAATGTGGAGTTTTTCTGGAAGGCAATTGATATTTTGACTCCAGTGGTAGCATACTTGATCTCAGAGACTCAAAATAATTGAACATGAATCGAAAATATAAAACTTGAGATAAACTTGGGACTTCAAAACTGGAGGAAAACAGATCTAATAATGCCGCTTAAAGGAGTATGCCATATGCACAATAATTTCTAAGTATGCTCAATTTTAACTATTAAATCTTGGTACCCAAGATAATACACTATACTATATGGTCCGAAACATATATAACCTAACAATGGAGGAACATTTTTTTTTCAATGTAAATATACATTTATTCCTCAACATAATATCCATGTAGTATGGGATATACTGACAGGGGATACCAGAACTCGTATCGGCACTACAAGCGGCTCCCCACACGGTGGAGTGCTATCTCCCTTGTTTTGGAGCCATGGACGAACTGCTCGTTTTGCTAACTGGCAATGAAATCCGCTGTCAAGGATACTAGGAACCTAATCCTAGGAGACAGAGAGTTAAGGATGACTAATATGGTCAAATATCTTGGTCTCACGCTGGATTCCACTCTGCGGTGGAAGCAGCATATTCACATGACCATGTCAAAACACTTGTGGTATGCAATCGACCAGCTGGTAAATCCTGGGGCTGCACGCCAACGATTGTCAGGTGGTTGTATACCATCGTGTGACCGGTATATGAAGCGGTGGCTTGGACCCCGAAAGCATCACGGACTTCGGTAGGACTTCAACTAAGGAGGCTGCAACGACTCGCCTGCATCTGCGTATTGAGTGCCATGAACACATGTCCAACGGCGGCACTTGAAATCGTGCTGGATCTCACACAGCTTCTGCTGGTAATTGGTCAAGAATCGGAAATTAACTGGCTGATGAGCTCGCCAACATGGTAAGACACGAATCTTTCATTGCGATTGGTCCCCATGCCATAAAGAAGCTGCTCCGCTCAAATGAAGAAGCTGTTTATGATGGGTTACAACATAACTTTAAAAGGTTTAAATATCTAATCAAGCCAATGGATAAACTCAGGCTACCCTTG
This sequence comes from Bactrocera correcta, assembly GCA_027475135.1. NCBI lineage: Eukaryota > Metazoa > Arthropoda > Insecta > Diptera > Tephritidae > Bactrocera > Bactrocera correcta. The sequence continues at coordinate 36,430,257 of CM050326.1, forward strand.
GCTTTTTACACCGGCCATTGTAAGCTCGAGAAACACTTATATAAAACCGACATAACTTTTTGTCCGCATTGACTAAAAACAGTAGGTAGAAACAGGATAAAGGACCTTGGATCCATGTTTACAAATGGGAATTATACCGTCTCAATAGCACCTAGCAATATGTATATTGGAATTTATCAATATGCTCAAGCTAAGTGGGTCGTTGTGGCTTAGGAGAGGAAACAATAGACCTGAAGTCGCGTTGAAATACTCATTTATTTATCTATCTATCTATCTACTGGATCATATACGACCAAGAGATGAATATAAGAGAAGAAGAACTCAACTACCATTTCAAAGCGATTTTGACAAAGTGGAGTGGTCATTCATATCGAATGCTGTGGCATCAACTTAGTGGATCAATGACATTGTCTCGCTTTTCTTCTTGCTGAATCTTGCCAATAAACCTAAGCACCATGTTTTCAACTCCTCAATTTTTAATTTAAGCACCAAGGTTGCCTTAGAGAAATCTACTCGTACATTCTGTATATACAATTATTTTAATTAATTTGCTTTTCTTTAAATTGTGGTTAGTGGGTACAAATATAAAAATACTTATATAAAGACATACATACATATGTATATATGGTATGTACATTTTTTTTTTTTTTTTTTTTTTTTTGTGCCGGAGGGGGAATCTTACATAGATACTGCTACTTTACTAGCAGTATGCACGATTCGTACTGCTCGCTAAAGGTGCACCTCATTCGGGACCACGCCCAGTCAGTATTACCTACTGTTCTGGACTTGCGAAACGGTACGCCTACGTACTAAACCCTAACTCCGTCTCCTTTAGCTTTACTGAGGCCCTGTGGGACCGCCGTTAGGCATTTCATCGCAGGGCAAGCTTAGCCTATGGGCTCACGTCGTTACAGCGATATTCGCTGCTCTAGATTCGCTCCTTCTTTGATGTTCTGCTCTTCTCAGGTCATGGAGAATCCTGGCTGCCATCTTCTTCACTAAATCCCACACATTCCTCGAGTGCAACATATAGTTCACTATATTATCTGGTGTTATTCGGTTGGATACTTCCTTTTCCAAAGATAGTCGCTCCTTTGTATATTTCCGACAGTGGAAAAATATGTGTTCTGCGTTCTCGCTGTTGCTACCACAGAACGAGCAAGCTACTCCTTCCTCGTGGCCGTACTTATGTAAGTACTCCCTGAAACATCCATGCCCTGTTAAGAACTGCGTCATGTAATGATCTACCTCCCCGTGTTTTCGTTCCATCCATACTTGTATGTTACCGATTAAGCGGTATGTCCATCTCCCCTTGTTTGATGTATCCCAGCGTGTTTGCCATTCGTCTAAGCTGGCTTGCCGTTCTACTCTACGCTCTGCTCCCGTTAGTTTCCGGCCTGCGCTTTTACTTTTATCATAGATTCGCTTAAGTTCGAGAGCCATTATGTCTGGAGGCATAATTCCTGCTAGAACCCCGACAGCTTCCTTGGAAACCGTGCGAAACGCACTGACTATTCTGATAGCGCTCAACCGGAACACCGATTGTGCCACCCCAGCATACGTCTTATGTATTAATGCCGGCCCCCATACAGGCGCCGCATACATTATAATTGATTGGCTCACCTTGGCCAGAAGAGCTCTCCTGCTCTGTTTCGGTCCTCCAATGTTTGCCATTATCCTTGATAAGGCCATGTTTACACGCGCCGCTTTTTCACACGCTTTTTCAACATGCATTTTGTAGTTGAGCCTCGCATCAATCGTTACACCAAGGTATTTCACGGCGGGTTGTGTTGTAATGTTGTGCCCGTCTATGTTAAGCGAAATAGTTTCCAGTTTTTTCCTGCTAGTTATAAGAACTGCTTCCGTTTTGTGGCCGGCAAGTTCGAGTTTTGCACTCGTTAGCCACTGTTTTATCCTCAGGACAGTATCACTACAAATACTTTGTATTTGATGGAGCTCCTTAGCTACTATTGTCACAGCAATATCATCTGCGTATCCAATTATTTGCACTTCTTTCGGCAGAGGGAGGCGCAATATTTCATCATATAGTGCATTCCACAGGAGTGGGCCAAGCACAGATCCTTGCGGCACACCACCCGTTACCCTATACTTTTTTGGTCCTTCGTCAGTGTCATAGAGCAGGATCCTATCGGCCAGATAACTTTGTATGACGTACAACAAATAGCTCGGAGTTTTTTTAAGCACTAATGCACGCATTATATGGGGCCAATGGGCCGAGTTAAAGGCGTTTCTCACATCAAATGTGACGACCGCACAGTATTCTTTGTTCCCGTACATCCACCTGTCTCCTTCAATAGCCTTTTCTGCTATACCAGCAACTTTCTTGATAGCATCAAGAGTTGAGCGCCTTTTACGAAAACCATATTGGTTATCAGAGAGACCACCATCTCCTTCTAAATGATTTTCTAGACGGGTACAGATTATCCGCTCTAGGATTTTGCCCATTGTATCGATCATACAGAGCGGTCGATAGGAACTTGGTTCTCCTGCCGGTTTGTTTGGCTTCTGTAGTAGCACCAGCCGTTGAACTTTCCAGATTTTTGGAAACACTCCTTCACGAAGGCTACGCGTGTATAAATCCGAAAATGGCTGTGGATGGTAGCTGATGGCAATTTTAAGCGCCCTATTCGGAATACCATCCAATCCTGGTGCTTTGCTATTTTTAAAGCGCTCAGCAGCTTGAACAACTTCCTGCTCGGTGATTTCTGGCACATCTGCGGCTTCTTCGCGATAATAGTTTCCTTCTTCTTGATTTTGTTGTGGGAACAGGGTTTCTACCACATTTTTGAGTAATGAAGGGCATGTAGGCGCTTGACATTTGCCACCTTTAATCCTTGACATTACAATCTTATACGCTGCTCCCCACGGATTTTCGTCCACTTTTTCGCATAATTCTTTGAAACATGTCATTTTGCTCTTTTTAATCGCCTTTTTTAGGTCGTTGCGTTTCTTTTTAAATGCTTCTCGCAGGCTGTCACAATTTAAGCTGCCTATGTTTCGTTGAAAACGGCGCCTCGCTTTGTGACTTTCACTTCTCAGAGATTCGATTTCTCGATTCCACCAGTAAGCAGGCTTTCTCTGTGCGGCTGTCCTCTTTTTATTCATAGCGGCATCACAGGCTTTGCTAATGTGTTGTACCATTAATTTGGCCTGCTGGTCTATGTCATCACATTCGTTTACGTTTAAGTTTTCATCCAGCATTAACTTATAAAGCTCCTCATCTAGGGTTTCAATTCTCCACCCCTTGGACTGCACCTTTTGGTGGCAAACATTTCGCTGTTGCACACTCTTGCTGATACTTAACATTATAGCTAAATGGTCACTTTGGGTATACATGTCGCATATCCGCCAGTCTATATATCGATATAGTACCCTGTTGGCAAAAGATATATCTATAATAGAGCCACGCCCATTCTTCTCGAAGGTGTTTTGTCTTCCTGTGTTAAGCAGTACTACGTCTAGAACACTAAATGCTTTAAGTAATGCGCTACCTCTCAGATTTGTATTTTTGCTGCCCCATTCTAGCGCCCAGGCATTAAAGTCACCTGCAATTATATTAGGTGTAGTTGTCATCGCATCCTTTACCAAGTCGTCAAGTATTTTTTCATATTCAGCATGTGGTATACTTGGCGGTATATAGCAGCTGTAGAAATAAATTCCCCATATTTTGGCTCTTGTATAGTATGCCTTGTCAATTAGTGGTATGTCTTGCATCATCTTATCTCCGCATGCCCATATTGCAACCTTTTTTGTGGTGTCGGAAATCCACTTGTCAGAGTCTTTATTTTTATACTGTTCACAGATTAATGCAACGTCTATTTCATTTTCGTATATGTTTTGCGTCAAGAGATCCTGGGCCGCTTCGCAGTGGTTCAGGTTTATTTGTAATATTTTCATCTTTTAGGTTTTTTGAGCGCTGCTGTATATATGGGGCATCTCCGGCTTCCTATCTGATGGTCTATGTTTGGCCTTCCACTGTGTTTACCTGCCTTGCAGGAAGGATTGTTAACACAATCTTTGGCGAAATGACCCTCCTCTCCGCATTTAATACAGCACTTGCTCCTGTCTTCTGGGTTGCTGCATGCTTTCGCCACATGTCCATACTCTAAGCATCTGAAACATTTCTTCAGCTGCGCTTTTTCCCTAATTCTGCAGATTGTCCAGCCGATTTTTATCTTTTGTGCTGCCAGTAAGTGCTTTGCTTCCTGTGCCTGAAGGCTTATGATAGCTTTTTGCGTGCCTGCATATGCTGGTCTGATGTTTTTAATGCACTCTACACTAAATAGACGCAGCTCTTCAAATTCTGTACGAATTGCCTGTGCTATATCCTCTTTCGTCGTGATATCGTCCAAGTCTCGCACTTCCACTGTAATTTCCTGCGTTAGCGATCTTATTTGTGCCTGATCTCCTAGTATCTTCACTATCTCGTCTCTATATTCCTTAGTACTTCCTGTCTGCGCTTTCTTTAGCTCCAACAGTATCTCACCTTTAGCTGTCTTTTTAATTCGCGAGACATTTTCCCCAAGCACTTGCAGATTTTCATTCTGCTTAACCGCCCGAAGTATGTCTGCGTAAGACATATCACCAGCTTTTGCGATAACAATTGCTTCTGGTCGAGGGCGTGGTACGGCGTTTTCCTTCTTCTTGCTTTTATTTTTGTGGGATTTACTTGGTATCGTGATCCAGGTATCTTCCCTTGTCGCGTCCTTTTCTCCTCCCCCGAGATTTCTTTCTACTGCTTTCACAAATGGTCCGTCATGCGTCGTTTTAGTCCTTTTTGGAGGGGTTCGTCGCTTTGTCTGCGTGTCACGTGGTCTCTTCGGTGTGACTTCAGCAGTCGTCTGCTCCATAACTACTCTTCTTGCTAAGTTGGCTTCCCGTTGTCTATTATGGTCATCTTGTGCACGGGTGTAGAGCTTCACTATTTCGCCAAGCAGTTCCCTAATGGGATTGTTGATAGTGCGCTGTGGCGGATGCATCATATCCTTTAGCTTTTTTATCATATCTCCCAGTTCACACATATGATCACGTTTCGACTCTGCTTCTTCCAGTATCGGGGTGTTCTCCTGAAGCGTTGGAGGTGACGATTTCGACCTCACTGGTCTTTGTGCGGAGAGCACCTTCACGGGCGATCTAGCCAAACGCGAGGCTTTTTTAAAGGGATCTACTCCTGTCATCGTAAGTTGGCTTATGACACCGCTAAACTTGTTGCTGCTATTGTTGTTGTTTTGTGTTTTTTCATTTATTGTCTCCATTTATCAGTTTAACCAGCGCATCGTGTGCAGGGGGGCGGGCCGAAATAGACAGGAACGGGTATACCCTCGGGGGCTATGCCCCTACCCCAGTTCCCGGAGGCCTGTCCTACGCTTTACCGGTTCCGGTAAACTCGGACGAACCGGCGCTCGCCCGGAGCAACGCAGTCTACTAGTTCTGCGCCCAATGTACACTTCCTGACCAGGGCCCGAAGGGGCTGGTTCCTGATTCACATCGTGGCTGACACTTCGGCAGAGCTGACTCACATCACCCTCTCCACACCACCAGTGAAAACAGCTGGTGATGCTTCTAGGGACTCCCAGTGCGCCCCGGTATGGACCGGTCTTATTTACAGCCGCACCTAACATGGTGAACAGACGCTGACCAGGAAGCCGCTCACTTTGAGTCCGTCGCGCCTGGATTTTGATCGGTCACCTATATTAGAGAGGCGGCAACTATTCGCCTCTGTCGCAAGAGTTTCATCGGCTTGGCTGGCTTTTATACCGCATCCTCCACTCCTGCCGCTCCTCGTCGGGGGTTGCTTATTCGTTTTAACTTATTTCGCAACTAACCTGCTACTACAGGCCGTCCGGCTATCCGCGACCTGCCGACCCCCCCGGTAGCTTAGAGCTCAGCTGGGATGCCTGATCCCGTAGGATCTAAAATCCTACAACGGGCTAAAATCCTACAACGGGCTAAAATCCTACAACGGGCTAAAATCCTACAACGGGTAAAATCCTACAACGGGCTATGGTATGTACATGTATGCTGTCATGTGAGCACACTTGCGAGCATCTTCTGCGCGATCAACTTTATTTGATGGCATATCTCGATAGCAGTCATAATAATCATTGAGATGTTTTTTCTTCTGCTGTCACTGACAGACTGCAGCAATGCGCTGATGACCTGAAAAGAGTTTGCAATGTGGTGTTGTCGTTTACATGTACTCCACATATTCATATGTCCATACAAAGATGCCTGATCGGGGTATAGACACCACAAGCTGAACGTCATATATCGGATTTACCAGCTTTATATAAAATTAGCTGAGTCTAAAGTCTGGCAAAACGGGTTCTATGGCAGACAAACTGTTAAGTAAATTAGATTAATATTCGCTCTAAAACCCAGCTGAAGTAAAGCTTGACTTCATGACTCGGAAATCGTGGAAGGAGATCTAAAATTATAGCTTCTTTGTTTTTGGATAAGAACTGATTAAGTTCATTGGCTATCTTATCTTAAATTAGGTTAGGTTAATCTGGTAGGCAAAGAAGCCAAGCATAGACCAGTTTTGGTTCTTAGCGATACTATGTGGACTACAGTTACTTCGTCCATGAGGAGTAGTTATCCTTTAGAATGCCTGCGCTTGACGTGAATTTTAACAGACTCTGTGGTCTCGATATCAATACCTCCTCCACTGTATTCTACCGTGGGAACCCCAGATGCTTAGAACATAGTCTTGCCAGGAGGGACAAGTTTAGTTTTCCGTTAGTATTTCGCATTGATTATTTTCAAAATGGAAACATTTTCAACGAGACTATTAACCCGAATTTTTCATACCGTTTGGTTTTCACTAGTATATATGTATATCCTCATTTACAAACTAATGCCAAATAATTGTTAATTAAATAATAATTAAGCGTTGTAATGAATAATGGCGTAAAGTAATGTATGCATACAAAATATAATTCATAATTATGAAATTATTTTATTTGTTTTCCGCAATTACGCACACTTTAATTACGATACCCCACTTATTAATAAAATTGCATCAGGAAGGGTATATGTGTGTACGTGTGTGGGGTAACTGCAGAATGCATTAATGATAAACTCCGCATTGTATATCCACTCTTTGGTGCGATCACTTGCTCAGCGCCAGTGTGTTCTTCCAGATAATTTTCATATTTTGCTTCTTCAACTTTAGCGTTGACTTCATTTCGTTGAACTTCTTTATTTAAGTGTGACTGTTTGCAGTTGTTGGTAGTCAGCAACAGATGTGGACTGCGTAATTCTTATTGATTGCATTGAAGTTGAAGTGGATGGAAATGTTGCTGTGTTCCATGATATCATATGGCACCACAATAAGAATTATGTTGATAGGAGTCCATATGTATGCATATAGTATGGATATGAACATACAATCATATTTGCATACTGCCATATACATACATACCATTTATCGCATGAATATACAGTGCTGGCATGAGAATTAGCACACTCCGTCCCAATAATTAAAAACTAATTTTTAACTGTCGACTGTAAAAAAGCGGGTAGTCTAAGCAAGGTTTAACTTATCAGTAGGCAATTTCACGGATCCAAGAAATAATTCAGTTATTCTGAGGGGGTTTAAAGGGCACATTTTATCTTGATTTTTTTTTATATCGATAGGTTATTTCTTTAAAAATAGCATAATAGAAAAGCTCAAATAGTTTTTGAGTTGCAGCTTCTAAAGTGTAGTCGCTTGGTTCAGTCAACTCCATCAGTTTACCTTTAAAAGCAATCTTCTTAAAACTGCTTGAGAAGTGATTACTCGGAGATAAATAATCCGATCGTTATCAATTATTTTATGCATGATCGGACCAAGAATCGAACACAATTGTTGGTAAAATTAAATTTTTGAAAAATGCGCCGTTATTTTGTAAACCGTCGATTAACCATTAAAGACCTTGCTGATGAAGTCGGCATACCGAAAGGCTCAGCCAATACCATTTTTAAGGATGTTTTGGGCCTCAAACGCGTCAAATCTCGACTGGTACTGAAAACATTGAATTTTTTGGAAAAAAGGAGTCGCGTTGAAGTGTGTGAAACGATGCTTTCCGACTACCAGGGTGTCATGAAACGCATTATAACTGGCGATGAGACTTGGATCTATGCTTACGACCCCGAAACAACCGATCAATCGAGCGAATATCGTGCCAAAAGAGAGCCGAGACCAAAAAAATCACGCCAAAGTCGCTCAAAAATCAAGGTCATGTTGACTGTTTTCTTTGATTGTTGTGTTGTTCGTGGTGTTGTGCATACTGGATTCCTTCCAACCGGTCAAACAGTCAACAAGGAATATTATTTGAACATATGCGTCGTTTGCATAACGCTATCCGCCTAAAAAGGCCGGAATTGTGGAAAGCCAATTCTTGGTTTTTACACCACGATAATGCACCATCCTAAGCTGCCCTCGTAACTCGTCATCATTTCGCCAAAAACTCAACCTGTATCGTTCCGCAAACACTGTATTTACCTGATCTGGCGCCGTGCGACTTCTGGCTGTTCACCAAGCTCAAAAGACCGCACCGGGGACACCGTTTTTATACGACAGAGGAGATTCAAGCCGCAGCGAAGACGGAACTGAAGGCCACCCCGGAAAGTGACTACAACTAGAGTTTTAAAGATTGGAAAATCCGTTGGCATAAGTGCATTGGATCGGGAGGGGATTACTTTGAAGGGGATGAAATTGATTTGGAAGAATAAATAAAGAATTTTCAAAATAAATACAATCTCACCTTAAGTTTTGGGCACAGTAGTATAAGTTAAACTTAAAGCAGTGCTTACGACTCATGATTTCATTAAAATCATACTTGGCGTCTCCATTGGTATGGTATCTTACTTAACCTAGTTAAAGAACTCAGCCTAAAATAGCAATGCGAGTAAGGGAGACCCATAAGAGAAGTATGTAGCAATGGTTCTTTGATCGGCAATTCCAAAGGCAAAATCTACATATTCACTAAAGATCGCTTCAAACTAAATCACTACAATTCAGTATTTTAGGCCGAAATTGTGAGCATAACAGAAGGTACCAAGTGGTCTTCTGCTCTAACCTACAAGTCCATAAACCTTCTGGTGAATATCCAAGCGGCAATTAAAGCTATCCGCGGCGCCAATACTAAGTATCAATGCGTTAGTTTACGCGTTTAGTTTTATAAGCAGCCAATAACCATCCCCACAGTCGGTAACTCGGTTAATATCATCCCCGTCACATAGGAATATAAGTGAATGAAAAAGAAGATTAGCTGGCCCGCTCATGGGAACACAATTCTTCTAAGATACCCCAGAGAATTCAGCTCCTTCAAGTATTGTTTTAAGCAATGAACGCTAGAGAATCACCTCAGGTTTTGAAACACAGGCAACACTGGACATACCGCAAAGTTATTTTTGGATAATATTGACGATGGATAAACAAAAAAGCTCATACTTCTAGCAAAACCAGAGCGCTTAGTAATATTGTAGGAGTCATCACAGGCCACCTACCCTTAAGAGCCCATCTTCAGAAAATGGGAAAAGTGGTTTCGGTGGAATACTGAGCTTGCGCAGAAGGTGATGAGATGCAGGAACATTATTTATCCAAATGCCCAGTCTTCAGACGGATGAGACGAGACATATTTCACGGCTATCAATGCTCCAGCTTAAGGTAGAGTGGACAACTGAGGTGGTTTCTTATCAAATCCACTGAGTTGCTGAATAAGGCTTGGGTTGATTATCTCAGGCGCAATGGGTCTAATGGTGGCTTGAGTCTGGTAAACCATACTTTTATATACCACATTACATCGATTCGAAGTCGAAGTGTGAGCTGAACATTAAATACTGACTGTTAACTTAATTTTATGATATCTCAAAAAAATTTGCTAAGACATAGAGATTTGCATGTATCCATACATTTTTTATGACCTTTTCTGTATTTATATGGTATATATACAGATATATATATACATATATGTGCCAATATAGATGAAATAATACGCTTAATAAAAATACTTTCTTCTCAGACACAAAATAACCAACTGCATGGATAGCTGGAGAACCAACTCTCGCTCTTAATTGAATGCACGCACTTGGGTGATTGTAATTGTAATTACCATGAACACTATATATGTAGTATATATGTATATGTAGTATGAATATGTCTCGTACGTTATTCGATGCAGATTGCATATTTTTTATGCAAATATTTTTGTAAAAACCCTGTGGTGCTGAACTAGTTGCAACATAACTAACAACTAAGCCCACTAGTTAGACAACTATCTTTTCCCAGTTAAACGATTGGTACTTATGGTTTGTTGTTTTTTTACGTTTACGAGATATGAGTTGTCAGATTTCAGTTAGAAGAGATAAATAAGGTCCATCTTTATGCTCAGTAAGTATTTTATTTTGGGTTTAGTTGAAGTCCTCCACCGTTTTGTGATTTTTTGGACTAGTTCAGTTTCAATCAGTTCGGCCTACCTGTATTTCCCGGACAATATTATATATGCATATACGTATATATAATATACATATGTATGTACATATATGTATATATTTGTGTACATGTAATTTTGCGACCATAAACAAGATTGCAGTATGTCCGGAATTCAGACAATGCCAATGAGCTCTGGCTCTGGTTTTTGCTTTAACTCTCAACCACTCATTGGAATGTAAGTTTATGGCAAAAAAAAATATTATTTGCAATTTGTTGATAATTTTAATGCTGCAAAACAAATCGCTATACTTGCTTTATAAAGGGCACATTAACATTCTTTTATAGGAAATGATTTAGCATGCTGTAAAACTTTTTTGACTTTATTTAAATATTATGTTCCGAGTTTTGAAATTATGAATTACTAAAATATTTGCTATCTATATTCATTATAACTTAAGTTTAAACTATTCAGATATTCAAACTAACCTTTATAAAATATTCCCCATAATATCACTTCAAGATTGAATGCCAATCGACTGGACCGTTTTGCCCAAACATTTAACAAAGTTAGCGTTTTGTTGGTGGTGGCGTTGAAATCGCTATCGAACTGAATATAAGTCAAGGTTCGAACCATACCAACCAATCGACCAGGTTATTAAATTAACCCTCCTTTTCTGTTGCCAAACTAAGGAATATTTTCAAAACTAAATTTAGAATGCTTTTCATAAAAATTAAAAAATGGTTGCGACTTTTCATTTCAGATATAATCTTTTTAATTGTTTTATGTAAGAAATATTTAGTTAAGTAATACTGTCAGGTTACTGATTCTTAGTAATGCCAGATGAAGATTCAGTTTAATTTGAGCTGAAGTATTCGTCATAAAGATCTTCAACGCTTTTTAAGAACTGTAAGAGCGACTTCATTATCTACTTTTAATACTTTATCTACTCCACTGAACTGCAGAATTCGTAAATATCTAAGACGAGTTCTAGATAAGTCTGGACAGAAGCATAGAAGGTGTTCCAGGGTCTTGCTCATGGCTATATCCCTGAACTTTCTGCATGTATCGTTGTTACTAATGCCCATCATGTGTTTTTCTTCCGAACTCTTGTCCATGATCTTGGCGATCACCTATGTTCTTAATGCATGCCATCTTACCCTGATCCATCTGTCAGCCTATTTGAAAAATTCATTACATCACTGCGTATTTCCTGTACTGGTTCAGTAGCCAGACGGATGGCACTTTTGGCCATCTCATTAGCTATTTTACTTAACAGAATTCTTTTGTGGCCTGGAACCCAGTAAATATACGTATGCAGCCGTTTTCCGGCAGCTACTACATATATCAAAGATACTTTGCTTCTAACGACGGGATGTGAGATTATTGCGTAAATTCCCGCCTGGTAATCGACCTACATATAGTACATATTGATCCTCTTTATATTGTTACTATTGGTTGTTATCTATTCCTTCCGCCTGGGAGTTACTGCAGTAATGCAGAAACTTGAAGGTTTGTCTAAATTCCAGCCGTGAGATATAGATTCCGGCGCCCACTATATTAGCCATATTTGATCATGACTTAAAAACTTCTCTACCAAGCAATTTTAATGGTAAATATATCCAATTGTGAACTGCACAATTTTTGTTCAAAAAAATATTCCAGTTTAGAAAATATTACTATCGGAAACATTCCAACAAAAATTGTTTACCTTTTACCCAAAAATATTAAACTATCAAGGGTTAAGTATTGTACTTGTGCACGAAGATACATTTTTGTTTTGCCCCAAGCGAGTGGCCTCGTTTGTCATACAAGTTTTATCGAACCAATATGACTTTGCGTTGAGCCAGTGCGAATACCAAACAAAAACAAAGAAAATGATAATAAAAGGTAAAATGAAAATAAACAAAATAATGACATACAATTTGGTGCAAGCAAGAGTAAAAATTGCTAAGGAGAAACAAAGGTGGCCCACGTAGGCGGCGATAATGAAAAATTTGCTTATTTATGGCATACCAAGAGAGCCATGCAAGCCGTGGAGAATTGCGGTGAGAGAAAATTGTTTTCCTTACTCTCTTTTTATATAGTGCATATATGTATAATTATTAGAGTAACCAGATAAAGCGGTCGTTTATTAATTATATTAAAATTTTTCAGTATGCTTAAGTATTTGAAACGAAGTAGTCGGAACATTCACTGCCGCTATTTCTTCAAATATGTAAAGGAATTTGTATGGTCATTAATTTTTTGTAGACAGAGCAAATGTCTTTCAATTGAATTTTATATTTTTAATATTGTATATACCAATGATTGTATTCTCCTGTTTAGTTCCGTAGAACAACGCGCTGGATTTAACAAAAGTTTTGAGTTTCTTCAAATGTTTTGAATGTAAGGCACCACAAAACCTATTTCGCCTCAATAATTAAAGCTTAGCATTCGCAGTGATGAGTATTAAACTAATTCGAACATTCCACAATACTCATTGCGGCCCAGAACTCCCTTTATGTATATTCTCCTAGAATATATCGCTATGAGCCATATTTTCATCACCATAAGGTGACATTGTACTTATTTTGAAAATTCTTTATTTATTCTTTCAAATCAATTTCATCCCCTTCAAAGTATTCCCCTCCCGATGCAATGCACTTATGTCAACGGATTTTCCAATCTTCGAAACACTGGTTGTAGTCACTTTCCGGGTTGGCCTTCAGTTCCGTCAAACGAAAATGAATATTTTGACATGAAATTTGACATAAATGTGAGTGACAGTACTACCAACCTAAAAAAAGATAATTCTCCAAATCCTTCGACACGCGCAGTTTAAATTCAAATTATTTTTTGGGCACAGTGAAACTATGGTCCTCACTAAAAGCTCTTTAATTCATTATTTTAACTATCTTAAATTTGGAGACTGAGTTTACAAACAAATAATTTTTCTAAGTATATGAAAAATTAATTATTGATAATAAGCATTATCATTCGGGGATATTTTGATATAATATTTCATATTTATATCCTTAATAGGGTATATAAAATTTGCAACGAAGTTTGTGTTGCCCAAAAAGAAATGTTGAAGATCCTCTAAGATATTTTCATATATATACATCTGTCTCAAAAGAAACAGGACTGTTAAAAAAAAATTATTATTTTTCAAAAGTTAAATTTTTTTATTCGAAGTAGTTTCATTGTGCTTCGATACAGCGTTTAGCCCGGTCAATTAGAATTTCAAATGAGTGTTTAAGGTCATTTTTCGTAATGCTCTTGAGAACATCGGTCGCCACCTTTTGGATAGCTGAAATGTCCTGAAACCAGTGTCCTTTCATGGGCAAATGAAGTTTTCCAAATAGGTAAAAATCACAGGGTGCCAGATCAGGTGAGTAGGGTGAGTGATTAATGGTGAATACGGAGTTTTTCGTCAAAATATCAGTGACAAGCGTCGACCGATGACACGGCACATTATCGTGCAACAAGCGCCAGGACTCTGTCTCACGGTATTGTGGTCGATCACGACGAATGTGTGACAAAAGACTCTTCGTAGCACTAAGGTAAAACACAGCATTAACCTTTTGGGCAGGTGGGACGAACTCTCGATGTACAATATCTTTGGAATCGTAAAAACAAATCAGCATTGTCTTTGTTTTTGACTTCTGAAGACGACTTTTTTTCGGTGACTTCTGATCGTCACAGAGGTCCTCACGACCTTCTTGGAATCGCTTAAACCACTCATGCACATTACTACGGGATAAGCACTGATCACCATAAACTTTTTTCATCATTTGAAATGTTTCAGTAAACCTTTTCCCAAGTTTAAAACAAAATTTAATATTTTCTCTTTGTTCAAAATGCATTTTACGACCGATGACTAAAAACTGCTGTCACTTTTTTATCGATAACATCGATTGTAGTTATCCAATTGCCTTAAAATTTTTACGAAATGTCAACAAGAGATCAAACTTTTTATTTCATATACCCACCAATAGGTGGCGCCACCAGAAACAGTTATATTTAAAAAGTTCTGTTTCTTTTGCGACAGACCTTGTATATAGCATAACGCTATGTAACAGAGTCTATTAAGTAATGTTCATCTTTCTGTTCGTCAGACAGACAGACGGACTCACTTGTCGAGACCGTAGAGTTTCCATATAAACTGATCAATCGGAATCAAGTGCATGCCTAGAAAGCTCCAACCTCCGAAGAAATTGTTCAAGCCGAATCGGGCATATGAACAGCCCGATCTAAAATAAGATGCTGTAAGGAAACTTTTGTATTTTTGAAAGGTATTTTAGCTTCGCTTTTTCTCGGTTTCTATATTTTTTTGGTAACAAGTCCAACAAGTCAACCGACTATATAACTTAACTCTCCCAAATGGAGATCGCACTTGGACTACAAAGACAAATTCTTTGTGAAGCCAAACAACTTTTGTATTTGAAACTCAAATATCGACAAACTTCTTAAATTCATCAAATCTCATTTATACATACGAGTATATCCGATTGTTCGCCTGTGTAACGGAAGGTACAAAATCTTCGAGACAATTAAAATTTAATCTTGGGATTACAAAGTAAAACGGTGCTAAATTACAAATTGGAAAATTCAATTGCATAAGACTGAGCCCTATTTCGACATATATTTTCCCGAAAGATTTCGTGAGGATAATAATGACTTTTTAAAAAACATTTGAATTCTACAAATAAAGTCATTATCGGTTGTGGTAACTAAGAATTGTCTTTAATTAGTCGTGTAATAAAATAACCAGTTCCGAATTAGAACGCCTTGCTAACTTAAAATTGCTTAAAATACATAGTAATAACATCGTACATCTGATTCCAACGCACGCACATCACACTACTTACAAACGCATTTTTATACACCTGCGATTTGAATAAAACTGCAAACTTTATTATTACCGTTTCCAACCAATTTAAAAATTATGGAAATGTGCATTTTGGTGTTTTAATTTTATTGACTTGATTTTGTGTTGGAATACATACATAATTACTTGCATCCTACCAAGCCAATTGATAATCATTTTAAGGTTTAATAAAATCCTGCCATTCATTTTTATTTAATTGTTAGGGAATTCTTCTGAATTATCAAAAAATTTTAATTATAGCTTTTATATTTGTTTTCTCAAAATATCGTCCAAAATTACTCTATAGGTTTCGTTTACTAATCTCTTTTAACCTTTTCCTTACTTATCTCAAACATGGAACTTCATTAGATTTTGGGATTCAAAAGAAAAACATTATTAATATCTGTTAGTACAAACTTCATTAAAAGGTAACGTCGGAGACCCTCTTTGGATTACTCGATTAAAATATTTATTTCAAAGATATATCCGGTGTTATGTACGTCTTTCTAATTTCATTTTTCGATCGATATACTACTGTGCCCAAAAAACATTTGAATTTAAACTTTGCGCGTCTAAGGATTTGGAGAATTGTTTTTTTTTTTAAGTTGATAGTACTGTCAGTCACATTTTTGTCAAATTTCATGTCAAAATATTCATTTTTGTTTTAGGAACTGAAGGCCATCCCGGAAAGTGACTACAACCAGTGTTTCAAAAATTGGAAAATCCGTTCTCATAAGTGCATTGCATCGGGTGGGGATTATTTTGAAGGGGATGAAATTGATTTGAAAGAATAAATATAGAATTTTGAAAATAAATACACCTTATTTTTTGGGCACAGTAGTATGCTTCTTTGAAATCAGTCGAACGATTCACTCAAAAAGGTTTACAACTTTTCAGTGTGTAGAAAGGTCAATCAACATTTTTCTACTTACTACTTACCGATTTCAATTATTCGTTTTGTTAAAAAAGTGTTGAGAATAGAATTTAGTTGGAAGAGGGTTTACTATATATGACTATACCTATCCCCCCTTACCTATCTATATCTTATATTTTGCCATATATCATACTATAACGAGGTGTACTTCATCAACACTATTTTTTAACGAAATGAAAAGACTGAAAGGAAGGAAATTTATTTATCGAAAATATGGGTTTCTCCATTAAGAAACACGAAGTTCACGTTTTATCGAAATCACTGAAATTTTTTATGAAATTTGTAACTTGGACTCATAATACATTAAGAAAGAAGAATATGAAATAAAAAATAAAAATAAAAAAATACCTTGATTGATGAATCAGCCCGTCATATAAATAGGGCACTGGGGATATATGCTCAGAAAAAATGAAAGATAACACTTATAAAAAAATCAACTTTATTTAAAAATTATCATCGTATTTAAGCTTATTTTGTATGATAAGGTATAAAACAATCACTGCAAAGTGTTATCGCATTTGACACATAAAGTAAGAGGGTTTTTCTTACAACCTAGTCCTTGGCAACGCTTCTGTTTGTCCCTCTTCATCATGTAGTGACCTAAATTGTCAAATCTGACCAGTTTTAAAAATTCATATTAAAATAATGTTAATACTTTTAAAAGCAATGTTAATACTTTTAATAGCGATAAATAATATTATAATAGGAAAATAGTACATGAATATAATTTTTTACAGAAATAATTAAAATAAACGGTCAGTTTTGAAAAAACAAATATTTACTATGGTGTCCTATAAAGAGGACAGTGGGAAGGAATGGGTGAAGTTTGTAAAACCTAGAAGAAAACGTCGAAGACCCTATAATTTATATAAATAATCGATCAGGCTTACGAACAGAGTTGATTTAGCCAGAGGGTCACTCTGATTTTGAGATATCGATCTGGTATTTTGCACACGTCCTTTTCTTCTCAAAAAATTACATATTTGTTGTATAGTACACAGCTGTTATGAAAAACTGATCGAAACAAAGTCACCCAATCAATCATATCCATATATGGAAAACCTTTTTATTTTAAAAGAGATATTTACAAAATTTTGGATATACCATTTTCTTACGCCTACCTGACGAAGTTTTTCAGATCACTACTACAGCATATAGCTGCTATACAAAATGACCGATCAAAATCAATATGGGAAAGCTAAAGCTCTTACTTGTTTATATAAAAATTCTTTACAAGGAAGCTGCATTTATTTTGCAAAGTCATGCATAATTTTGCGCTTGAAGGCTAATTGCTTGCTGGGATGCCAAGTATGAGTATATGCAGCCAATATCAAAAAATGCTAACTAAATACTTCTTACGCGTACTTTGTCAAAATGATAAATTTAATCTATTGATTACCGACATTTACGTCTGTGCGTATTTGGAAGAAGAACAATTTCAACCCACAATGTTATCCACCAAAAAGGTATCCGCTCAATTATGTAGTCAAAGTCATATAAACAAATTAACATAGTGGTCTCATAAATGTCGGTGGAACTATGTTAAAAATTTGATGCTTGCTTACAACATTCGCAGTTAAATTTGCCAACAACAACAAATCTAAGCGTGGCAACTCAATCACTTGGTTGATCATGCGGCAATCTTGTCAAAGGAATTGAGTATAAGCATTGCTATCGGATTGTGAAATCGGTGGCAAATAAGTAAACATGCAGATGAAGCATATGTATATACCATATATGCACACACTCGCACACTTCAGTACGTGCATGATAGCATCTGCATGCACTGTGTGAAGATTATAATCACGCGACCTGTAAACCTGATTTTCGTTTCATTCAAATGTAGTTATGTAGAGAATGTGCAAACTGCGGCACATACATTAACCAACTCATCAAATAGTCGCTGTGCACATATTTTACACATGTATGTATGCATGTTCACACGCATGTCTGTTATGTGTACGAAAATGTGTCGAAGCCGGAGTGAAGGTGGCAATAAACAAGTTGCACTTCCACTACTAACTCACTGCTTTTCTTGCCAGCCGGGTTCGTTTACGCGAATGTTGCAAGTGCCTACAGTGGCTGTTGATGGTGCTACTCTATATGATACTCGTGGTATTACAGCAACAACGGCTCATTTATTGCCTAGCGATCGTATTGAGCCATTGTCTGTGCAGCAAGTGATTTCCAGCAACGCCACATGTGGGCGTCTAATGTTGCAACAATGATGCTTGTTTTTGTGAATACTGTAGCAATAAAACAACAAGAGGATAGCGTGAATTAATTTGTCGGCATAACAAAAACCAAAACTTTGGAAATTTCTTTACAAGTATTTTCAGTTGTAGTATGGCACTGCCAAAACTACTAAAGTCTTTGCGATTTTAGACGATTCTCAGCATTTTCTTCGTTCGTATTGTAGCGCCTTCATCTAATTGGAGGACGAAACAATCCTATATTCATTAAAATACATATAGGATAGGTTGGGAGGTTCTTATGCATACAGGGTGTATATATACTAGGTTTTTCTATCTATCTATGCCAGTGTTATGTAAAAGAAACGGGGATTTTTATGAGAGTGGCAACATATTATCGAATATTCTTTTACGATATTTTAGGTAAAAAGTCAGTCTTGGGCACTGGGGGCTCATTTTTCCGATACCTGGGGTTAAAAAGGTAATGATCCGATTTTGACCATTTTTAGATCTGAGATGGTATATTTAAAATACACGATTCTCGCAAAAACTGCTTGCTCGCAAATTATCACCAATTATTCATTGGTTCGAAGTGGTTAATTATCACCAATTATTCATTGGTGCTTAATTTGCTGACTGGAAAATGAATGAACTAGATGAAATTTAAAATTGTGATATATGAGAAGTAGATGTGGTTGTTGTCTAATTTCGCCCGTTTTCGCACTAGAACATAGAAATGACAAGGTAATATCAAACTTAAATGTGGGCGGTCTTATTTTGACAACGACTCCTATACTCACATACCATCCCAAATACCAATTTAGAAAAGAAAAAATATTTTTTTATTAATTAATAAAATTATTGACCAAATCGAAACGTATGCTTGCCTAGAAATGTAAAGAAAACTTCTTTTCTTTTGAGTAGTTCGGTTCGCTTCCTAAAAAAACGGCTTTTGCGGGAAGTTCTTCTTTATTACTTTAATATGAAGAAGACCTAAGCAGAAAGTCATCTTATTTTGGCGAAAGTTTATAGCTAACAAGCTAGCCGAACGTACCAAAAGTGCTTATTTTGGCTTGGAGGCCAAAGAAAGTCCTGGTAGCCAAACAAGTTTAAAGATGAAGAACTGGAATTTAAAAAATTTATCACTTTGACAAAGTACGAGTAAGAACCCGTTGAAGATTGTTGCCAAAAAAAAGAATAGCTCACAAAATCACTTAAGGACATGGAAGTAAAAGTGAAACCAAAAGATAATGAAAGACTGTCTGAACACAACAAAATGAAGTCGTTTTGGCATCGAATTGTAACTGATAATGAAAAATGGTTCCATTACGATATTATCAGGCGCA
This sequence comes from Bactrocera correcta, assembly GCA_027475135.1. Lineage (NCBI taxonomy): Eukaryota > Metazoa > Arthropoda > Insecta > Diptera > Tephritidae > Bactrocera > Bactrocera correcta. The sequence goes on from CM050326.1 coordinate 36,450,017, forward strand.
AACAAGAAAAAACGTTAACTTCCAAAGCACCGAAGCTAATACACCCTTCACAGGTGCATTTCTTTTAGTAACTATGTTTTCAGTTTGTATGGAAGCTATATGCTAAAGTAATCCGATCTGATACATTTTTTCGGAAATTATTTTATTATCTTAAGCAGTAATCCATGTGAAATTTCGTGAAGATACCACAATGCGAAAGTTTTCCATACAAGTCCTTGATTCCGATCGTTCGGTTTGTATAGCAGCTATATGCTATAGTAAGACGATCTAAACAATTTCTTCTGATAGTACTTTGTATCTATGAACAATAACTCATACCAAATTTCGTGAATATATGTCAAATTAAGAAGTTCCCCCATACAAGAACTTGAGTCCGTTCATTCAGTTTGTATGGCAGCTATGTATATGTTATAGTGGTCCGGTATTGGCAGTTCCGACAAATAAGCAGCTTCTTGAATAAAATGACGTTTGCAAAATTTTAAAACGATATCTTTCAAACTGAGGGACTAGTTCGTATATATACAGACGGGCAGACAGACAGACGAACATGGCTAAATCGACCCTGCTCAACATACTGATCATTTATATATGTATATCCTTTATAGGGTCTCCGACGCTTCCTTCTGGGTGTTTCGTGGCAAACTTAATATACCCTGTTCAGGATATAAAAATAAATGTGAAACCTGGCCAATAAGCCAAATCACCGCAAAATCTTAATATAAAGCAGAAAGGAGTGCGGCTTTAACACCTTCAAAAATCGGCTTAAACCAATAAGGAGAAACAAATAGTCGTTGCACTCGAGACTTGGCTCTCACGACACTGTTGAAAGTCATAACTTTGCAGTTGTAGATAATTTCGACTATTTAGGAACCAGTATAAACAGCATCAACAATGTCAGCCTGGAAATCCAACGCAGGATAACTCTTGCCAACAAGTGCCACTTCGAACTGAGTAGGCAATTAAAGTAAGTAAAGTCCTCTCTCGACGAACAAAAGTAAAACTCTATAAGTCGCTCATAATTCCCGTCCTGCTATATGGTGCAGAGGCTTGGACGATGTCAACAACGGATGAGTCGACGTTGCGAGTTTTCGAGAGAAAGGTTATGCGAAAGATTTAAGGTCCTTTGCGAGTTGGCCACGGCGAATATCGCATTCGATGGAACGATGAGCTGTATGAGATATACGACGACATTGACATAGTTCAGCGAATTAAAAGACAGTGGCTCCGCTGGCTAGGTCATGTTGTCCGAATAAACGAAAATATTCCAGCTCTGAAAGTATTCGACGCAGTACCCGCCGGGGGAAGCAGAAGAAAAGGAAGACGTCTACTCCGTTGGAAGAACCAAGGGGAGAAGGACCTGGCTTCGCTTGGAATATCCAATTGGAGCCACGTGGCGAAAAGAAGAAACGACTGGCGCGCTGTTGTTAGCTCGGCTATAATCGCGTAAGCGGTGTCTACACCAGTAAAGCAGAAGAATACATATTTTTTTCAGAGAAAATATCACTCATTTCTTAATCAATCCAAATTCAACTTTTTTAATAGGTGACAGCTTTGATATATGTAAGAAACACTTAGAGATTCACATAACTAGAATTATCCAAGAGATTCATAAGAGTTAACAAATTGTAATTAGCTTACTCTAAGCTTGATTTGTACCATAGTATATAAATATAAGATATCTATACAAACACACTATCAGTTGCATTGCTCAAAAAGTGGAATTGGAGCTATGTATGTCAATACAATAACAAATGTACTTGAAATTTTCAAAGTCACAAAACTTGAAATGTGAATAAACTTCAAAAATTGGAACGACAATAACATGACTAGTTTTCAGAGAATTAATTGGCGTAATGACAAATAAGCACAAAAATTGCAACAAGGTGACAACAACAAACTTATCAAAGCAACATCACAAGCCAAAAAGGGGTAAAGTAAATCAAATTGCAAAAATTCAGTAAACTTTAAATTATACGTTGATGCGATAATTTTATTAGATAATAATTGCTTTATGTATATTCGGTAAATTTTTAGAAAATTCGCAATTAATTTATGCATAGAAAATACTGACAAGATGTGAAGCTTGTTACTCAGCGCAAAGTGACGCATGCGCTTTAAGTCATACAGCATAGTCTCCATGTATGTATGTTTGTGTGTGAGTACCTGTGCGCTTTGGAAGATCAAATAACTGTGCACAGCGTTTGCGTCACGTTTCTTTTGTTTTTGTTGTGTTTTTATTGAAATTGTATCTGCTACTTGTCGCCACCACTTAGTGACAGACATATTTTTTATTATAATGTTACAGATATTCTTACACTCAGTTGGTTTTCTTTTTACGGAAATAACGCGGAGGGGCTTGCTGGGCGTCTGAACCAGTTTGGCTAAAGTTCAATTCACTCTTGGACAGCACATGCTCACCTGCGCTTAAGCTGGAAAATTGGTTAATCAGACAATGTGTGGTCAAAACATGCAGCCGATTGAGCATGTGCATATGTATTGGGATACATAACTGTGTAGATATATATTCAAAACTTTGGTACAGCAGTGACTCATGTTTGAGAAATTCCATGCTCTTAAAAGTATCAGTGTAATGGCTGTGGGGCACATACAGGGTGTGTCCTAAAATTAACCGAACCTTTTTCAAATTTAATAAAATGTACATTGTATTATCATTGAAAATGGTTATTTAATCAAATTACTTAGATTTCGGTAGACTCAATACAATAGATTAGGTGAATAATGTAATTAATTGATATAAAAAATTATTTTTTTTGCGAAACTCAAAACTGGTTAACTTATTTGACTTTATTTAATTCATGTTGGAACAAAAAGTGCAGACCTTTTCTTATCCAAATATTCAACAAAAATTCATCAGAGAGTGTTTTACTCCTATTTAATCCTTCAGCCAACATTCCCGTAGTAAAATTTGCATTGATAAAAAAGTTTAAGGACTTTTTCAACCAATTCAGTCCGATTACTAGCTTCTAGACAACCTAGCATTAAAATTTCCCCCACCATTTCGAAGTCACATAAACTACCTATAAATATGAGTACTACTCATCCAATTATCACCATACATTTTTTCATCAATTCCTGTGTCTCAGCGATTTAAGTGGTTACATACGTCCAGAAATGTTTTCTCTACAGTCTGTCGAGCCGGATTTTCCATACTTTTATTAAAAAATTTAATAAACATAATTAAAGTGTGACATTTATGACGTAAAACGCATACTTTTTTTTTAAATTCCGTAAATTGGAAAATTTTTCGAAATTAAAAAACTCGGCTCGACAGACTATAACTAATTTTTTTTATTTTTACAAATCCATCAACATTTCAAGGATAAGTGATGTAGACCTTGGAGCAACTTTTTTTCATTGTACTTTGGGTCACGTGATATTTTATGTACTAATTTTTGTAAAAAACAACTAAAATACATTTTTTTATAAACTTTAAATACCAATAAACATTATATAAAATTTCTTTATATTTATTTCCAATGTTATCCCTTCTGAAAAAAGATATGTAATCCCTTAAGAGTGAAACCTGCTTTAGAGGCTTCAAAAATCGATTTTTTGAAGTTTTTTTTTTTGGAAGGGAAAGAAATAATTGATTAAAACGAAATTTCTAGCGTTTATAGTTATATGTTTAAACATTTTTAAAAAAATATTTGGATACGAAATCTTTGATATTCGGCCTTTGGGAAGCAATTGCCCGATGTATCTCGCATGTGCACTTGTCGGACGGCGGGCAGGATGCAGGTCACAATTTCCATCGAAAACAAAAAATTCAAAGATATTCATATTTTTTAATAATCTATCTACCAGTTAATCTAAAAAAAAAATTCAAAAAAAATTTAAAATTTACAAATTTTTTAAAAATTGAAAAAAAGTTGTTTCGACCAAAAATATTTTACTTTATGCTTTTTAAAAATATGTTCAAACTTGACTTTTCTTTGTTTTGTTTAGCTTATATAGAAGATAATTTAATGCCAAAGATTATAAACTTTGCCCCAATTCCACACGACGTTTAATTTTTTTTCTATCTATTTTAAAAAAAATCGTTTAAATGAAAAACCGAGAAATCGCGCATCAAAGTTTTAATATAAAATTGAGTGATTTTTGGGACACACCTTGTATGTGCATACTTCTATATGTTTATCTCAAATGTCTTTATTTTATTACTGAAAGTTTTTTTAGACACGCTAACACATACTTGTAAGAGTCGTCTTAAATTTCCTTTTCTCGACGTACAAATTGTGTCATTATAAATGCATTTGTCGAATTTGTCAACTTTTTCTTTAAATAAATGATGTAATAAATGTACATTGTGACAAAAAGCACCCGGAATTCGTAATTAAATACCCCGGGTGAATGATATTTCGAAAAAATGTTATTTGCCAAGTTGGTAGCACCGCCTTTAATTACTATGCTAAATATAAACGCGATCTGTCAACCAGTATGTTTACAGCAGCTTAAGTCGGTACACCTCAGTAGTGTGTTGCAATTTTTATGGATAAAAATATCGAAGAAAGATTTTGTGTCAAATTTTGTATTTCTAACAACGTTTCATGTGCGGAATCATCGCGAATGTTGAAAAAGGCTTACGGTGATTTAGTTTTGTCAAAAACACAAGCCTAGGGGTGGTACAAAATGTTCAGAGGATCGAGAGATCCTTGAAGACATGCCTGGCTCTGGACGATCTTCGACCCCTTCAACTGATAAAAATATTAAAAAAAATAGAGTATATGGCACTTGAAAAATGTCAGGCAAGAGAGCTTGACATCTCTCGTGAGTCAGTCCGAATGATTCTCGTTCTTGTTCGACTCGTTCCGATAAAACTAAATTTTTTTCGCAAAGAGTACCGTAAACAAGTCTCTTTCGACATGCTTGATCGTGCGAATTGCGATCCCACATTCATAGAGAACATTATAGCTGCCAATGAGACATTGGTTTATGAGTGTGACATGCAAAAAAGTCAGCAATCATCGGAATGGAGAGAAAAAGCAAGCCGAAACTAAAATACCACACCAAAGCCGCTCAAAAATCAAGATGTTGCTCATTGTATTTTTCGATATTCATGGTTTAGAGTATCATTAATTTATTGCAGAGGTACAAACAGTCAACAAAGAGTTCTATTTGGCCGCATTGAGGCGTTTGCGTGAGAATAACCCTCGAAAACGGTCGATATTGTGGAAGAACAATCCATTAATTTTATACGATGAAAATGTACCATCGCATCGAGCCATGATTTTGACCGAATTTAAAGCCAAAATTAAAATGAATTCAAAAGATCCACCGAATTTACCAGATTTGGCTCACTGCGATTTTTTTTGTTCCCCAAACTGAAATTGCCGCTCCGTAGAACACGTTTTCAGTCGATCGACGAGGAAAACAAAATTCACTGAAAGAGATGAAGGGAATCCCCAAAAGTGCTTATGAGAAGTGTTTCGAAGTTCATTAATATTGATGAATAATTAAATACCTTATATTTTATTTACAATTTTCGGATACTTTTTTGCCACAATGAATATGTATATGTGACCTGGTCTACGAAAAGGGGGCTTAGGTGTCAAAAAATAAAAAAAAAAAAATAAAATAAAATAAAAAAAAAAAAATTGAAAAAATTGAAAAAAAAAATAAATAAAATTGATTTTTTGACACCTAAGCCCCCTTTTCGTAGACCAGGTCACACATATTTATATACTTAATTTAAAAAAATTTTGCTTACAGTTATTGACACACGCAATATATGCATTTATGCAGACGTTTTCTTGAGAAACAGGTGATTCTTCTATTCACATTTCGCTAGTGTAAAAACCTATATCTTATTTAGGGCTGATGACATCACGCAAACATTCATAACTTGTATTACAATTACATGTTGCAACTACTAGCACGATACACAGTCATACCAACATTTCTAATAAGCAGCTTCTAAAAACACGCGATATATGAGTTTCCCGAGTTTTGCGTGTCTTCATATTAATTATTTACATTATTACAGGATTTCCAGCTAAATGAAGTGACGAAGTACCTGGGAAATTTGCATAACTTTTTCATTTCACTTTCAATTCATTCATAAGAAATATTTTTCCTATCTCAGTGGATAATAGTGACTACCACTTAGTTTAACTTAGTTTCTTTTTTCTATATATTATTTCAGGTTGCAGGCCAAATAATGCAGTTTGGCGTCCTACCCACTAAATAGCTCCATTTATATTCATATTTGTATGTTCCCGTTTTAAATCTCAATTATCTTCTAACGAAAAACTAAACGTGTCATGGCTTTCTTGTCATTTGATCAGAGCAATTATATATAATTAGTAGGAGAACAGATTCATCCACATATTACTATAGTAAATAATAATAAATATAAGTAAATTATTATTTTTTTTTAATACATAACAACGACTGTTACTTTAATATATACATAAGTGTATGATACATAAATCAATAAATCAAATCATCAATACAAAAAATCAATTTTTTTTTGTTTTAGTTTTATTTTTTGTTTTTGACTCCTAAGCCCCCTTTTCGTAGACCAAGTCACATATAGTAGTTACATATAATTTTCCACTGATTCAACACGGATCTTACCGACATTAAAACAAAAACTTGTATCAGTGAATCAGTGAAAATGCAGGTGAGACCTTCTTAGACAGTTTTTCATACAGAATTTGAGTTCGATACCTATTTTTGACACCATCTACCGAAAGGGCGATCGTGCCACTGCAGGCAAAAGTCCGAGTTTAGAGTCATGTGGCCGAACCATTTGTCGTATAAAATTACAAAAAAGAGAAAGCTTGGTGCTTGGCCAAGACTTGCGAAAATGTTGGCAACAATTATAGCGTAGTATGTCATATATATACATACATATGAAAATAATTATCATATTTTTCGTAATAATACACGTAAGAGGGACATCAGGTAGAGCGCAGGTTGGTTTATAGTTTACTAGTAATTTCTGGTTAACCCACTGGCTTAATACTTACAGTTTTCTGTTATTGATTCGAATTTATATAATTTTCATTAAATTAATATTTTTCAAGGCAAGTTTTAACTGGATATCTATAGGCTGGGTATCTGGATTCTTATTACTACCAGAAAACATTTTAGAAGATGATTTAAGAGCTTTGGAGAACAATTTCACATTTTTATAAATTATAAGTAATCTGATTCTGAGGTTCTTATTAAGATCAAACCTGACTCATAGGTATTTAAATTACTCTTGTTATTCCTACTATTAAGAAAATCTCTATCAGTTTGCAAATGGAAATTCGAAAAATAACTGAAAGCAGACTAGCAAAGAGTTGTCCTTTTTTAACATCGAAAGGTGACTTTATAACCATTTAAATACGAAGCAATAAGATGAGCTCATGCTTATCAATATCAAACATTAAAGTATTCTGTTTTTTCCTACATTAATATTGCGATAAATTGGCGACAAAAACTGTTTAATGATTGCGTATGTTCAGAGCTCACATTTCTGGTGTGGAGAATTTGGATCATCCCATAAGCATGTCGGTATATTATACAGACACAGTTAGTTATCAACAGCGGTAAAAGTAAGTCCACAAAGTGATAATATGTAATTATTTTACATCCGTTAATTGTTGTTGTTTACCAACAGATATGAAGTTCACAAAAATAGTCTCGCTTTATGACTCGGTGTTGGCAGTTTTTTACTTAGTAAAGTAAACTGTTATCTGTAATGTTTTATTATTTTATTAACGTATTTATGACTTATTAATTGCTGAATTAAACACTTTAAGACAAATATGTAGTTATACATATATTATTTAAAAAAGCTGACATATATTTTTTGTTGAATATATTTAATATAAAGTCAATGAACATCAAAAGCGCTTACTGAAGTAATCGTCTCTATATTTCCGCATGATGAGGCATAAGAGTTTAAATGTTTTGTTCACCTAAAATTTGTTTATAAACCAAAAGCAATACACAACCAACGGGTGATCCAATAGAAATCCTTTTTTGAATGGCTCTTTTTTGACAGCTCACGCGTGAGTCGTGTCAAGCTGTCATGTTATTTTTGTTCAGGACTGCTTGGCATTTCATCACAAAAGAGTACGCAGTGAAGCAAATATAGCAGACTTAGCTGAGAGTGTACACGGAGACCGTGGATAGTCAATTCGGCACCATTCACAGCATTTCGGACTGACGTATGAAATGACTTTACGAATTTACGTCGAGATCTTAAATTGATAGCGAGAAATATATATCTTGAGAGGGAAATGAAGCCTCTCGACCTTCCCAAACGACATCACTTCGCTCAGATCCGACGATTTCGAGCCAAATTTTATTCAGCGATGAGGCCTATTTCTGGCTCAATGGTACGTAAACAAGCAAAATTGCAGCATTTGTGACGAAGAGCAACCTAAAAAGATTCAAGAGCAGTCATTTCATCCAGAAAACGCAACGTTTTAGTGTGGTTTGTGAGCCGGTGGAATAATCCGTTCATATTTCTTCAAAAATGTTGCCGGTGGGAACGTCACCATTACTGGCGACCGCTAACGCACCATTATAATCGACTATTTGATAACTGCAATTTCAGCTCGTGATCTCATCGACAGACGACGCCACTTTTCACACGTCGCAACAGTAAATGGATTTATTGAGTGCCGGTCTATTGGCCACCAAAATCGTATGATATCACACCGTTGGACTTTTTACTGTGGGGATATGTAGAGTATAAAGTATATGCGATTAATTCCTTTTCAATTCAGGTCTTGAAGCAAAAAACATTTCACGTGTCATTTGCGGGAACCAGTCGATATGCTCGAACGAGTCATTGAAAATTGGACTCAACAACGGACTATGTAAGACGTAGCCGCGACCAACATTTGAAAGAGGTAATGTTCAAAAAATAAATGTCAAATAATGTTCTTTCGAATGATAATTAATTATTCCCCCATTTAATTTGAAGTTTCTGTGTTTTATATTTCTGACAAAATATAAACTCTATTTTGTCAATTTTTCTGTGCTAATATTTTTGTTAACCCAATTTATCGAATAAAATGTTGTTTTTTTTATCGATGATGAATGTTTGGGAAGCAATGAAAGTTCGCACTTCCTTACGTGTTTTTTTTTTATACCCTGAACAGGTTATATTAAGTTTGTCACGATGTTTGTAACACTCCGAAGGAAGCGTCGGAGACCCTTGTCCGAACTAGTCCCTCAGTTTTTAAGATATCCTTTTGAATTTTTGCAAACGTAACTTTCTCTTTAAGAAGCTGCACATTTGTCGGAACGGCCGATATCGGACCACTATAACATATAGCTGCCATATAAACTGAACGATCGGAATCAAGTTCTTATATGGAAAACTTTCACATTTGACAATGTATCTTCACCAAATTTGGTATAGATTATTTTCTAGGGCAAAAGTGTAATATCCGAAGAAATTGTTCAGATCGGTTAACTATAGCATATAGCTTCCATACAAACTGGAGACATAGTTACTAACAGAAATGCACCTGTGAAGGGTATTTAGCTTCGGTGCAACCGAAATTAAGGTTTTTTCTTGTTTTTTTTTCATAATTTAAAATATATATCTAAACCTATTTTTATTGATTTCAATTGCACTTTTGGCATTGTCTTTATATGCTTGTCTACGCGATTTTTGTACTATATATTTTACTGGTATGGTATAAAAAAATTTGAGAAAGTATACAAGCACGCTTTGGCCACACAATTTCGCACCTACGATAACTACTTAGGCAAATAAAACCAATAAGTTATTTTACAATTATCCAGCGAATCTTAATAAATATGTGTGAATCAATTTTGTAAAATGATTAAAAAACAAAAAAAAAACGCTTTACCTTCGGTTTCACCGAAATAATAAAAAAATACTCTTCACAAATAAAAACATTTTTCTTGATGAACTTGATCGTTCAGTTTGTATGGCAGCTATATCCTATAATAATCCCATCTGAACAATTTCTTCTTACATAGATTATACCCTTGTTTTCAAATTTCGTGTAGATATCTCATCAAAAGAAAAATTTCCATATAAGAACTTGATTCGGATCATACAGTTCGTATGGCTCCGAGCAGCTTCTTAGAAAAAAAGGATGTAGATATGCAAAATTTCAGATCGATATTTCAAAAACTAGGAATAGTTCACGTACATACAGGCAAACCCATAGAAGTGGCTAAATATATACATATGTATTTTATAGGGTATCTGAAGGCTTCTGCGGAGTATAACAAACTTCGTAGAAAACTTAATATATTCTGTTTAGAGGTCATCTCTCTAAGGTATAATGAATGGAAAGCGGAAACACCGTCCGGTATCGCGCAAAGTAAAATGTTTAAAATATCAGTACTTTACTTCTTATGTTAATAATATATAATTGCTATGATAAGCTACTTTGAACTAAAAGTGAAATAAATGCTTGAGTCAGCATTGAAAACTTCCACTAAAATGACCCGAAAAATTCTTTTGTTTGAGGCTGTCTAACCAACACTGAAATCCATTCAATAGCCCACATAGTGACCTAGTGCTACTGGGAGCGAGTGGAAATTCCTGAGCCCCGATGTTCACGGTTAATGTCCCCATATTGGCGATAGGCGAACTTACAAGTTTAGAGAACTGATATACTTGTATGCACGCATTCACTGTTCAATAAAAAAACAAATTTTTATCACATTGAAACTCATCACAAACCGATATTAACGTGTAGATACCTCCTGCTTTCATCAGTTTGACCAAGTTCGAATATTTTTCGCTATCTTAAAAAGTTGGTTAGCTTAAACAATATATACGGCTTAGTAGTAGTAAGAATGCTTTAAAACAAGATGAGATCGGATTAAAAAAATTTCCTGCAGGGTACATCATCGCATGTGTTTATACATACATACATATATATGTATAACTGTATACACAAATTGATAGTGCTTCTGAGAATTGAAGTTAAATTAATTTGATAACTTCTTATCAAACATTTGCGGGATTGTAAATTCCATAAGTATGAACGAGTAAATCACTTCACAATAATACATGCCACGTTGAACCCTTCTCTCTACTATATTTATCCCTCTGATCACCATGCCGTGACAATAACATTGCAAAGGGTATTTGAGATGCCATTTTTTACCCAATCTTTGTCGTGGAAATCCTTCCGACGGCATTAGTTTATTCTTGTTTTACTTGGAAGTTGCCAGAAACGATTATTTTACATATGGCTCAAGAAGCTCACGACTTTCAGTCTTAGACAAAGTATCCTCTGGGTAGCCAAAAATCTGTTTGAAGGCCAGCTAAAGTGAGAAGGCGAAATATCCCTCCCCAGGGTTGTGCGTTGGGTTTGGGATTCGCCTCTGAACGCTCCGAAAGAAAAGAACAAAACTGCCTCGATTGAAAGACTCCCCTTTTCATCTTGTGTGACAGATTAAAGCCAATCGTCAACAAACTGATTGGTCCAAATCTTCGTCGATTTCAAAGCTGTATTTGACGGTACAAAAAAGAGCTGTCTTTATATCGCTATGTCTGACAAAATCTGATGAGTCGACGTTACGAGTTTTCGAGAGAAAGGTACTGCGGAAGATTTATGGTCCTTTACGCATTGGCGGAATACCGCAGTCGATGGAACGATGAGCTGTACGAGATGAAAGCACTCCAACTCTTAGAGTATTCGACGCAGTAGACGCCGAAGAAGCACAGAAAGCGAAAGACATCGACACCATTGGAGAGACCAGATGCAGAAAGACATGGCTACACTTGGAAACTTTTTCTCACCAATAAGCTGTTGGAACCACTATGGCATGTGTATAGCTGCCAAACAAACCGAACGATCAGAATCAAGTGTTCGTGTAGACAATTTTTCCACACGAGAAGATATTTTCACGAAATTTTGCGTGGACTTATACAGTTTAAGGCAATGATGCAGTCTCCGAAGAAATTGTTCAGATCTGAACACAATAGCACATAGCTGGCGTACAAACTGACCGATCACAGTTCTTGTTAGGGATGTTACGTAATTGTGAAGGGTATTACAGCTTCGGTGCAACCGAAGTTAACGTTTTTTTACAATTATTACTACGAATAAAAACTAATACGGCGTTTCAGAAAAAATAAAGATTATAAAGCACGTTTCAGCCACACTTTCTCAGAATTAAAAGCATTGAACATTTGTACATATGTGAACTATTTACACCCACTGTATACCCACGGTATAGGAAATTTGAAAAATTCGAAATTTATACAATAGACGATAAGTGCAAATATCTATGTGGTATATATAGTGTATATTTTTTTTGTATACTTACATTGTGAATAATTGATTTCCTATTACAGGCAACAGCAAATAAATCACAGCAAAATACAAAGAACTCAGCTGCTCACTCACTACGTCAATTACGTCAATTCAATTACACAAAAACTCACTTTGAAAACTATACACACACAATCACAATTAATAAAGCAATTTTCTGTGAAAAAAAAACACAATTTTTCCAGCACAATTATTACTTAAAACACCAGTAGCACTTGTTTCTTGTAGAAAAGTATAGGGAAATTTTTTGAATTTGCAGAAGCGTACGCAAACCCCACAGAGTGAAGAAGAAAAAGTACAACACTTTTATGTGAAAGTATGTATGAATATATTAATGTACGACTTCGGCACTCCGGTCCAGCAATGACTGCGAACTGAAATTTTGGCTGCTGCGTATATGTTATGATAAAATTATGTGGACACTTTCGGTTCATGCAAAGACGGACAAAACTTCACGAACAGGTATTTTTGCGCAATCAAAACGCTTTTGACTTTTCTATTGCAGGCATACATATGTAAGTAGGTGATAAACTAAACGGCAGATTAATATTGCCGCAGACGCATTGAAAGTGACAGTTATTGTCACCGGTTTTCAGTTTATTGTTTTTTTTTTGTTTTGGTTGGTATGTCGTTATGCACAAATGTAGGTAAGTGGCGACAAGGCAGGCGGATCAGTGATAGTAATCTCGTCACAAACTTCACTCAGCACTTCAACTCTGCACAAACTTTTTAAATTTTTTTTCACTTTTTTTTCAAAATTTTTCTTCATTCATTAAACCACAGTGTACATATGTGTAGTACCTTGTGGCAAATATCAAAGATGAAAGTAAAGATCGGCTAAGCAACGCGCGTTGGCAGCCACACTGATTTCGTTGGCTGATGCTGCCGTTGCCACTTGACGGTTAACAGTACCGCGCGCCTGCGCTCAACCATTCCGGCACGGCGCGCTATGGATCAACCAGTTTCGCGGTCGTCAATGCAACGCACTCACGCGCGCAGTGACTTCTCGCACACATACGCAAAAACAAAAACACTTTCACGTTCACTTTTCAATCAACGCTCATCAATAATGCAACACAATTAATTGCAACAATTGCAATGTTAATGCGATCACTTATTTTCCAATTCACAATTAAGACGCACCAATAATTCATGAAAATACACAATTTTGCTTCAAAATCAGTATGAATCAGTAAGATAAACTGTGTTAACGCGCGGCTACTCGATAAGCGCGCCGTTTCGTGCGCTGCTCGACGTCCGTTGCAAGACTGAAGTGCGATCCGTAAGAAAACTGTAACTGAAAGTACACAACGGCGACGCAAACGCCGCGCCATTCACCGCTCACCGCTGTTTGTCCTATATGCCTTTTGCCTACGCTCCGCGCTGTTAAGGCAACCGACGTTCGTTCGCAATGTTAATGACGATTGCAAATACACAAACAAAAGAAACACTATCAACAACAACAACAACGCTTGCAATACTAACAACCATGAGGCGATGGAGACGACGTCGACCGCATTGCTTGAGAAGCTTTATTGTTTTCGCTTAGCGCTGGAAATGTTATTATATTTCACCCGATTGTTGTTGTTGTGGACTTGAGTCTGATCGCGCTTGCCATTGCGTTCGGTGAATAGACGAGGCAGCGTTTGGTCGCTCGATAGCCACTCATTCTTATTGTGAGCGCTTGGTGTTGGTGATTAAGACGGCGGCGCCGATGACGCTAACAATGCGTTCAACTTCATCGGCGCGCCGTTTTGAGTGATTGACGAGCGCGGCGTGCTGTTTGCTGTAACGTGAAAAAGTAATAATCAACAGAAATCGTTAACAAGTCGACATACATACCCTACGAATTCATACGCTCACACGCATTTGTTAAACTCACATGCGCTCACCATTAAAATCATATTAATCGCTTTGAGCAAAAGTTCCATAAGAATTGAAAAAATTTGGAGTTAAAGAAATTAACAATGGTAAACAAGCTCTCATCCGGTGAACTGTTTATTCCAATATGAAATTTTTTAATCTCTTTCAAAGAAAGTATATAGTATTTATACAAAAAATATTTGACGTCGCGTAGATTTAAGTTGTGCTATCAAACAATTGTTCACAGTATCGGCGGTGCGGTAATTTTTTCTTCAAACACACAAGCCTACAAAGAAAGTTTCACACTTTCGAGCCTGGTCTTCAATTTCACTTAGTCGTGATTATAGTTTTGCCTTAAATTAACGCTTCCACACTTACCTGTAGAAGAAAGTACTATTTAAGTTGAACCTACTACGATAAAAAATCGGGTATAAATCAGGGTAATTTCCGCAACTTTTTTCGATTGCTTCATCTTTGTAAAATTTCGTTTCAGTAAACTTAATTTGAATCAACAACTTTTTAAGCCACCTGCTAAGAAAAAAAAGTAAGTACATTTTCCGCTGAATTTTATAATCACAGGGGTGAAGCAATCTAGGCTTTTAACTACGTTATTCTTTTATCTCTTCTTTTTGAATGATTGAACATAGCTCTTAATTAATTCTAAATCCATTCATTTTGAGATTTCCTACTTTTTTAAAGAAAAAATACAGAAACTTCAAATTTAATGCGAAATATTTATTATCATTCGAATGAACATTTTTTGTCATTTACTTTTTGATGATTATCTCTTTTAAATATTGGCCGCGGCTACGTCTCATATGGTCCATCTCTTGAGTCCAATCGTTCGAGCAATTCGACTGAAATTGACACACGTGATGTTGTGCTCCAAGGCCTGATCGAAGTGGTATTGTCCGCATAGACTTTAGACTTAAAATATCCACACCGGAAAAAGACTACGATGTGACATCAGTCAATCTGTGATATCAATCAGTCTTGTTGTAACCAAAAGTCGTCGATATCACACATTTCAATTTTTGGCATCAAATAGCCGGTTATCATGGCACCATAACAGTCGCTACTGACGGTTACGTTCTAACCGACATCATGTTTGAAGAAATATGAACCGATGATTCCACCGACCCACAAACCAAACCTTTATTTATTTATTTTCTTTTGATGAAACTTCATCTCTTGAATCACTTCAGGTAGCTCTTCGTCCAAATTGCGGCAATTTTGCTTGTTTTTATACCCATTGAGCCAGAAATAGGCTTCACCGCTGAACAAAATTGGACTCGAAACCGTCAGATCTTCTTGGAACTTTTCGAGAACCCATAGAGCGGAACTATATCGCCTGCGAAGGTCAAACGGCTTGAATTTTTCCACAAGCTGTATTTCGTACGCTTTCAATTTAAGATCTTGACGTAAAGTGCGCCAAGTCTTTCCATTTGTCAGTCCGAGTCCGTGCTACGAATGTCGCCAAATCGAATCTTGTAGTTTGTGTACACCCTCAACTATGACTGACGGCGGAGATCTATTTTCTAAATAAGAAGCGCTTTGTTTTTAATTATAATATAAAAGGGAAAAGAAATTTATAAATTTAGAGACAATCCTGGGCGGACACAAAATTTTGAATTTAAAAAAAAAACATTACGAGGAAATTTATTGTCAAACCCAAGAAGTACTCACAGGATCATTGGGAGTGACTCAGACAGCCATTTCAACATATTTAAATCAAGAAAATTAGTTGCTATAGGAAATGAATGTATGAGATATTCAAAAACAGAGCCACTACGATAACCGCAAATACAAAAAAACATATGTGGATCCTCGTCAACCCTCCAATCAACAGCAAAGCCGAATAACCTAGACACAAAGGTAAACCATCGTATTTGATGGGATCAAAAGTGCCCGCTGTATTTAAAGGTTCTGAAATAAAATCCTTAATGTGTAACGCTACCGACAACAATTCATCAAACTAAAGCAAGCGAAGCTCGGCCTTATGTTGCAAGACTGGTTAGAAACTATTTAGAAAACAGCGGCAGGGAAGTTTTGCCACACACGCCTTATAGCCCAGACCTTTCCCTTTCTGAGGGCATTTTTGCAGTTAATGCAGGAAGTTCCCACTGGAATACGGTTCACATCAGAACAATCGTACCCCAAAATTCGATTGATTCATTCTGTAAATCAAATATAACAATTGCCTGACTATGCTTAGTATGCTATATTAACTATCGGCTAATATAATAGGTTGTCAAAAAAGTCTTGCGGTATTTTCGCTAGTTGGCGTTGAAAGCGCGTAGTTTTAGTTTTATTCGTCGCATCGGGTCATGCTATGCCTTTTTGGAAAGCTCATTTCACGCGCTAACACGTGTTTGATTGATTGCCGGTTCTTTTAAGTCCTTCGTGAATTATAGAGTTATAGCGTCGCAAACATGGGGCAAAATAAAGAGAAAATACGGCATATTTTACAGTACTACTTCGATAAAGGCAAAAATGCATCTCAAGCCGCCAATAAAATTTGTGCAGTTTATGAACCCGATACAGTTTCCATTTCCACCGCACAACGATGGTTTCAACGTTTTCGTTCTGGTGTAGAGGTGGTCGAAGATGCGCCACGCTCCGGAAGGCCTGTCGCCGAAATTTGCGATAAAATAGCTGAATTGGTCGAAAGAGACCGGCATTGTAGCAGCCGTAGCATCGGTCAAGAGCTGGGCATGTGTTATAAACCATTTGAAGAAGCTTGGAGTCACTAAGAAGCTCGATGTATGGGTGCCACACGAATTGACGCAAAAAAACATCTTTGACCGTATCGACGCATGCGAATCACTTCTGAATTGCTCCAAAATGGACCCGTTTTTGAAGCGTATGGTGACTGGCGATGAAAAGTGGGTCACTTACGATAACGTAAGGCGCAAACGGTCGTGGATTGACGTGGAAGGTTCTTCTGTGTGTTTGGTGGGATTGGTAGGGAATAATCCACTATGAACTGCACTCCTATGGCCAAATGCTCAATTCGGACCTGTACTGGTCCGCTTAAAGGCAGCACTCATGCAAAAGAGGCCATCTTTGATCAACAGAGGCCAAATTGTTTTCCATCAGGATGGGACGTTCTTTTGCATCCACCGTACAGTCCGGATCTCGCACCAAGTGATTACCACCTGTTTCTGCCCATGGCGAACGCGCTTGGTAGTCTGAAGTTGGCCACAATAGAGTCCTGTGAAAATTGGCTCTCCGAGTTTTTTGCTAATAGGGAAGCGAGCTTCTATGAGAGGGGCATTATGAAGTTGGCATCTCGTTGGGAACACGTCATCGAACAAAACGGCGCATATTTGACTTGAATCGCATTACTGTAACCAATTCAATAAAAATACCATACAAGCGTATTCATTTTTATTTCGAGTTCGCTTTGAAAGAAGAACGAATAATAATTCTTTAGTTTACTCCACAAAATTTTTTATAACTACTCATATTTTATTTTTTTTTTAATTAAACTCTAGAGTTTTGGAAATTCTTAGGGATTCTGTCTAATTATTTAGTACTTTAAGGTACATTCATCACAATATATTTAGATTTACATAGGTGACAATTAAAACCTAAAACAAACATTAAAATATTCTCAACAGCATACTCGAACCTATTTTATACTTTAATGAGATGAAAAGTATTCAACTTTACACATTTTATGACAATAAATGTAATTTTCTTTTGTTCAAAATACTATTTTAATCTCAACTAAGCTGCTTTCTAGCGCGTGGGAAAAACCTTAATTTATTATAGCAATCATTAAGCTTTATTGTTGCATTGGGAAATGTATGTTGGGTAGATATCATATTTTTAACGGTAATAATTCTTGCTTATAACGTTTTAAAGTGTGGTTTATGTTCAAAAAAAAATACGTTACATCTATGAAATTCATCTCAGAAGGGTAACAGTTTTAGAGACATTAAAATTTAATAACTTTAAATCCAGTTAAGACTTAGAGTGACCTAGAGGAAAAACTGCTAGAAAGCTTTGCAATTAAAAATGTCGAGACAAGAAGAAACGGAAATTTGTTTGGTGTTTCTAACCTCCAATACCATTCACAGCAGGTGTATTTTTCATAGTATAAAAGGGTATAAAAGATATTTATCTTGATTTTGAACCATCAGTTTGAAAGACTCTATTACAGTATATAGTTTTGATCCGATCTAAAAAATTTGTTATGAGATTGAGGCATTGCCTTCGATAATAATCTGCGCAAATTACGTAAAGAGACCTTTTAAATAATAATAATTTGTATGAAAACTAGATGCTTTAGCCAGACTAAGTTTAAGATATCTTAAGCCATCTATATAGACACACCTTTGGCGAACCCAGCCAAGTGGCTGATTGATATTATTCACCTTAACAAATTTGTAATAAGCTTTCAATGTTTTGTTCATCTACATATGTGAATCTGGATGTTCATTTCTAGGAGTATCACAAAAGAATAGTAACTGTTGAAGTGAGATCAATCGATTAAGATCGATTAATATCAATCCTACGACTTATCCTAACCTATATGCTGACATCGTTCCCACAAACTTGGAAGAAAAGGGCATGTGCACGATTAGCACTGAGGGACCAGTTTACGTATGGGGTATTCCATACCAAATCGACCACTTTTGAACCCGACCTCTTTAGATTTTGCTGAAACTTATCCATCCTTTTCTACCCTTTGAAAAACATTTTTGAGAATTTTTTCAAAATTTTTTGTCCGACTTCAAAAAAGTTATGAATTTTTCAAAAAAAAATGGCTTTTTTATTTTCAAATAGCCATAAATCTTGTAGAAATTGACTTTTGGGGACCATTTTTTCTTTTAATTTTTATTTTTGAATGAACTTTTCGAAAAAATACACGAAAAAATTTAACACGATCAATTATATAAAATAATCGGGTTTTTCGTAATTTTTTGGAAGTTTGCCATTTTTGTTTTTCTTTTTTTCAAAAAAAACTTCAATTACTTTGACAACTATCCCTGCTAATCTCGGAATGGGCCGATTTTTTTTTATATTTTTTTTTTAATTTATTTTAAAAAAAATTGTCAAATTTTCAAACCGTCTTCCTTTACATATTTTGGAAGCACTTTTTACGACCTCTTATTGCAAAGGGCTGCTCAATTTGGGCATTATTGCAAGATCTTCTGAAACCCTGGTTGCTCTATACTCAGTGGTTTTCCTTAATGTTTTGATTTTTACGAATTTGACTAATGGCTATAATTCTAACGAATTTATATATATATATATTCATATTCATACATACATTATGAATATTATAAATGCCCAGACGAAACATAATTCCAGACCATTTAGATGGCAACACAATTTTTCTTGAATTACATATTCTAATCCGAGTCAAATGGAAGTTTATGGAAACCTTTACTTATTTCCGAATGTAAAATTATAATAACCTTACTTTTATATGTATGTACAATGTGGCTGTTGACTTTATTAATCGTTAACTCAACATTTTACTCAAATATTCGTTTCTTTTGGAGATATTGCTGATATGCAAAAAAAATGAGCACGCATACACTTATAACCATATAATTGTGCCGTTAACTCTCAGATAAAGCGACCAGCAAATAGCCATCAGCAGTTTTTAACAAAATATAAACTGACCGCAAAATTCCCTCATTTATATTTGTGCACGAAATGTGGGCGCGTGAATCACTGCCATTCAAGGTAGTACAAGAATTGAATTCGAAAGCACCCATTCACGCATGCGCCAATTTTGAGGGCGTTGTTTTTGTTTTCTTTTTCAATATGGCCTTTGCTTGCTTTTCAAACTATACCATTTTTTTTAAGAATTTTTGCCAAAATAACTCATATAAAATATGTTCTTTAAATATCGGCTTCTTATCATTTCAAATTTTCATAAAAATCTATAAATACAGATCAATACGTGTCACGCTCTTTAACCTAACTCAACTCTATAGTTAGCCATGTTCATCAGCATAAGCAACACCAAAACCGGTTTCAATTTCCACTGCGTTATTTCTGGTATTTCCGCCTTTGCGTCTCTTCAGCTTCCTACAATTTACTTATCTTGCGACTTTTTTGCATTTCTTCCAATTTTCTACTTTTTCCAAACACTGGCTTAGTCATGGCCAATTCTGGTTTTCGTTGATCTTCGTTCATTGTTTATTTTGTTTGTTGATTGATTTCATTAGCTCGCCCGAATTGCATACCTGTCTAGGCGACTGGTCATTCGGTGGTTGTTGAGAATGCCGGTAATTGGTCTGCACAGTCTACACTCAAGGCGAAATTTCTTCACTTCGTAATTGAAGTGTGGCATGAGTAAGTTGTTGTGTGCCTATGTAAGTCGAAATTTGAATTGAGCTCAACACGTTTGGTTGTTAACAGCCTCTTATTAATGGGCATGTCGTGCTCAGCTGGTAGCAAAAGCACGAACCAGTCAATTTGCATTCCTGAACATACGAATTCGTATCACTTTCCAAATGATGGATGTAATTGACGCATAAAGAATAATAAAAAATTGCGAACAATTCTTGTACCAGTTTTTAAGAAAGGTGCTGTGGCATATTGCTATATTTTCACAACAGTATACTTTTACATACAGAGTATAATGTCGATTTTTATCGAGCGATATTACCAAGCCTTTACATTGGATGATTTCTAGAAAAAAATCGTTTTTCACATATAAATTTAAAAGAGCGTGCTTCGAAGAGTTCATAGCATTGAACTTTTCTTACTACTCCTCCCTAAGATTGTAGATCTTTCTGGAAGAAATAAGCTCAAGAAAAACAAAAGCTTAGCACCGTTGCAGATAAATATTTTTGAATGATGACAGAATCTTTTTGAATAAGATCGAGAGAAAAGAAATCAAAGTGTAATCCGCTATACATAACATAAGTACTTCTTTTACACGGAATAATAGGTCTACTAAGGGGCAAACGAGCGCTACAAAGTTTTTTTCTTAAAAGAAATGATAATAAAAATAATTTGGGATATCAATGAAATTCTTCATTTCTTTAAAAGTACATTCGATGCCATTATTTATGGAACTCGATTTATTTTGCTTAGCTACTACGGGCAAGTTTGCGGAAGTCCTGACTCTGAACCCAATTTTCGCCGGTTTTCAAGCCTAAATCGGCCGGTACTGTTGCAATTTCACGTTTGATATTCGTACGAAGTTCATCTATCGTTGCTGGCTTTTTGGCATAGATCATAGACTTGACACACGTTCACCAAAATTGGTTTTCAATGAATCGATTGTGACATTCGATTTGTGGCTTATGGCGCCGTCCTGCTGGAACCACGTATTGTCCAAGTTCATGTCATCCGATTCGGGTCAAAAATATTCGGTTACCATTGAGCAGTAATGATTCCCATTCATAGTAACGTGGTGGTATGGCTCATCATGGAAGAAGTACGGTCCAATGATGCCGCCGCACCAACTCGAAATGGAGAACGTGTGGATTGCTACTTGATCAAAAACCCATATTTTGTTAATTGATAAAGTCATTCAGCCAGAAATGAGCCTCTTCGCTGATGATGATTTTGCGATGAAAATCCGAATCAAGTTCAAGTTCAATTCACAAACATACGACGATTCTGGTTATCAAGCGGCTTCAGTTCTAGTGTCAATTTGAACTTGTAAGAATATAGGTCAAGATCTTTTCGCAAAATTCGCCAAAACGCCGTCACAGAGATGCCCAACGCTTGAGAACGATGTGTAGAGACTGAATTGGACGTAGAGCTCTTAAAGTTAAGGCCACTGACTTCGAATTTCCATAGTAATTTCGACTCATTGTTGAGTCGTATATCTTTCCATAATGAAATAGGAAGCCTTACTGAAGATAAACGTCAAAAGAGCGAGAAAAATATGGCATCTTTTGCTATCCCTATCGATCTACTTTTGTAGCGTCCCTATTGAAAATCCCGTTACATAGAGCTCGCTTGCGTACATCGACAACGTTAACATTAATTCTGCTTTCTCCAGACTGGATAAGGAAGGGAAGCAAATGGCTCTGGTAGTAAAAGAGAGCATCCTGGCATCAAACAAACAGTCGACAGCCATAACTTCGAAGTCGTAGATTATTTTGTTTATACTGAAACCAGTATTAACAACAACAACAAGGTTAACCTCGAAATCAAACGCAGAAAAACTCTTGCCAACAGGTGCTTCTTCGGACTGGGGAGTCTCTCAACGAACAAAGACTAAAATCTACGACTCACTCTTCATTCCTGCCCTGCTATATGGCGCAGAAGAATGGACGATAACAACATCTGATGAGTCGGCTTTACGAGTTTTCGTGAGAAAGATTCTGCGAAAAATTTATGGCCCTTTGCGCATTGGCAACGACGAATACCGCAGTCGATGAGCTGTACGAGATTGTGTCGTATCCATTGGCATAGTATCGCGAATTAAGAGACAGCGGCTAGACTACCGAGATCATGTCGTCCGAATGGATGAAAACAATCCAGCTCTAAGAGTATTCGACTTATTCGTTCCCCCCTGGGGGAAGCAGAGAAAGGCCTCCACTCCGTTGGAAAGACCTGGTGGAGAAGGACCTGGCCTTGTAATCTCCAATTGGCACCACAAAGCAAAAATGAAGAACGACTGGCGCGCTGTTGTAAACTCCACTATAACCACGTAAGTGGTGTCTACGTAAATAAATAAGAAGAATCTGTATACTCCGGTATTGTGCAGTAAATAATATTACTTGAATTTGTAATACGGAAATTAAGATTTTATTGAACTTTTTTTTATTTTTCTTTCGGACTCGGTTTTTACTTCCTAATGGTCGATAAATTTTTTCCCAGTCAGCATACTCTTGAGATCTGAGAATCGAAAAAAGTCGATGAAAGTGGAGAACTCCTAGATCGAAGCTTAAGCAAACCACCGTAGATCGTTACTAGTAGACGCTGATGCCGGCCACAGATAAATTGCTATTCTTCTCGGGTAAGTACTTTTTCAAAATCATGTTCGATACTTTTAAAAATAATCCGTGACACAATTCGTTTTTCAATATATATATTTTTTTTTAATTTCAATAGAATAAATATTTTTTATGTATAATTAAGTTCGTTGAATTATTCAACCACCCGGTCAGTCCCCGGCGATCCAGTTTACGTAACCGGATGCCTGAACTCGTACTATCAACTCGACAGCATTTCTAAAAAATATTTTAAGAATGTTTTATGCTTCTCCCACAATAAAAACTTTGACTTCTGTCACTTTCGGCAAGAGGCAAAATCGCGTCACTAGGTATAATTTGCTTCTTTTTTAAAGCTAAGTGATAGAGTTGGATAAAGTATTATTAGCTAACCAAAAGTGGTATGATTTACCGATGACTTCTAGTGAGGCTTATGTACGATTATTCGAGCTTAAATTGTTAAACTGAAAATACGTTATCTCAATGAAACTAAGTAGCTTCAAGAGTTCTGGTAATAAAACGAACTGACTTCCGTCGGTTTTGGTTTCATATACAAGTGTAAGTATATAGACATATTCTATACTTCTACTTAAAGCGTGGAAAATTGTCCAATGTGGCAACATGGAAACGTGTCCTTGCGTTGCTAAGGTAAACAAACGCGTATCAAAACAAAGAGTGAAAAATTACATGGTCAAAAGGAATCAAAGAAGTTGCCAACAGCTGGGCATTAGGTCATTACGAAAATACTCTCAAGTGGATAACATTTGATAATTTTTTTAACAGCTTAAAAAGCATGTCCGTCAACGCCAAATGGCTTCAAGTCATCGTAGACGAAGACGAGCCACGACCACGTCTAAACACTGTCACCAGCTGCATGACATTGTGCGACATTAAATGCGACAATTACGTACGACTGATAGCAGCAGACATCGCATTGGAGGATGAACCCACGGCGACCTTGAAAATCTTTCGTGGCACTGCGTTGCATACGGAGTTGAAGCTCAACGGTATACCAGCTGCTGTACAAAGCTTCTACAGCGACGAGTCGGAGCCAAAAACTCCAAGTAGGTTGATTTAGTTCACTTACATAGTTTGAAACAAGTAAAGTAAATTATTTTTGTGTATATGTGTGCTCGAAGTTATTGCTGTGGCCATCGCGGAATCGGTGCTGTTCTTTCGAAATATGAAACCGTATTTCAAGTACACAGTGCCCGGCTTAGAGGCAGAGGAGTTAGAAAGGGATTTGTGGCTCAAATTACCTACAGTGCGTGTAGAGCAGCAGCCAGCCTTAGTCGAAAGCTTGAGGTCCATTGAGCGCCCAAAGATGTCAAGGAAGTCACAAAAACTAATACAGTTACCACAAGAAGAACAAAATGTAGAGTTGAGCTAATATCTCTAGAAAACCAAATTCTCACATTTATCCATATCTTTCAGGAGTTCATTTTGAAATATGCAGATGCGACGGTAATGCGTCACCCGAATATTGTTGCACTCGGTTGCTTGGAACGCATTTCCAGCGATGCGAATCCACCCTCACATTTGGTTATTGCCACCGATAACGGTGATATATTAGTGTTGGAACCACAAAGTTTCGGCTTAATTTATCAAGCGAAAACCTGTGACTACGAGACCGTGCCTTCTATGATTGCCGTGCATGGCACATACGAGACCGATTTCCGCATTGTTATCGCCACACGCTACGGCGGTGTATATCTACTGCGTAAGTCGGTTAAGGAGGGCCAGGAGATATTTAAAATATCTCATCCATTTACCGGTTTAATGTTGTTGCCAGTGGATCAAACCATAACAGTGTGTGCCATGGAGTGTCGTCTGGTTTGTTATTCGAAGAAGGGCAAACAATTGTATGTTAACAAACTTCCCGCGCTGCCGATGTGTATGATACCGATTACACTGCCGCATCTAGGACTCACACTCTGCTGTGTAGCGTTGGAAGGTGGTCTGGTGCAGTTGTACTTACAACGTTATTTGGTCAATGAGTTCCACATGGTATCCACAATTGGTGCGATGTGCTTCGGACGCACCGGCCACGAAGATTACGTGCTGAATATGGTTAGTGTTGAGGGTGAGATATTCGTGAAAATTCTAAAGAGGACAGCTGCATTTGACCCCAGTGAGCTGCTTGCACTTAAGGGAAATGTCGAGAGTAAGGCGATGGTTGAAACGATTTTGGAGAAGTCTAAGAAAAGTTCAATATTTGTTGAACAAGCGGCGAGGGAAAAACAAAATGCCAAGTGTAAGTGATTACCCAGTTTTTAACTGTTTATATTTTGAAGGAAAATTCTTCGGAGCCATGTGCCATCACAGTCGAGCCGTCTAAAAATTGTTAGGAAATAATAGAGAAATAATGGAGAGTTAAAACGACAAAAGGAATGTAAATAAAACGAGCAACACTTTTGAAAGAGAAGAACACTGGGAAAAAGAAGTATTGAAAGAACCTAACCAACTTACGAAAAAAATCTTTGAAGCAGTCTAAATGTCAGAGTTTTTGTTTAATATCATTACATACTGAAAGTGGTTTTCATTTTTGAAAGAAACTAATTATTACCTTTACCATCTATTTCATCACAACTTACCGTTATCCTTCTTTTTTAACAGCAACTTTTGGCGCATTTCAAGCCGAGCTATGGCGCCTACGTTATGTAGCCGCCCGTGCTACTGTCGATGCCATCAACTCATCGGAGAGCACAATTTCTGGTGACATAACTCATGCACCTGTCAAGCTCTCTGCGGAAGTGTGTGGAATTGGGCCGGAGTTCCGACTTTATCTAACTATACAGAATATGTCGAGCTACAAGATGGCATCGAACTTAACTGTGCTGCTCCACGCCGATCGTCGTCACTACACCTTAAACAAATCAATGGCTAAGGTGAGAACTGCAGAATTTCATAAAATATAAATATTTCATTATTTTGTCTGGCTTACAGCTGCCCAGCATATTGCCTGGAGTGCCGCTGAAAATCGACTTTGAGATTGTAGCGGTATTGGATCCAAATCTTAAGTTACCACCACATACACTGACGATAGAAAATTCACAAATACGCGTTATGCTGCTGAAAGCGCGTCAAACGAAACCGCTGATCGCCGCTGTGATCGCCATGCCGCAATCGGAAGCGAATGTTTGATTTTCATGTGCTGATTATGTGTTGGTCGGATAACTCTTGTGCCCAAAAGTATGTTTTAAAAGACGGTCTATTCGAATAAAGTGTTATGATTGATTAAATATGCATATGTTCCTTTATTAAATAATACATATACAGTACAATTATGGACAGAATAATAGGGTCACTTTCAGAAAGTATAAATTTAATTTAATTCTTTGTGAACCTTGGACGGAAACAATTGAGTGCTTTTAAATGTTTATTTAAGAAAAACTTGCACAATAGTATTCTTTAAAGTATTACATATCTGAAGCTAAACATTTTGTTCACCTCGTCGGATGTATGGATTTCATCCTAAAGGAACTCCATCAGCTTGACGGCCAAGAATGAATCAATCTAATTTTCAAAACTCTGTTCTGAAGTGTAGCCGCCGTTTTCCAAAAAGTTTTCCACCGGTCTTGCAACATGAGGCCCTGCCTTGCCATTTCGGAAGTTTTTTGGCAATCAAATTTGATGAGTTATTGACAATATCGTTAATCATTAAGGGTGGTTTTCGTCGGGTAAAAAACAGCCTTTTTTCAACAACTTTTTTCTCGTATACAAAATTAAATGATTTCTTAAGGGGTTAGGGGTAGTCAGAGGCACGAAACAATGAGAGTTTTCAGTATTTTTTTTTTTTTTGCTACTAAAACGTGTGATTTTACAATAGTTGTAATGTGGAATTATTATAGGATGTGTTCACTTGAAGTCATGAAAACTTCCAAAAAAAAAGGGTACTTGCGGTGACAAGCATAAGTCCTTGGAGATTCATCTGAAAAACAATCGAACAAAAAAAATTAGTTTTATATGTAGATAATCCTGGGCCTGATCGAAGGATTTTTTTTTTTTTCAAAAATTAATAAAATGGCAGCACAGGAAATTTTTTTTTTAATTTTTAAGAAAAATAACTGTTGATTTGTGATTGGTCTTAAAAAATCGAAATCTTTGAAAAAAAAATACTTCGATCTAGCCCGAGTTTATTATCTATTCTAAAAGCTGTATAAATTTCATTAAAATCTACTGAGCGGTTTTCGAGTTACAGTTGTCACCAGTTCAAAAAACAAAGTTTTGAGAAAAACGCGTTTAAAATTTCCCACTAGCGCTTTGAAGTGACCGAGCTCTCTTTCTTATTTCTCGAATAACTCAAAAACTAATTATCGGATCAACGGGAAATTTTATTTTTAAGATATTACACTTAACGAAAATGCTAACTACTCTTAACCCCTTAAAATGAAATATTTTATTAAAAATTTTTATTGTCACAAACATACATTATTAAGAAAGAAATTCAGAAATTGTTTATAAAAATATTTTTAACTTGGCCATTGCAACACCAACGTTCTTGATGCACACAAAAAAATTAAAATTTTAGTAAACATTTCGCAACATTTTTTTTCAAATAATTGTAATCAAATTCTTCGTCCAAGCCTTTAAAGATTAAATCTCAAAAACATGTGTAAACTTTCATGAAGATTGGTTGAGTAGTTGCCGAAAAATTTTACTAACCGACTTCAAAAATACAATTTCGAGAAAAACGCATTTAAAGACGGCATACATAGCCTAGCTAGCCTCCAGCAAACAAGTTCCCAAGGGTGTATCTCCGAAACTATTACCTGGATCAACTTGAAAATTTAGAACAATATTTTAGAGGTGTTATAGAATTTAATAAGACAATAAAAAATTGATTTTTTGAAACCCTTAACGCTATGTAACCTCTTAATGCTTTCTCTAGGTTTTAGTATGTTAGCGCGCCCTTATGATCCCACCAAATTAGATCATTTCCTTGGCGTCATGGATATTCAGCTTTGCCGTTGATTTGGCTGACTACCCAGGTGACACATACAGGTATGATTTTTTGCGTTTAGAACTGTCGTAATGAATCTAGTTTTCATGACCATTCGCAGTAATATGCAAAAACTATCTTTTGTAGTATTCAAGCAGCATTTCTGACATGCAAAATCGTCCTTTAAGGTCTTTAGCTTCAATTCATATGATACCCAACTTCTTGCTTTAGAATGTATCCGGATGCTTTTGACGTTTCGAAGTGGCTGCATGGGTGACTCCCAATGATTCTGACCATTTCTTGTGTTTGGCAACAATCATCACCGAGTAATCACCGAGTAGTTCCACATCATCAAATTTTTTTAGCATCCCAAAACTTTCTTCATCCACCAGCCAAAAACAACAATTTTAGATTCTGCAAACCTTTTCCTCCAAAATACGATGCTTTCCACTTTTTAAATAATGGCAAAAATTTAATTTAATTTAATTTATTTAAATTTTAAGACAAAAAAGAGAATTCGAAATGTGTGAGTACGAAGAGCTAGACAAGCTGGCGGACAAGGGTAATGATCGAAAATACTGCGAAAAGTTGCGGTGACTAACGGAAGGTTTCAAGCCCCTAGCATACTCTTGTAAAACCCCCGAGGCGATCTAGTGCCTAATGCCCAAAACATGCCAAAATTATGGAAGGAACACTTCTCCAGCCTGCATGAAAGCATAACACCAGGAGAAGTCGAACCCGGTTTCCCAACCGATGATGATGGCCGACCATGAAGAACTTCGAACAACAATTACCCGTCTGAACGTCGAAACAAAGTTTCAAACAAGGCGACTCCCTATCGTGCGATTTTTTCAATCGGCTGCTGAAGAAAATAATTCGAGCTGTAGAGCTGAATAGAGAAAGTATAATCTTCTACAAGAGTGTACAACTGCTGGCGTACGCCGATGACATCGCTATCATTGGCCATAACAATCGCTCTGTTAGTTCTGCTTTCTCCAAGTTGGGCAGAAAAGCGAAGCAAATGGGTCTGAAGTGAATAAAGGCAAGACGAAATATCTCCTGTCATCAAACAAAGAGTTGTCGCATGCCCGACTTGATCCCCACGTCACTGTTGACAGTCATAACTTCGAAGTCGTAGATAATTCCGTCTATCTTGGAACCGCCATAAACACAAACAACAATGTTAGCCTCAGAATACAACGCAGACTAACTGTTGCCAACAGGTGCTACTTCGGACTGAGTAGGCAATTGAAAAGTAAAGTCCTCCCTCGACGAACAAAGACTAAATTCTACTAGTCACTTCTTATCCCCGTACTGCTATATGGTGCAGAGGCATGGACTATGACAACAGCTGATGAGTCGACGTTACGTGGTTTAGAGAGAAAAGTACTTCCGTCCTTTGCGCATTGCGCGAAAAGGAAGGACGACGCGCTGTTGTAAACTAGCGTAAGCGTTGTCTACGCCAGAAAAGAAAACAAATAATAAATTATGGATTATAACAAATTTAAAGGATATCTCACCAAACTCTCTGTTGTGGACGTGATTGTTGACCTCCTCCAGATTTTCCACATTTCATTGACGACAACGCTTACTAACTCCAAATTTCGCTTGCAACAACCGATGATTTATTAAAAAGATAAGATTGGTGATAATTGAAGTCACAAAGCCAGAAATAGTAAATCCAAAAGCATATTAGTATTTATATTATATATTGTATATGTGCATAATTCGAAGAAACCGGCAGATAAAGCAATTACGCAATAAATACACTGCATTGATTAGCAAAAATGGTGATAATTCGCACACAGTTTGCAATACCATTGTCGTGGAAACATTTTGTATGTATATAAATATAAGCCGTGTGGAGCGCGCACCTCAATGTCTAACTGTCTTAAGCAGAGAAAGCATTAATTTCTAGCAACATGGTCACGGTATGTTTACTTCAATCGAATTTAATTTTTTTGTTTTAAATTGTTCTGAGGTTCAGGAGTTGTTTAGATAGCTGAAATTTTTTTATTTCTTTCTTGCAGTTTGAGGAAATCATTGAGAAAGCCCGCAACTTCTCCAAGAAACCCACGCAGGAGGAGTTCTTGGAATTCTACGGCTATTATAAGCAGGCTACAGTTGGTGATTGCAATACCGATGAGCCAGAGGATCCCGTCCGTAAGGCTTTATGGAACTCTTGGAAGGAGAAGGCCGGTTTGTCCGTTGAAGATGCGAAGGCTCACTATATAGAAGTGTACAAAAAATACGCACCCAAATATGAATAAATTTAATTTTTAATTGAATACTAACTTCTTTCATTAGTTATTTTTAGACATCTTTGACTTGTCAAATAATATGATCAAATCTATTAATAAATATATGCGATATGCCCCAAAACAGATGACGAAACATTTTAATTATATCAATGGAAGTATAAAAGGGTGCATGGTTCACATTCTGGGTATCGAATTATCCCAATAATAATACATAAAATATGGTTAATTTTGGGAGTAGATGAATATTTCGTACTCTCACAATTTGAAAGGAATAATTACAGGAATTACAGGCAATACTAGCAGGTATGGGTAAAACTTTATTTCTAAAGTTTCGTAAAAATTAGTATACTCACAAATTTACCGACATATTCGGCATTTTAAAGTTTGACATTAAAAGGTTTTGACATATGAGCGGTATTTGGGTCGTTTACAGTAACTTAAAATATTCCAATCTTCTTCTCGACCAAAAATTTATTAAATTTTGACGATGAAGCTCCAGCAAGGACCAGTGTTTATCGATGGTATGGTGAACTCAATCAAGGTTGTAGATCATTCCAAAACGAGTTTAGGGAAGCTCGTTCAAAATCAGTTGTTGCTCCGGAAAAGACGCTGTGTGCAAACTGATACTGCAAGATCGTCATGTGACCTATCGTGGCATTGAGACAACTATGAGCGTTAGTGGGACTAGCATACATTTAATATTGCATGAACATTTCAATGTAAAAAAAAACACACAATTTGACAATCGCTCCAAAAAATATGGATGGTTTGATCGAGAAAAATGTTAAAAAAATACGAAAGCGCTGCTTCGAGCCACGTCTATAACCAGTCATTGAGTTTATGGGCACTCAACTGGTAGTAGCAAAAGCTACAAAAGTAAGACCAAAGACTTAAACCTGGTACCACGGGGAGTAGTTAGCCGTTGGAGGTAACTCCAATCTGCTCATTGGGTTTGGCCCTTTGTGGAGATTCGTGGTAGCTATGGTTTAAGCCTAAATGCAGGTAGGACAGTTTGCCCAATGTGGAGTCGCACTGCACACTGGGTGCCGGACCCAAAGTACGGCTGAGGTTTTAGATGGGCCTCGAACCCGACCAAGGTGACTAAGGGTGTCCCTATCCACCCGAACCAATTGCAACCAAGGTATAAGTGCAAAATGCGTTTATGCTTTGGAGCGCTGATCAACACATTGTATTGATCTACTTGCTTCTATCAATAGAAAGCACCGTGAGTAGGCTTGCCACCCGTACTTTATTATAAAGTATTTTAGGTTATTTCAGGTAATTGTACTGTATACTTTATGAGAACAATAAATTTCACAAAAATTCTTTATTTCGCATGATTTGATTTCTTTGAGATTTTGAAAAGTTTAGTCGATGAATTTCTTAAACGAAATTTATAGATTGGTGATTTAGTGCTGAATCGATGTTGCCACTCGTCGGCGCCACATCACTCAAGCACTCGTTTTGTACAATTACGGGGCATCTCGACAGGATAGAATATATAGAATACTAGCTGCATTGCCGTGCCCATTGCCTGTGGAGACTCCACATTGCTCATAGCTTACTAGATGTAGAATAATATCTAGTTTGCCATGTATCGTAAGCTAGAAGCTGTCACCTCAGCAGTTTGACAGCGCAGATACAAGATTTATTGATGCTCAATGATACTGAGAATGATATGATTGTAATTTATTTGCATTTTTGTAGTCACTTATTAAATTTATTTAATAAAGCTGTGATATGTCTTGAAGGCAATTGCATAACAATTTTAGATATTTATGGGATTATGGTTAATCTTAGAAATCAATTAACACAAAGAAAACAAGATATGTTTTTTGGCTATGAAACAGGCAAAAAAGTTAAACTGTTTTCTTCACCGGAACTGATTAGAAAAATTTAAGGGAATTTTTTATTATTTATTGACGAATCCCTAGTGTACCTGATTTTAATAACACGAACTTGTTATTTACACTGGGTAATATAAATTTAAAGAGTAATATAGAATTTGACAATATTGTTAACATAATTGAAAATTTAAATCTGCAAAAACTTAATGTAGATATGGATGATCCTTATGGAGAAATCGCTTTATTAAACCAAGTTTATAATCAATTATGTACTTCTAAGGGTTTTTCAGAGCTATCAACTGCACAAAAATGGCAGCAGGTATTTAATATTAGTGATGATAATTTTTTAAACTTGTATAAAATAATTTCATTTTTATTGTCTATTCCCGCCACGTCAGCATTCACAGAAAGAGTTTTTTCTGTGATGAATAGCAAATGGCAAAACGAAGGAAACAAAGCGACTCTAAATTTGATAAAAAAATGAATTACTTATTTATTTTAATTTAAATATGGAATATAAAGATGCTGTGCAATTGTTCAGTAAAGATGCTAATTTGATACAAATTGCAAAAAGCAATAAGAAATATGTTTTTAAATATAATAATAAAGAAAAATAAATTATACTTTATTTGGATAGTATGTACTTTTTTTTCTTACCTATAATAACAAACGCATTGCAACAGTATATATTGCAGATTTTAATAACACGTAATCGTCG